>VXBT01005950.1:378195-558322 GCA_013400235.1 Oriolus oriolus | reverse complement strand
GGCTGCTATAAGAAGAGAGGGTGCTATGAGTGCCTTGACTGACAGATGGTCTGGTGTCCTTTGCAGACTCTGTTAGACATAAAAGAATTCATAGCTTATTACATGCAGGTGTTTGTATATATATATATATACACACACACACACGCATATATATATATGTATACACACACACATATATAATTATAGCTACAGCAAAAGCTGCAGAGGAGTTCACGCTCCAGAATCAGACATAAAAAAATTTCCATATTTCTTATGGGCAGTATTCACGCATGGGCAAGGACTCTTACACATGGAGGAAAAAGTGCAAAAGCCTTTATTGCGCATCAGAAATTCCCTTAAATACCAGTAGCTAACAGGATATCTCCTCATATAAACAGGAAAGATGTTCACCTCAGTGTTCCCCAATCACCTGGAGTATTTCCCAGACATTGCCTATTATGGTAAAAGGTAAACAATACCTTACAGGGTCAGAAACTGCAATTATCACATCTCATAGGGCTGACACTGTCCAGAAACCCACACTGCTCTCTCAGCCCTTCCCCAGTGACCTGGCTGTAATCCCAGGGTCACCTCCGGGTCTGAGAACGAGGCTCTCTCTTCGGCCGACAAGGCCTAATCTCTCTTCCAGCACACGGTGTACCCCAACACTTATGTTTAGATTTTTCATCTGGAAACTTTTGGGAACAGCTCTTACAATTAATTAATCGTGTACCTGTCGGAGTACAAACAATGTCCCCAACCCAAACTGCTGGTGAGCCGTCCTGTGTGAATTGCACAGGGACCTGAGCTGTCCCCGTGCACCAGCAGAAGGGTCATGGCCCACAGCTCAGGGCACCGTGTGGGGTGAATGGGACAAAATGTGCTGTGGGGTGTGAGCAGAGGATGCTCAGTGGTAGCTGTGAGGGTCTGGTAGTGCCCTCAGGGCCCTGGCATTGTCTTAAAATCTGCTTTTCTGAGGAATGCACAGTAAGCACAGATTAATGGCAGGTCTTTGGGAAACTGCACCTTGAAATCTGCCTATAAACTTTTTATTTCATCATTGATCCCTGAGATGGACTCGAATTCCTCATGCAGAAATTTTATATTAAAAAATACCTTGCAGCAATACATAAAATGAGACATCTGGGGGAAAAAAAAGAAAAGAAAAGAAAAGGAAAGCACCTTGCTTATTACCTAAAAGCACATTTCAGTGTAAAATGCTTGACAAGCACAGTCTCATCTGAGCCCTTTCCTCCAGCACCCAGTCATACACGGTTGCCCCTGTCCTTCAGTGATCAGTGCATTTTGATTGTATTACAAGATAGAACTATGGAAAAATGAACATGCAAGCAGGCAGAGACTTGACAAGACATGCAGGAGAGGCTTTCAATTGTGGCTCGTGTGTGCTACTTTTGAAGCACCCCAGTTCATGCTCAGCTTGGTCGTGTGCAGAAGTAGCTTTGCTCTGCTGACTGCAAAGGGAAGCAGCTGGCAGCCTTGTGTATCATCCAGATATGATAGACATCCCAGCCTTAAATTCTCTCTCTGCAATGACCTGTAATTCCAGTTGTCTGTTTGGACACGACTGTATCCTTTCTCTTGACAGATACATGCATAACTAGCTACTAAATCTCCATACGCACAATGATTTCCTAATAGCCAGGAACAATTTTTGTACTTCTGTAATAGTTTCACAAGTGAAAAATTCTTGCAGTTTGTAAAAAGCTTGCCTGTACTTTTTTCTTGGTAGCTGTAGAATAAGCTGAATAAAGGCTGAATAAAGAAGAGGAACAGGAAAAAGCATCATATAAGGACAGAGTTACATGGTATTCCTCCAGAATTTGCAGAGAACCAGGGTAAACACGTAACATCTCCTAAGCTAACCTCAAATGCAACATCATACATAGTTTTTCAGAGTCACAGAATAAATACTTGAATACTTTCAAAACGAACTGACAAAGCAGCTCATGTTTTCCTCTAAATTAAATGATCATGCAAGGAAACATCCTGCCTGGAATACTAATTGGGAAATAAGAATCAACTTTGAAATGAAATGCAGCTAGCTGCTGTGACCTAATTAATAAAGAGATAAGTCTCCAAAAGATTTAGTAGTCCATCTCAGAAGAGGTTTTTTCAGCCTTTTTTACCTACTTTTTAAAATTTAATTATTTTTAAAAATTTTATTCTATTTTTAATTTATTTTGAAACTTCTGCAATATTGTCCTGCAAAGATTTGTTTTTCTTATTAAAGTTTAGTTCTGTTCCTAACTGCCACTTTCTATGCAAAACATTGTTTCTCCCACATCAAATAGTAGTTCTTCCTCCTGTTATTGCAATTTGACCCCACTTTCCCACAGGATCACTCTTTAGCCTGGAGTTTCTCCTCAGCTGTAGTTCTGTAAATATGGTCATCTATGTAGTCATTTATTAAAGCTCCAGCAAAAGATAATCTGCCTGACTTAATTTTCCCCTAGGTTTTCTTGCTCAAACAATCAGAAACACACCCATTTTTTTTTTTGTTAATCTAAGCAATGCTTCACAAAAAATAAATAGAATCCAAAGTTTCTTAAAAATAATCTCATAGCATGAAAATTTAGGAGTTGTTGACTAAATTTCGAGTTATTGACTAAATTTCAAGTTGTTGAAATTTTGTCATCTGTTCTGCTGGATCTTTGGCAAAGTTGCAAACTACTCCCCTGTAGAGTAGGCTAAGAAATACATGAGATCTAGTGTAGTAGGTTCAAATTTGCAAAATCAGCCTGAGGTTTAGAAGCTTTCTTGCAGAGGATCTCAGGAATATTAGAAAGGGGACAACCTAGTTAAGTTGGCAAAGTCTATGCAAATCTTTGATTGTTGTCGTGAGTGCATTGGCCAATTGACAGAGGTCAGAAACCCCATTATTCTAGTAAATGAGTCATCGGTAAACTTTATCTGGGGCACAGCACAAAAATTCTGAGTAAATACCAGGTTTTAGGCTTAGCATCACAGATGCTTATGAGCTTTCTCTTCCTTCTATGCACAGCATGGAAAGCTGAATAATATCACTTCACCTTTTAGTCCTCACTCTTACATCTGACACGAGAAACACAGTTTTGCTAGCAAGAAGGGGATTTGCTTCACACTTGTTCCTGCAGTCCTTGAGAAACTGCCATAGCAGTGACCTGTTCAATGCAGTGCTTTGAAACAGGCTTTCCCCCTCTCCCCTCATTATTTCTGTAAAATGCAGGGGATAAAAGCATAAACAAGAGAATACACTTGCTTGGTTTGTAGAGGTGTCGAGGGAGAAGTATTGAGTGGGGCTATTAGTTTTGCACATAAAACACCAGGATACCTTAAGAATTCTTTGTTCTCTTTTCTTTGAAGAAATAGATCTTAAGAGGAAGGAGTAAAAAACAGAGTAGAGCTGGAAATGAAAATGTCACTGGGAAAGAGAAAATACGGTGAGAATAGAGTCAAGAATTGTGTTTTCCTATGTCCTGTCCAACCATTAAAAAATATGTTACAAAAGGTGAGTGAACAGAAGCAAAAATCCATTCATTTTGCCTAATTAGTTCACCCATCCCGTTAATGTTGCTATATGCATTATTGCAGCTATTAATCTATTAATGACACCATTCTTATTGTGAAACCATACTTGTTACATAGCCTTCAGGGAAAATGTCAAATGCTCTAATTTAAAAGGATAATCAGGGAACTTACTGAGTTCAATTGGGGTGTATAAATGAGGCAGAAAAAAATTAACAGTGGGCTTCCTAAATTTGAAAACTTTATTGATATTCCTCCATTCTTCCTAAATGCTACAGCTTTTCTATCGCTCCCAAGAATAGTGGGAAACAGCCAGCAAATACAAGATAGTTACCAAATCACAGTATTGGAGAGGTATTAAATTTCAAGAGATGTCTGTTGGGCAACTGATTCCAGGCACTGTCACAAACACAGACTGATCTGACTGCTTGTGCAGCGACAGACCTGTGCCTTACCCTCAGCTAACAGGGCTCCTCAATTCACCTGGCTCCTAGCCCTGTAATGCATCCTTCACGTATGAAACCCTCTGCTATGGAGGGGTGTGGGACTCACATCTTTACAGTATCTGTCAAAGCACAGAACACCTCTAACCATGGGAAAACATCCAGGTGCCATCAGTTCAGCAGCTGTGTGGCAGGCCAGCAATATTTCTCCTGTACAGGGGTCAGCTTGCCCGTGGGCGGTTAGCTGGGAAATGTTAACTCTGGGACAGCGAGTGGGCAGTGTTTGTATAGAGTGCTGTTATCTTGGTTAAGAGTAACAAGATCTTAGTGTTTCTGCAGCTTGAGAATAAGGACCCATTTCCTTGCAAAATGATTTCAAATGTGTTTGCCTCTGTGAATTGAATCAAGGAAATGACTGAAATACAGAAAATCCTGCCTTTCCCCAGACATTTTTCACCCATTTTTCACCAGTCACTGGCTAAGGTTCATAGAAGGAGTTTCAAAGAGCCCTATGGGAAAAGTGAAGACAGCCCCCTGGCTTAGGGGTTGGAAAAGGAGGGAGAGGAATAGCATCGACATCACAGTGGGAATGCCTAATGCTAAATATTGCCCATGAATCTGGGCCCTCATCATGTGCATTTTACCAGTAAAAGCAATAATTTTTATCTGACATTTTTCCTGCATGCTCAGAGGTTGAGGTTATCGGCCTGTGGAGCTACGTGAGCCTGGTCCCTGGTGCAACAGAGCCTGGCAAGGAGCACACCAAGACTGCAAGCCACAGAGCAGCCCCAAGCTGCAGCCACGCTCCCCCTGCACCACAGACCCTGCTGTGCTCCCTGTGCCATGCCAGCCACAGCTACACGGGTGCTGCTTCAGACACAAGGTGGGGAACATATGTCAGTCTGCAAAAGGCTGTTAGACAGTCTCAGCAGGATGTGAAACATAGAGTGAGCAGTAGTAAGTCCTGCCACACATCAACAGATAGAGTTTCAGGCTAGATCACAAAGAGCAAATAACAGATTTTATTTTTTTTTCAACATTTCTGTGCATGTTTCTCTAAAGATTCATGCATCGCCCTGACATTATCTATCAAAGGTAAACACTCACTAAAGATGAGCATTTTATTTGTACTGTAAGCACCCTTTAGTTTGCATGAGTACATTTAATGAGCCATCAGAAAATCCACAGCATTCTAAGACTGCTTTTTACATAAGCTAAGAGGCCACGTTATTTTATCACTAATCCCTACTCCATCTGTTGACACACTCAAACTGAGGAAACATCAAAAAACTGACACATCAGAAATGAGAAAACATTCTTCCCTCCTGTTCTCCTCTAAAAACTTGATAATGCCAACTTGACCCATCAGGAAGTCAGAGGCTTCTAATTCTGTGAGCAGCCCCCCGGAGTCTGTGGGGATGGGTTTACTGCTAGAGCAAAGCACCAGGCACCACACACAAAGGTGGCAGAACTATGCCATAAACCACTTGTACAAGTGTCTTTTGGGGGGACATATGATCACTTAGTACCATGCTAATGGTGGTGGTTTGGAGCTGATAGTAAATTATGCTTTTCCAGGGCTGAATTTATCAAGATTAAGCTCTCTGTATGGTTACTCCTACAAAGTCTTTTACCTCTTGCTAAGTATTTTTCATAGTATTTTCTTTTCAGAAACTGAGGAAGGGGAATCTCTGGGGATTGTGAATAATATCTCTGTCTGCTCCTGGGCTGAGTAAACGCTACGGTGACTCAGGCTGTAACTGAGGTATCTTCTCTGGTTTTTGGCAGAGTTCTCCCTTTTTTCTGGAATGCAATGATACTAAGAGAGCACTCTGTGAGCACTATGTGTCTCTAGGTGGTCCTTCACAGAATCATGCTCTGAGAAGTATTCTTTCTGTTAGGGTGACTGTGTTTGCCAGTTTTGGTATCAGCTGTGCCCACTAAGTACAACCCAAATAGTTCTCACTCAGTGTCTCATCCACCAGAAACACCCTCAGTGGAGCAGTTTATCCTGACATGTTTTACTCACAGGGAGACAGAGTAAGCACAGGGCCATGCCATTGCTCTGTTTTATGCATAGAGCAGTAGTTTTCATGTCGTGGTTAAAAAACCCCAACGGTCTGGGATCTGTGCTGAAGGCACCTCACAATAGCAATGGAGGCTGCAGTTCAGCACATCCATTAGATCACCACAAGTCAGCACTTTCAGGAAGAAAAAACCCAAACGAAAGCAACCCAGCCACTCCTCTCTGTCCACAAATTAGCTTTTGCACTGTCCTGGCACAAATATTTATGTGGTTACTGGGTGAGTCAAAATGAGGAGCTGCCCTGACTGATTTTCTGTAGGCAGGTTGCTTTTCAGCCAGATTGGCACTCTGGTCCAGTTCAGTAAGCAGTTATAAAAATGGACATGCTGACTTAAATTATTCATCAAACAATAGATTAAAAAACTCCCAAACTGTCTGGTGTCAGTAGATTGAAATTCACCAACTAGAAATTCATATACACCTTGCCATATCTAGGACCTGTAAATGGAAAGTATTGAAGACCATGAAAATATAAAACATGATGTGCATTCATCTGGAGTTGCAGTCAGTGTTGCGATCGGGGACCTGCTCCAAGCAGGGAAGATGGGAACCTGTGGCAGTGACAGCTCAGAATGAGGTTACTGCCTGACATGCTAGTTATCTCCCAAAGACAGTTTGCTTAGAGAAGAAAAATTTGTCACTAACCAGGAGCCAAGGGTGCTGACAGCCCAGTCCATTGGTTCATGTTGTGATTTAACCCCTGCCAGCAACTCAGTCTCATCCATCCCCTCCCCCACTCCCCCCTCATGGGATGGGGAGAGAATCAGAAGGATAAAAGTGAGAAAACTCATTGGTTGAGATAAAGACATTTTAATAAGAAACTCAAAAGCCACATGCACAAGCAAAGAAAACCAAAGAACTCATTCACTGCTTCCCATGGGCAGGCAGGCGTTCAGTGATCTCCGGGAAAGCGTTGCTCCATCACATGTAAGGGTGACTTGGGAAGACAAATGCCACCACTTTGAGCACCTGCCCCCTTTCTCCTATTTCCCCCCTCTTTATAGCTGAATGTGATGCCATATGGTTATGGGATATCCCTCTGGTCAGTTGGGGTCCCCTTTCAACTCCTTGTGCAGCCCCAGCCTCCTCGCTGGTGAGACGGGGTGAGAGGCAGAAAGGGCCTTGGCTCTGTGTGAGCACTGCTCAGCAGCAACTAAACCACCCCTTGGTTATCAATGCTGCCCTTAGTCCAAACTGAAAACAAAGCCCAATAACAGCTACTGCGAGGCAAATGAACTCTACACAGCCAAAACCAGCACTAACCAGCCCAAACTATTTAAGGCTCCCAAGTGACCCTCTGTGGAGGCAGTGCCTTGTCTGGAGAGTAATCACATGTGCTGCACCAGTCTGTCTAATGAGCCAGCAGGGCATTCAGAAGGTTAATCTTATTATGGAGCCTTTCAGTGTTCCCATGGGACATTTTTGCCCATAACTGCTGCCAGCACCCTTGGGTGTGTCTAAACAGAGGCATACCCTTCAGGAATGTGTGTAGGTAGAGTCCTGTGAGCACCAGGACTCTGGGTTCAGCCCTCATCTCCTTGGTACTCAGGGATGGAGATTTTGGGCCCAACCAGTCTGGAGTCAGCCACGACTGGGTCCTGCTAACATATTTCATAATAGTTATTTTTTACCTTGGCTTTCCTGGGACAGCCATTTAATGAAGAGAATACTGTTCTGATGAGATTGCCTGCTGCCAGAACTGTGAGTGGAAATATCAACCATGCCCTTCTGCAGTTACTTCGTTTCCCTCTCTCTTCCCTGTTGATTAAATGTCAGCTCCTGTCTTTGTTCTCTTCCTAAGGAAGTTAATTCTCTTCTCCAGCTGCAGCCAATCTCTTTAGTAGCACAAAGCAACGCTGCCCAGTGGTTTCACACACTACTCCTTCCCCTGCTGCCTCCCTAGCCCTGTGTGTGGCAGCTCACAGAAAAGACCAGGCACTTCTCTTTTATGGTATACTGCAGATATGTCACCACAGGACCCAGATGGCTAAACAGATGAGAAAAGCGCAGCAGTGACTGCCCAGAAAAATTTGGTATAATGCTGCTTGAAGAGCAGGGGCCAAACTAAGCATTAAACACGTAAGTGCATATAAAAGCCTGCAGTGTCTTAAGAGTATAATTTTTAAAACTGCCATTTTGATGAAAATTTCACTTTCTATGAAAATTTTCCCTTTAATAAAAATTTCTCTTTTTATAGTTCACCTCTCCTCTTGTGGTTTAAATTTAGTGACATTTCCTAAAGCTAATCTCAGCAATTTACAGTGAGCAGTTTCACTTAATTTCATTTCTGTGCTGTGTGGAGCAGTTGGGCCAAGGTCCAAAGAGCACTTAGCAGCTTCCAGAGGCATATGAGTGAAACTCACACACCTGAGTGATCCCAAATATTCCACTTACCTCACCAGGGTATACTAGAAACCTGCCTGAGATACCAAAGCATTGTATACAATTGAAACATTGCATTTGCTCTCTACCCAGAAGAATTGGGGGCTTTTTGCATGAGCTAAGCAAGTACACAGTGGCATTCTCAGGTGGATATCTGGTTCTGGGACTAAGTTTTCATATTTTTTTAGGATTATTCATCACTCAAAGCGCAATCTCTTGTCTCATGTCACCTACTGAGAAGAGGATGTATGCTTCTCACATCATCGTATACTGCGAAGAGCCCTGCTCCACAGTTTGGGAGCCCTGGCTTCTTAACTGTAACCACAATCTCAACCAGTGGGAATGTTTCCTATGCAAAGATATTTAGAGCAAGAAACATCTTCTAGCTCCCACTGGAGTCCGGTTATTTAGCAAGAAGTGTCCTACGCCTGGAAGGAGAAGAGCTGAGGTACGAGGAAGAGCCTAAAGAACAGATAAGACACTCAGATAAGAATAAACAGCTTACCTAGTTTTACTTAAAGTCTCATATCTCAGCAGTCACCACCCATTTCACAAGTAAATTAATTCTGTTTTCTCTGCAACTCTGTCCCTGCCTGGAAACACAAAAAGCCCCCAACCAACAAACACTTATTGAAGAGTTGAAACAAGGAGAAGTTTTAATAACTGGAAGTGACACTGTATAATTGGAACACTTTAGAAATACTAATGAAGGGTTTCAGTAGTTATAGCACCTGCAGAAGAATGATCACGTCTCATGCTGGTAAAATCTCCATGGATTTTCTCAGGAGACTAACGCAGCTGGCATTCTACTCCAATCATTTTCTGCAAGATGGTTTCAGAAGGGAAATGAAAAATAGCTTCTTTAATTGAAACAATAGGGGTGGAGATGATTTTTTTCCTAATTAGGCAAGCTGTTATTTGGGAAGGGTTTAATATTCATATACTTTATATAATTTATATACAGAAATATGTGATACAGTAGATTATCTAATCATCCCTCTTGGTTTTCTCTTGTACATCACTTAGACATTTATATATTTGAAATTTCTGGTATAATCAGAATAGAAGGAGTTTTCGTTATACTTCTGCAGTGTTTCATACAGCATATGCAAGGGTTCACAGGGGAATGGATGAGTGTCATACAGACCAAAACCAGGGAAGGCAGCATATTGTGGCATGTAACACTGATACTCAAAAAGATTACAAGGTCCTACTCGTTTCTTCAGTTGTGGGTTGCATCAGAAGCTTGATTCCTTGCAATAATAAGCACAGCAAGTAATCAGAGAAAGAGCTGTATGTTATTTTTATCAGCTCTGCTTGGTGCACTGCTTAGGTCTTTCTTGCAATAACGGAAAAATAACTAGTTGTTGGAAGAGCAAGAATGGTTTGAGCTGCATTCAGGGAAGATCTTACAGATAGTGATAGGAGGCCAATGCAACCTACATATGTTGGGAAAATGTATAGTTGTAGGGATCCACTTACATAAAGATAGCTCCTCACAGGAATTATGCTGCAGAAATCAAGATAAATCAGTGTTTAAATACCATTTGTTTGTACTGTGCTTTTCAAATATTACACAGCAACCTGTCCTTCCCTAATCATTGCATCCATTCTCACTTACTGGAAGAAAATTATTTTGTAGCACTATGGAAGATTAAAATGAAAACCAAAGGGACTTGCATGGCATAGTCCAGTTCCAATGAATTTCATAGAAAGAGGCATGCATTATATCAGGAAAACATATAGAAATGAGTAGGATTTAAAGGGAGAAACAGGAGTAAAAAGCCAAGTAAGTCTCTGTGAAGAAATGTGCATCATACAAAGTCAAAGGACCATACTGAATTCAAGGGTAATTAGCTTCCATATGGTCCTATGGAAAATTTAGGGGAGTGAAGTAAGAGAAGGTGAGTGTCTTCTTTCCATGAATATTTGAAAGGTGAATCTCCTAGGGATGAATCCTTTCTTGCCTGCTTTCTTTCCACCTACGATTGTCTCTGCCTCCAGTCACACAGGTATTAATTTACAGGCAAAGAGGAAATGTTATGGCATTTCCTCTCTGCAGTTCCCATTTTTACAGCTCAATGTGTTACATATGGTCCAGGTAATACAATATAAGCACGGAGAACACCTTTCCCTTTTCCAAGTCACCACTGAGGCTGGTCCTTTTCAGAACTGGACCAAGTTTCTGTAGGCAGGGTTTAAGTCTTCAGTGTCTGGCCGACTTTATTATAAAGCAACATTGCCTGTTCTGCCAGTGGAACTATCTCAAGAAACCTTTCCAGGAACAACATCATCTGCAACACAGAAAGCAAAACCTGCTCAAGCTCAAGGCACAGATTCAGTTAATAGCATGAAGAAGTGATAATGAGAGACTGTAGGTTAGGGACTGATTATTTTCTAGTACTGCTGATTAGAGATCTTAGTAAACAAATGTCATCAAGCTTCCTGCTAAACATAGTTTCTTAAAAATTATATTTTTAAATACAAGATTGTGTAGATTGTTTTTGTCCAAATATGAAGTTGCAAAAGATCAGGCTGTAGAAGTTCATTTTCTGTTTAATTATAGCATGTTTTTAGTGAAAATAAATATTCCAATCTCCTATGATTTTATGGCATCATGGTTTTATCCACTGAAAATTGGTGAGAAACATAACATCACAGTGGGATGTTATGTTATATCACAGTGTATTGTAAAGTCTGAAACTTATTCGTGTTAAGATCTTGTTTGCTTCAAATTTGCATGTATAATTCAATATTTCTGAGAAACAATCATCACAGTCAAAAGCCAGTGGTTTCCATACATAACATTTTTGGGTTTAAACTGTCTATTTATGAACTTTAACAATCTAAAGCATGTGTCTTCCATATATAATAAAGTATTATTTTTGTATTATAGTGTCTATTAACATTTAGAGATGATTTTGAGAGATAATTTAAATTTTTTGCATAGACTAATATTTGCTGTGTATATAAAATTCAATGCAATAAACCAGATTATATTATAAGTAAATTATATATTCATATATAAGAAGCAGTCTCTGTCTTTTCTGAATAAAACTCAAAAGGCATATTCACTACACAGCTGATATTAATCTTGTGATTTCCCATAAGATTTTAGAACAAGTGTCTTAGCTCAGTTAATAATTCATGTTCCCTTGGGTTTCTTCAATGAGTTGTTTCATAATTGAAAAAATGCAGATGAGCTTAACAACAAACAGCAAGTACAGGTGCTGTCATTTTCATAATTCTTTAGGAAAGAGACTATCACATTAAACAAAGAACAAAAGCTTCAGTTATATCCAAGCAGCTAATCTCCATAATCTATCCATTCAGTTTATCTCCCTCTCTATAAATTAAGATAGTCAATAACTGGGCACAAACCTTTGAGCACTACAGGGGAGATGAAAAATATATCAATTTAAAGACATCATTCACAAATCTTGTTTTCTCAAGTTTTTAATTTAATGTAATGCAGAAAATGACAGAAATTGAATAAATTTTCAATAACGCAAGTGTTTAGAGATTAGTTCAGTTAGTGGCTTGCTTGTTAAAAGGTAGGAGCTGTCACTCCTGAGGTATGCAGTGAAGGACAGAGTTACCCCCACTTAAATAGCCAGGAATTCTAGGTTAATACAATGCTGTTTATTGATGCTGCAATCAGCAAGATCCTCAAACAAATTTCAGAGAGGTAGATGCATTAATTTATACACCATAGTACTGGTAATAAAAGTAATAAAGATTCCAAGTAAAAGGCATAAACAGAAAAAGAATGAAAACTGAAAGCCACCAGCTGGTTATTTACTTTGTGATTTAACCCAAAGGTTTTCACTGACACTACCTGCCTATCCTTAGTTACTTTCCTGAAGAGCTCTTGGGCTACAGTGCATCACAGGCAGATATTTCATATCAGATTGTGGAGCTGCTGTTACAAGCAGGTCTATAATTACTGGTGTCTTTCTGATTTCATGGAGAAAGAGTGACAAGCCTTACGAAGTGCTATAAATCCTATGCAAGGTAGTATTTACAGCCCCACATAATTTTAAGCCAGGATTCTGGCTTATTGCCATAGCTGAGACCCTTATCTATTTAGCAGTCCTATTCTTTCTAAATACAAGGGGAGAAATATGTTGAAATAGGTCTCTCAGAAAAAAAAAATAGTGTGGAAATAGTGAGGGAAAGTCAGTAAGCAATCTGAGGCCATGCCTATACTAGAGAGTTTTAATAGCAGCATTATTTCTGACTTCTTTTTTTTCTGAGTATATCTATTCAATATTTATGTTCTTTGAAAATATCTGTCTTCAGAGCATTTTCTTCCACCTGTGCAGTATACAATCATAGAAGTCACATAAGCTTGGAAGATACAGATTACTGTGTAGTAGAGAGTCATCCCTTGTTCCTCACTGGGCTCCACGTCTTGAAAAATGATGGAATATCAACACTACTTGCAGAGAACTGTGAGATTTTGTATTCCACTTCCCATTACCCTACTTGTTCCACATCATGATCTCCACTTTTCCTTTTCTGTACTTTTTTAGAAAGTCTTGCTGCTTTACACCAAATCATTTTCTCAGTGTCAGTCTGCCACATTGCTGCTGTGTTCATGGATGAGCCAACGCTGAGGACACTCCTGCCTTTTTTCAAACCTACTGTACCTGACATTGCTAAGCTGTGAAACTTTAGCTATTACCTTAGAGGCTGTCCATCATGTTACATACTACTGATCAATCAAGATACCAAATTTTCAGATTACAAAAGTCCTGTAACTATCCGGCAATCATGCTACAGACTTTTAGTACTGAGATGGCAAAATAAATGTTTTGTAAAAGTTGCAACCACAGTAGAAGCATAAAAATGCATATTGCTATCAGGGAGTAAGTAGTTGAGCAGTTTAGAATTGGTTAATTGAAAACTGGTAAGAAGTTGAATCATTCCTGCAGAAATTCTGCTTCTGGACAAAAAAAAATTGCAAAATTAATGGGACCATTTAAAGATGAAAAATTCTAAAACCTGATACTCAGGGCTTTCACTTGGTGGAGTAAAAAGGTAGAGACCGTCCCTGCTTCCTGCTGCTGATATTGTTTTTGCTCTATTTAAGTGTTAACTGCACAGTATGGAGACAGATACTATCCCAAAGGTGGAATGTCAGACTCTCCCTGTGAAGGGTCTCAGTCTCCAGCTTTGAGTCACACGTGTTCTTGCACCCTGTCTTTCTGGTATCATAGATCTTTTGTTCTTGCTTACAAAGGGAACAAAGAGGTTTTTTTCGTGGATGCAGAAGTGAAACTCTACTTGCCAGGAGAAGTCTGAAATCAGATAAATTAAAGTAGCTGAAATCTGAAATGAGATAGATTAAAGATGTCGATAGACTCAGAGCACTAGGCTTTTCATGTTGTTTGGAATTTAGGCACTAAAACCTGACTAAATCCTGGATTTTCTGTGTATGTTCCTTTTGACTCTAAACAACTAGCTATAGAAATCAATGACAGGACTTAGAACTCAACTGAGATCTATTTTTTCTCAATGAAGTTTTTAATTTCTAGAGCCAGCTTCTTGTTTAGAACTCAGAAACTTTCACGTTTACTCATGTCCCATATTATGACCTGCACATAGCTAAGTTTGTTACAACATCAAGGTTATATTTTCTTTCACAGTTTTTCTTCTCTTTTATATCAATATTGCTGTTTTATTTTTCACAGTGTAGCCCAGCTTCAGCCAAAACCCCTTTCTAGAGCACCTAGTACATTCCCTTCTTATACAGCTGAGAACCTGTGTAAGTGGTACTGCTTTATTTGAAGTTACAGGGCAAAGCCACAACTATTATCTGCTGAGGCCAGGAAGAACCAGGATTGAAATGATCAAATGTAATAGAAAAACAGAAGCCTTAGGACTATTCTGAGAATAATTAGTTCTATGTCCTAAACACAGATTACTAGAGTTTGACAAGTCACTACAAACTATGAAAAAGAGTGAGTTTCTACCTTTAGCCTTCTCAGTATCAGATATGCAGATTAGCTTCTTCCACTAATTTTTTTTTTCTCTGTAGTTGCCATAGCTTTGCAGTGAAAAAAGTGAATCAACATATAGTGTGGAAACACCAAAATGTAATTTTCACCAAATAGAAAAGGGTTTTAAAAACTTTTTCTCGAAATTATTATTTTAATAAAACTGCGATTGAATTGTTTGTTAGCTAATTCAAGTAAATTGAATGAAACAGGGAAAAAATAGTTTGAGCAGCTATTCCAAGTTTCATGACACACCCTTTCTAAAATATGCTTATAATCATCATATGCACATTAACAAAAACCCCAACTGACTTTTCATAATAGCTTACATTTTTGATAAATATAAGAAAAAGGTCATGTTTCAATCTCTCTTGAAGAGAGGCCTTCTTATGCATCCTTTATTCTAGTGAAACTCGTACAGAAATGAGGGAGAAATATAGACACGTGATTTGGCTAGACCAATGCTTAGCTGAGTAACTGAAAAACAAAATAAATATTCAGCAGCATTTTCCCTGGAGTTCAGGGGCTGGAGTACCCACAACACTTATCCAGGGGGGTCTCGATGGAAGTTGCTGGGTACATCCTGTCCCGTACTCAAGTGCAGCAAAACAAACCACTACAGGAGAAAATGTGGTACACTTACGGCATGGGGCAAGTGGAACAAGGCAAAGGAAAATGTAGAATAGAGGGAGATGATAACATTTTACTAATTTCTGTAACTGCTGTGTCACCATGGCAGCATGAACAATAGGCAGGTGCTCTCAATTAAATTAATTCTGCTGGCTGAGACAGAGATGCATCTAAAATACTGAAGATAAGTACTTGTAAGCGTTCCTATACCTGAAACAGTTCAGAACAAACTTGAAGAGGAGTTTAGAGCATTTTGTTCACCAGCAATGCTTTGAACTGGATCCTTAAAGTAACTTCATAGACTAAGACTTTTACTAGGATGCTGCAAGGTGTACCAAAAATATACATAGTGACTTAGTGCAGTTTTCTGCTTTGTACAGTCATGAATGATTCTGATAAAACTGATAGCAAACTGTATTTGTCACAGAACTACTGTTTTCTTCTTTAATGCTAAGGAAAAGTTTTCAGGTTAGCAGACTGGGGATATTTCTGTATCTCTAACACAATGCAATATTGTGCAGAGAAACCCAAGCTGAACCAGCTACTTCCTCATAGAAGCCTAGAAAAAAGGGAGCACATGTGTGTGTCTCAAACACTGATAGCTGGATAGCTGTGAAGCCAGGCAAGGATTGTTGGTAACAACACACTGTGAGAAAAAACAGGATGCAGCTGAAAAAGGGGCCATACAGAGGTAGGGCAGCACTTTTCTGGGACAAACATCCTTGTTCTGGCCCCTGGAGATAACCACAGCACAGTACAGTGCAAGCACAGAAATGAGGTCAAGAAGTGGCTGCAGGGGGATCAAGATCATCAATGATCCCAAAGCTCCTCTGTCCCATTTCCAGAAATGTCTAGAAGAACAAACTGCACACGATAACTAATTTGCATAGAAAGCACGAAACTTATCTCCAGGATAGGGAAGCTTGTAAATAAAAAAGTAGCCCCACAAAGCCCAAGGGGTGTCTCAGGACCCTGAACACTCCATCACCTGAACTGACACAGATCCAGGACCCAGGACTGATGTATGTTCTTTCTTTCTTTTCTTTTTCTCTTTTTCTTTTTCTTCTTCTTCTTCTTTTTCTTTTTCTTTTTCTTTTTTTTTTTTTTTTTCTTTTTCTTTTTCTTTTTCTTTTTCTTTTTCTTTTTCTTTTTCTTTTTCTTTTTCTTTTTTTCTTTCTTTCTTTCTTTCTTTCTTTCTTTCTTTCTTTCTTTCTTTCTTTCTTTCTTTCTTTCTTTCTTTCTTTCTTTCTTTCTTTCTTTCTTTCATTTCTCTCTCCTTCTTCTCTTTCATGCTTCCCCTCATTCAAAATCCACTACTGTGTGTTTATAGTAGAAAATAAAGGACTAACTTATATCAGTTTCCAGGCCAAGTGCTTACTTTATCAATAAAACTTTGTAAGTTTTTGTGGACCCTCTGACTTTTGTCATTCCTTTTCAACCATGTGCATCTATGGATCTTGGGTGCTCCCTTCCCCTTAGGGGTGGGATGCCACACTTGTTTACCTGCTGCTATATTAACATAGCCTTTCACTTACATTAACTATCCATTCTGGTGAACTATAAAGAGTGGAAAAACCTTTGAAGATTACAGAGCAAAAGGTGAAGATTGCAAAAGGGGAAAGTAAAAAGCTAGGAAAGACAGAGCAGCACAGTGAGCTGGTTTCCACCAACATTTCTTATAAAGCATTTTACTACTAAAGATAAATATGGAGTAATTTCAGCAGCACGTGTATCAGCTGGAGTGCAGTGCATGTAATGAATTAGGAAATTAGGCTGCTCTCTTTTCCTTGAAAGCACGGAAACTGCCTTGTGACATTGTTTTATCTTACAGCTTATAATCAGCACAGATTTACATGGGCCCTTCTTATTTTAAGTGTTAAGTGAATTTTCGCTATTGCTGAATGACAGAGTACCTTTGGGAATGGGGGTTAATACCACATGCATACCAGAGTTTGTTATGACCATTTTTATTACACTGAAAACCAAGCAAATACAAATGTTAAGTATGAATTAACTGTGATACCAGGGAATGATGTTTTTATGCCTGCTGCATGCTGTTAAGTAAAAATATAATCAAAATTCCACCCACTGTTAGCAAGATTTCTTTCATTTGTTGTAGATGTTAATAAAGAGTTAATAGGTGATAATTGTCTATTATTCTACAGGAATTTAGAGTTTTCATAATTAAGATTACATTGCCATTTATAGTCAATGGAGAGAAATAGTCTGACTAACCTTTGACTATATGAGGCATTGAGGTGACTGGGATGGAAGGACATACCTGTGTTGTAGTCCAGGTTTCAAAAAATCCACAGGTTCAGCAGCTGAATCTTCCCTGATCTACCTATTCCTGCCTATTCTCTATTTTTCATTGTGTAACAACCTTTTCCACTATTTGCAATGTTTACATCTATAGTTTATTTGCTTTGTTTTGTGAGATAATCTTCATCTTTACACCTCCACTGCTGTAGAAAGCAAAGGTAATGGGACGAAAAAAAAATCTTGTTTTTATTAGACAGCACTACCACTCATCTTTTTAAAGATAACTCTTCCTTGTTGTTCATGGTTATCCACTCATGTGAATCAGCAAACACCATATCAACCTAACACAAATCCTCAGCCCTCTGTATTCACCTGAGTCATGTGTGCAGATACCCAGAGTAAAAAGGAAAGAGCTGTCTTTAACGCTGTCAGTCGCCAGTGAGCAGAAACAAACGGGATCACATCTGCAGCACTCCTGCCAATCCCTTCTCCCCCTGCAGCGAATTATACACATGTTCATAAACACTCCAGAGGATTTATCAGCTCATGCTGTGAGTTTTCCTGGAATGCAAAAGTGAGCTATAATGTTTTTACTTAAGAGAAAGATAGTCCATTTCTTCCTTGTTTTCCTCCTTTCTGCTGCTCAGTGTGCCACACTGCATCAGATATAAATACAATTTCAACAATCCATGCTTAACAATAAAGTCATTTGGTGTGCTCCAAGACCTAAACTGAAATTGCTTCACAGACTAGCTCTGCAGAAAACTGTGGCTGTGTTGGTTATGGCAGATGTGTGTGTCACTGCCACCAGTGCAATGCATTGGTGCTAAACCAGGAGATCTCTACCCTACAGAGTCACAGAGGGAGAGATTTAATGTTCCTGGCATGGGTAGCTAAATGACTTTGGAAGATTTATTTACCAATAACTTGATCTACAAAGACTTCGTATTTCTCTTAAATTATTTCTACCTTCTTGTTTGATTTTTCAAATACACTGCTATCACCCCAGTCTCTTCACCAAACTGCTTAAATATATTGAGTGAAGTTACAATTCTCAGAAAAGACTATGAAAGAAATGAATTTGATTTTATGTAATTCAAATTCAACCCACATAAACCTAAACATTTACAACAGTTCAAATTAGAGTCATTGCAGTTTTAATTCCTTCATCTTTACTTTCTGTCACAACAAATTAAGTTAGATTTGCTGTTTTGAGATTTTTATGGCTGTCTGTGTTCTTGCTACTTAAATTAAAGACCTTTCTAATCCATGGCATGATGTCTAACAACCTCAGAAATAAGTTATGACATCAATAGGATTATGCTTTTATGAAAATGATGGCAAGCCACAATCAATATGGCATTCCATAATGTTATCAGCTAAAGGGAAGAAATATGAGAAATATTTGAGAACTTAAACACAAATCAGAGCACAGTAATATGAATATATATGTATATTTTCACCTGGTGTTTTGGAGGTTACAATTGTAATTAAAACCTAATAAATGATTAATGGATTCATATATTCAACAAATTAAAATTTTTTTGTAAAATAACCACAAAAATATAGATGTTGCATCAGAAATATTAATTATTCAATCTACACTGCCTGTATGATTTGTTCTGACCTTGATTTATGTATTCCTTAGATGCACTGGGTCAGAGAAGATACATGTTTTGGTTCTTACTCATTATCTGGTTAAGTAGCTTCCCAAAACTTCTGAAGAACATGTCTGAATTTGTGCTTTCTGTAATTGCTTCCAAAATATGAAAAAAAAATCCTTTTACAATGCCTTCATCAATTAAAAAAAGAGAAAACTTAAAAAATCCTTGAATAATTAACTGTGCCCTTTTAAAATGTATTTCCCTCTTCTTTATTCACATTCAGCTTGCTAACATCCCTAGCACAGAACGTGCTGTCTGGACCTTATCTGGCAGTTTTGTGATATGTACAACACTACTACATTTCATCAGCAGGCACAATGACAGATCAGGTGTCCTCTGCTTGTAGTTATGTGTCAGTGCTCAAATGATGGGTAATTACCAGTGACAGACCCAACACTGCAGTGGGAGGAATCAAGGGTCAGGAGAAGAGATGGAAGTGACAGTGCAGAGCACTCAAGGCACTGGGCATAGAGATAAGCAGCAACAACAATGTGTACATCAACCACATTTTTTAATTTTTTTTTTTTTTCTGGGAGATCCAGTATCATTAAGCTAGAAGCTGCTCATTCTGCTCATATTTGTGGTTTGTGGTTCAGAAATTTTTGACAAGGGGAAATCATAATTTTATTCTTGCCTATGTAACTGGCAGCAATTAGCTGCAGCTGAGTGAGAGACCACAGGCAGAGGCAGTCTGAAAACTTGTCAAGGAGATTTTTCCACTGATAGCAGAAGAGAGACTAACACTTCCCAATTCTAGGAATATAATAACTTCAGGAATACAACTTACTCATAAGGACAGAGAACCTTTATGGTATTGAAGGAGTGTTAGCAGACATAAATTATGTATTGTTCCCCATGAGATAACCCTGGCTGATCAACACGCAAGCACAGCTCCAAAGGCACTCTTGACCATCTAGTGTATGGAACACTGAGTGAAAATGTGTTCTGGGCCTTGTTGACTTGGAACTGAAGAAACAACCTCTTCAGGAAAGAAAAATTGAAAATTGAGAATTGAAAGCACAGCTGTAGTTTTATTGACAGTTCCTAAATAAATATGAACGCCTTCCTTACATGGGCTACTTGATTCTGCTCATGGAGACTAAAGATACTATTTGGAAGAAAGACACTGGAAAGGTTGTCTTTTGTCCCCCAGACCCATTTCATGGCTGTGTACTTGGTGGGCACAGAGATAGCTTCTGGCAAGCAGAGTTTGCCAGTCATTTGCCCACAACATCAAGTGGAAGGCCACTGTTAAGAAAATTCTACCACTCTCCTTATTCAGTGCTCAAATTAGTGAAGTCTGACTAGGCAGGTGCAAGTAGGAACTTCTGCCTCAATCTGAAAAAATGAGAGTGCTTCCTATGTTTGTGTGCTCTGTGCATTCCCAAGAAGATCCACCTTCCTGGGAAATCCACGTACACACATGCTGCGTGGATGGTTGCTTAAAGTTGTCAGGGTTTATGTCTCCTATGGCAGAAAGACTTAGCTAGCAGAACATCTAAAAATAGCATATGTTGGTACATCCCAAAATATAAAGTATAAATGGAGAGAGTGAACAACATAATTTCCCAAAAATCCATTCCTACTTGTAAGTGTGAAGACTTTCACTGGAAAGCTCCACAAATTTCAAGAACTGTCTCATCAATAAAGCTCTTCCTGCAGAGGAGTGCCATGATTTACCAGCTGAACACCATGATGTGGAAGAAATTTTATGAGGATGGTGACTTTCTCTGTGAATTCTGCACTTTTTCCCATGTGAATCTCTTCATTTCTTACGTCCTTGGTCTGTCACTGTCACTTCATGACTTTAGAGAAATAAACTGCCCTTAAGCTCTGTGGGGGGAGGAATGGAAACCAAATGACCCAAAGCTTGCTGGAACAGATCCCTCCTTGCCTCCTTCCTGAGTCTCTGCTGTGGGACACAGCCAGAACACCCACAGCTCCTGGGCTGCCTTGAGGCTGGCGTACTCCAGGGTGGTGGTACCCCCAGCTCAACAACACGTGCCTCCAGAGCTTTTCCACGGGGTCAGGTGAGTGCCAGCGGTGATTGCTGTTGCTGTTTGGTATGCAGGCAGATACTCATTTAAAGTTAGGGAATGGGAAGGAGAAAAGAAGCTTTGAAAGCATTGTCCAGCAGTATGGAAAATAACATGTAAGCCAAACAACAGTTTTGTGTATAGGAGTGGTAAAAAAGAATTATCCTTCAATTTTATGGCCTTAACACATAAGTCAGAATTTGAGAGATAAGCATCCTTACCGCACACCAAGGGGCAGAAACAGCATTTTTAAAGAGAAAATGGTAAGCGGCCTGGGTAAAATATAAAATGTTATTCATATTAAAATATCTATTAATTAGCCGTATTTCAATGGCAAAATATTTCAGATAGCTCCTTCTAGAAACTCTCAAAAATAACAGGAGATTGTTTCAGGTATTTTACTGTTCATAACACAGATTTAAAGGGATATTCTTTACATTATTTCTCTTCTGTACGTGGTTAATAGCTTTTTCTCCCTTAATTTTATAAGGTTATGTTAGTATCTTCTTGCCTTTTATTGGTTTCTTTCTCAGAATTTAATTTGCCTGAGAGGATTTATAGTGTGATTCTCCTACATGTATTGTATCTTATCTGTCATAGTACTGGGTTTAATGCTGTAAATTATCATTGCCACTTGATATATAAAGGTGTAAGGCAGGACCATGTTTTAACTTATTTTTAAAACATTGTTTCCTTGTTGGTATAATTGCATAACTTCTTGGAGATATGTGTTCATTTACATCATTAAATTTCCTTCTGCTTCATGCTAAGTGAAATTCACTTCATTCACAAACACAGAAATGTTTAGTTGTTGTTTTGCTTTTATTAATTTGTTCAAGACCCCTAGGGATGCCTGTAACACTCTCATCTATGCAAAGGAAATTTAACTATGTTGTGTTTTCCTAAAGGCCATAATAATTTAATTAAAGCTTAGAAGATAAACCCAAAACTTACAAACTCTATGCATAAGTTGGTTTCTCATTGCTGAAAAAATATGCTATTTAAAGAACACTTTTCTGAAAAACAAAAACTTTGAGCAGAAAGAGGAAATGGCATGTTAATTTTGTCGTATTAGGAAAATGCAGATTGGCACTAACAAGAAAGTCTCACATGGAAACACGTGTCAGGGTGTGAGAAGCTAAGTTTTTGGGCCACCAGTTCTGAAGAAAACAGCTGACTACATTTTGGACCAAGATTGAGGTCCAGCACCTTCTAAAATAAGAGGATTTTCTCCCAGGCTTGAGGATAAAATATTCTGTCCTGCAAATCTTCATTTTCTTCCAGCATAACATTTCAATATAATTCTTTTTTGTTTGGCACTTCATCTTATTTGGATTACTTTTCTTCCAATTTCCCTATGATTACAACATCCTCCACGGGTTTCCTCACTTGTAGTTTTCAAAATGTCAAAGAAATTAAATTGAAATCCATATCCCACTGAAGAATTTTCACTCGAAGTCAGAAGAAACGTATATCCCTCTAATGTATATATAAATCCAAGAACTAGAAAAGTGTAGAGTTCCAGAGTGCACATAATGCTAAAATGCTATTTGACAGAATCCATTTTCAGAGTAGAAACCCATTTAATCTTAAAAGATATCATGACACATTAATGGTTTGCTTACAGATTCCTGGTAGTTTGAGTAGTCTTCATGTAGACTCTTGAGCAGACATTAATTTTCAATGGTCCCTGTATGATTTTGACAGCGTTTTACCTATTGTGATTGAGAAATAGTTTCATCCATGGATACTGTCTGTCTGAGAAGACATTTCTTCTGAAAGGCCCCACACACTAATGCCATTAAAATACTAAGAAATAAGAGCTCACAGCTGAGTTTGACCTGAAGTCCTCAGGAGTATCCCAACTCTCATGAATTCTAAACAGTTATGTTAAACCTAATTTTATAGTGACCATTTATAGAAAATTTAACAAATCTGTGTGGTTTTATATATGTTTCTTGTTCTATATTTTCCTAAAAAAAATTTCAGATTGATGTTTTCTGAACATGATTACTGGGTGGAATATCAGTATTTCCCTATTTCTGTATGCACAGAATTACAGATTTCACTTTTTCTAAGCAGAAGAATCTTGATATACAGTTTCAGCTGTAAGGGAGCAAAGAGATAATAATTTCATTATGTCCCTCACACTACCTTTAGACAAATTTCCCTTGGAGTTTGGCCATAAGGCAGATGAATTAATTGTTTCTTGTTGAGGATTTTTGAGGGCTTTTCTTTGTTTTTTTTTTTTCCTGATTTACCATCACTTCGAGCATTATGACCTACACAATTTTTTGATTTTTTACATTTTGAAAACAACAGGAAATACAGGAGAGCAGAAGAGGTCACTGTAGTCAGAGGAATATGGAACAACATTCAATATATTAGGCACTCTCTGAAAATGAAATAACTTCCGTTTTTCCCTTTTTTTTAAAGAAAGGCTCAAGAGAAGTAATGTGTTTGTGAGCAGCAGTATTGAGTGCAACAGGAATTGCACTTGTTTAAGGATGAATTGGCATGGCAGAATGGGTCAGTGAGGGGAGAGCAGTGGACGTTGTTTACCTCAACTTCAGCAAGGCTTTTGACACTGTCTCCCATAACCTCATAGGCAAGCTCAGGAAATGTGGGTTAGATGAATGGACAGTGAGGTGGATCAAGAACTGGCTGAATGGAAAGGCTCAGAGGGTTGTGATCAGCAGAGCAGAATCCAGTTGGAGGCCTGCAGTCAGTGGCATTCCCCAAGGATCAGTTCTGGGTCCAGTCTTACTCAACTTGTTTATGAATAGCCTGGATGAAGGAGTAGAATGAACCCTGAGCGAGTTTGCTGATGATACAAACTGTTGGGAGAGGCTGCTCTACCTGAAGGCTGCACTGCCATTCAGTGGGACCTTGATACGCTGCAGGGCTGGGTGGAGACAAACTTAATGCAGTTCAGCAAAGGCAAGTGCAGGTTCCTGCACCGGGGGAGGAATAACCCCAAATGCCAGCACAGGCTGGGGGCTGACCTGCTGGAAAGTAGCTCTGCAGAGAAGGACCTGGGAGTCTTGGATGATAAGATGACCATGAGGTGTCAGTGTCCTTGTGGACAGGAAGGCCAGTGATACCCTGGGTTGCATTGGAAGAGTGTGGCCAGACAGGTTGAGTCAGGTGATCCTGTCCCTCTACTTGGTCCTAGTGAAGCTACATCTGTGACATCCTGTGTCCAGCTCTGGGCTCTTCAGTAGAAGTAGACAAGGAGCTACTGGAGATGGTCCAGCAGAGGCCACAACATTGATTAGGGGTCTGGAGCATGTCTCTTATGGGAGGCTGTGTGAGCTCGGCCTGTTTAGAAGACCAAGAAGGGATCTCGTTAATGCATATAAATGTCTCAAAGGTGGATGCCAAGAAGATGATGCCAGACTGTCTTCAGTGGTGCCCATCGACAGGATGAAGAGCAATGGTCGTAAACACAAGAAGTTTCACATCAACATGAGGAAGAACTTTCCCTTGAGGGTGCTAGAGCACTGAAACAGGCTGCCCAGGGAGGCTGTGGAGTCTCCTTCCCTGGAGACATTCAGAACCCACCTGGACATGTTCCTGTGTCACCCACTCTGGCGGGTGCCTCGACAGGGGGGTTGGATCAGATGATCTCCAGGGGTCCTTTCCAACCCTAACAACTCTGTAATTCTGTGAATTCACTATGATACACAGTAGTGTGGTAGGGCATGGCCAGTGCGGTACATGCAAAAAAAATTTCCCTTTATCCCAATAAATTGCCTTTGAGACCTGACAAAAGAGAACCTCTCATTTTTCTGGTATGAATTATCCATGTGCAAGCACTGATTTAAGTGGACATTAATTTTATGCTGTTATTGAGGAACAGCATCTCAGTCTTTCTATTCTTCACAAATCCTTTGTCTGATCTGTATAACAAATGTTTTCACATTATCAGGATCTAAATTCTGCCACATTTTCTGTGTTAGCTCTTCTACAAGCTGTTTTCTTTATAGGATTCATTTTCCCACATAATTCACTCTAAACTGCAATTTATTTAAATCATGGACTGACTGGACAGCTAGAGGTAGCGATTCAGATGGTTTGAGATTTTTCTGTCCAATATTCATTTCAGTATTCGCCAAAATCCCTTTTTCTAAGTATATATTTAAAACCCTTTCATTTACTGATTTACTTTTGGCTTCCTATAAGGATTCATACTGATCTAGCTGCCTTAATCAATAATTCATTATGCCCTGGAGTACAATTTTTTTCCGTTTGGCTTCAGTATGTTGCAATTACAAAAACAAAATGAAATAAGTAAAAGGCAAATTTATGGACCCAGATGTATTAATTCAAATTAAATTCTATTTTATTGAAACGGTTCCTATTTGAAGTTGAATGTTCCTGTAGAAGTTAAAATCGCCATACCTTTTAAATATATCCCTACTATTATCCCTTTTGAGGCAGACTTGGCACACAGCAGAATTGAAATTTGGCTACTGTAGTTTGAGGAGTTCATGTGCAGTTTAGAGATTCTGTTTGATATGGGGGACTCTTTGTGATGTCCATGTGACCGAAAATTTCATTTGGAAGAAAGTATAGGTCTGCTAATTTCACCCATTTGATGGCCCTACTCCAGTAAAAGAGTGCAGAACACTGCAATTTCCTGTGAACCATCAAACTGCAGGAGAGGTGAATGATTCTCTGCCCATATGGCATCATGCTTAGGTAAGGATCTCTCAAGCCTGATTTTCAGGGCTTGAGCAGGCACATAGGAGATTACTCAGTAAATCCAACCATGCGTCTAATCTGACAAAGGTTATGTATGTCAGGACATCTGAGGGGAGCAAGAAGAAACAGAACAAAAGGAAAACAGCTGCACAGAAAATAGGAAGTCCAGGATTTGGAGAAGAAAAGCAATGAAAAAGGGCATTAAGATACTCTTAGCAGTTATATGTTCAGAGAGCAAATAGGGGTAGTGATAATGTAAGTTTTTATGTGCAGCCTGACATAGGTACGCAAACACACATTGCGAAAGAGCGGTGTGCCATGAAGATCTAGGGAGCCTTGTGGGTAGGGAGGAGGCAGAGGTGAAAGCTGAAAGCCTTGCTAAAGGACTTAAACCACTTGTTAAGACACTTTCCATTGTGCAATAGGGCAGAGAGTGCGTCTCCACACAGCTCACGCTATTGCTACTGCAGGATCACACCGGATCAGACCAGATTTCTTCTACAGATTTTGTAAGAGAGAATCATGCTTTAAAGTTCCTCCTTGGCAGGCACAGCATCAATCATCCAGCAGGCTGTTTGTCTTCTCTTCACCGCTGAGACACTGAGAGGGATTCATCAAGTATTAATAAGTCCTCTAGGTTGCTTGCCGTGAGCTATAAAATTGCAGCCTGTAATTCCATGCTTTGAAAAGAATATACCTCTCTGTTTAAATGTATGTTAAAGGTGCTCTTTGAAATAATTAAAAAGCAGAAAGACAGGATATGGCCAAAACCTTACAAACAGGAGCCCAGTAGCTATTTATGTTATTCTTCAATTACTTTGTTGAAACATTTTCATCTCTACCCCTGATAACACCTCTACACAGATGTGCCAGACAGGACAGGCTTGCCAGTGAAATCATATCCAAGAAAACCGTGAATTGTTGAGAAGAAGCTTTTGAAAAACACTGCCCAGTGGAAGAAAAATGCCTTATCCATCCATAATAGATATGGTTCATCATACTTTATACAATGATACTGAAAATATAGACTCTTTGGGCTGATTAAGTCATTCAATAGACCTTTAAAAGGCATTAAAAATCCTAGTGACTTCTGATAAATAGACTTGCAAAATAATCTCTAATTCAAAGCCCTGTGTGTGAGCATAATGTGTGCATGCTCATGTGTCTGTTCACATATCACAGCACGGAAGAAGAGAGCATGGCTGAACAAAAAGCACTAGATGCCCTAATGTTTCAAAAGATGGGGAGTAGAAAAGGGCAGAGGTAATTCCTGTTTATATTTGAGTATAATGTGTAGGTTAGAAATCTGATTCTGGGATCAGAGCCACATGGTGCTCTGGGGAAAATATATGTATTAGTATTCTCTTTCTGTAACATAATGCAGGTCTTCCAGTCTCATTCCATTTGCACAAAATATAAATGAAGGCGTATTAAACAAAGCATTCTTAGTTTTACTCTATTAATTTTCTTACTCCCAGTAAACCTTCTTATCTCAGTGAAATTATTGTTCAGACAAACTGCCCTTGAGGAGCATATCAACCTTCAGAGGGATGCACAGAAGGTAAGTGAAGTTCTGTTTTCCGATGGCCAAGTGATGCAACAGCTGCTCCTGCTACCATAGCATATTGCCAAAAAACTGGTGTAGCCAACATACAAGATTTTATCCCAGCACCAGAGAGGA
Source organism: Oriolus oriolus (assembly GCA_013400235.1). Taxonomy (NCBI): domain Eukaryota; kingdom Metazoa; phylum Chordata; class Aves; order Passeriformes; family Corvidae; genus Oriolus; species Oriolus oriolus. The sequence goes on along the minus strand of VXBT01005950.1, from coordinate 530,925 downwards.
GGATAGACTTAGCAGCAATATTTAACATGCTTTATGTTTCTTAACAATGATTAGTTTAATGTTCATACAATTTGATTAAATCTCAGACTGCTTATGTTTTCTTTAAGTACACCTGTAGCATTAATTCTGAAACAGTCACCAAAAGGAGAGTCACAGAAGAACAGGGGTAAATACTTCTGTCCCTGGAATCAAACCACTGTTATGAACCTACCATCATTGTAAAAGCAGCATGAGAGAAACCATGATAAAATAAGAACTTTCAGGATGATCAGCAAAATGAAAACAACTTACCTATTGAAAAGAATATAATAATTGTGCATCTGGACTTTATTGTCTGTTACTGACTTGATATTGGGGACGAAAATGAAGAAGGGTTTTATCTTCATACTAGTATGGTTCACAGCGAATAAGCTATAGTCAAGAAATCACAAAATAATGTAATAAAATGTTTAAGCCAGCATTAATGCAATTCATAGTTTCAGAATTCTACTATACAAATATGACTATGGGTAAGATATTAGTTATTCATCACATTTTATGGTCCTTTATGCGATTAAATGACAAGAGTATTCTAAAGGTCAAATGTGAAATGTAAGAGGCAAAAAAAGAAGCCAAACATTTCCTTGTTGTTGAACATTTTGTTTGTGCTGTGCTTAAGTTGCCCTAAGGATTTCTTTCTGTCCTCAGAAAGTCAACAAGCAAACAATTTGAAAATGATTAATATTGATTTTACAGAATACACCACAGTTCTGCTGGAATTCTTCTGTCTGCAGCAGAAAGTTATATTTGCTGTTTTGAAGAGAGGACAATTAATATAGTGGAAGGAACAATGTGCAGAGTACTGTATGTCCCTGAGGCTGAGGCTGATGCCTCTCACTGCACCTTGTGCAGGGCCTGTTCGGCTGCAGCAATACAGATACCTGACTTGGTGTTGCACACATGCAGAATGCCCTAATACACTCCCAGGAGATCTTTTGCAAGGGCACTTCCATGTCAAGGGCAGGAAGTGCAAAACTGAGTCGATGAATGTCCTCTTTCCATAACTCCCTTCTGGGAAAGCCCTAGCTCAGCCTTGTACTGGCTCAGCTGCTGCTGCCAACAAGTGCCAGTTCCCTACAAGCAAAGCCAGGACCCATGAGGAGAGCTGACAAACACTAAGAGGGAGAACCAGGGCTGCAAAGAGCTTGCTGCTCTTGTATTAGCCCAACGGGTTCCAGCAACAAGGATTTATTGTATGGATATAAAGTCTCTGCACGTTCATGGGTCCTGGCACATTTTACAACAGGCTTCACCTGCCCCAGGCCTTGTAGCTTAGAAGCATTGAAAGGTATCAGAAAATCTTGATGTAGTTTCCACAAGTTTGTTTTATTTTTCCCTCAGAAATACTGATGGCCAGCTAACAGCCTAAAGTTAACTTGGCTTTATTCGTTTTTCCATGAAAATACTTTCAGAAGATAAACAGTTGTTTATAGCTTAATTTAAAGAAGATTTAGTTCCAGCTGTAAGGTTTCATAGAAGCTCCTTCATATTCCTTGGGGAATGGGCTCTTGCTAACATTACCAACATCCATCAGTTATATCTGTCAGCAATGGAAGGAAAGGATGTAGAGCCAGGGCTCAGTCAATGCAAATAGAATAATCCACCAGCTCAACAAAAAAGCTTTTTCTATGGAAATCTATTTTATCTGTGGGTTTTTCCAATGTAATTGTAAATTTACATGACCTTTGTATTGGATAACAGCTCAAGAAGTAATACTTGTAGATAAGCTCATTGCAATTTTACACTGATTATTCAAAAATCCTACTTTCTCTAAAGAAAGTATCCATCCTTCTTGGCTGCTTTCTGTCCATTTTTGGTCTGCTTCCTTCAAGTAAGGAATATAAAAGATAATAGCAATTATATAATATTCAGATATAGTAATTCAAATAATTCATGTTTTCACAGCCATAGTTTCACCAGCAAACACCTTTTGAACTCTGTTGAAAATACTGTAAGTGGAGGACAGCATTCGCTGGTTAAAAACAAAAACTGCTTCCATACAGTGGCAATTTCTTGTTTCATACAGCCTTTATTTTGGTAAAAGCAAAGCAAAAAATTTTGCCTCTTCGTTCTTCCTTCCATACTCTGATTGGAAGGGTGACACAACCAGTGAATTAATTGCTGATTTAAACAGGAATCAGGATTTATGCCATGTCATACGTTTTGGCTCCTTTCTGTCGCATACGTAAAACTTTTTCTTTCTGTTTAATTAGCTCTCACCATTATTTAGCACCATTATTTTCTACAAGTCAAGATGCTACCAGTGTTTTAAAATATGTCATACGAGAATATTCAAGATAATTAAGGAAGTTTGTTATTCCATATACTTGTCTACTGCTTTCAAAGCCAAGAAACAAGCTCTTATAAAATGTTAATTCATGACCACACCAAATTGGGTATCAACAAGATATTTGATTTCTGCCCAAAGAACTATTTCTTTGTCAAACCAACAGTATTATCAGCTTGAAACTGGCACTATCTAAAATATCAGAGTACTTCAGGAATATTTCTGGGGACTAATGTACTGTATTTTAATTTGTGATAAATTAGTGGTTTGAACATTGAATAACATCACAGCTTTAATATTTTAGTCTGTGTTGTTAAAACCAGATGATAGTATTACCTATTTGTGTCCAAGATATCTTCCAGAACAAGTCTTGAATCTTAGGAAGACAGGATAGAAGTTGCTATCCATCTTTGGTTTTGTGAGTGACAATATGGGAAGTATGAGACCACAGTTGTTAAAAAGAAGCTGCACGAGAAGCAGTTCACTCTGATAACACTTCATTCTTCAGCCAGGGACTTGAATGTGAAAATGGGACCACAAACATACTGCAAAAGGATTTACAAGTAGCATTTGTCTGAGCAGGGGTGTTGGACCAGGTGACCTACTGTGGTCCCTTCCAACACTACCCATTCTGTGATTCTGTGATTCTGTTATTCTGTGATCTCTGTTCATGGAACACGTACTTCTAACAGGAAATTTATAAATAGAACATGTCAACACTCCGATACACAATTTCTCCTCCACTACACATTGCTTTTTGCTTCACTAGACTGACTGTCAGCTGCAGACATTCACCATGCTGAGAGAACAAGGCAAATGCCCTCAGTGTATCTTAGATCTTCTTTAAGCAGAATTGTGTACAACATAATATCACAAACAGCTGTTCCTTCCAATGTGTCCATCAGCTGAGAACAGTCAGGACAGGCAGGACTCGGCTGTGCCATGCACCCATGGAAACTGAGGAAAAATGACATTCAGCTGTCATTCATACAAGCAGAGCTTTCCATTCCCTTAAGGGGTTCTTTCATCAGTATAACTTCTTCCTTGGGACTCTGAGTCACTTCTTCAGGTCTTCTAGGATTGCATGATGTCCTGAATCAAGTGCCTAACAAGAGACAGACAAAAAAATGGGATATGTCTCATTAAACCCAGTTATTTCCTCAGAAAACATATGTAACGTGCAACTTAGTCAAAGACAAAACATCTGGTCTAAATCCACACCAAATTTTCCATTTTTGCCTCAAGGTATGCTGCTGATGGAGGCATGGATACAAAAGCAAAGACCCTCACTGTAGCTGAAAGAATAAGGCTTATGCAGATGCTGTGCAAGTCCTGCACCCCATTTTTAAGCAGAACCTTTCTTGAGTTCTTGTGGAAGACAGAGTACCCACTGAATATAAGAACATTGCGGAAACCCCACAAAACTCACCTGTCACCCGCAGTGACCTTACCAGCTCTGATACCTTGCCAGGTTTTGGGGAGGGAGGCAGAGGTGTAGGCTGCAATCTCACATTCTTTCTGGCTGGGGGGAGCTTCCTGCTCACATAGGAAGCACGATAGCATGAATAAGTTGCTTCAAAGTGATTTTTCCAGTGATCCAGTAGATTATGCAGCCTACCGCTCTGCCTAAAACAAATGTCATTCAGCTTGACAAAAGCTACAGAAATTATGTCTGGCTTTCAGATGGCATTTCAAGTTGAACACAATATTTCCTGGGCAATAAGTTGACAGTATTCTAAACTTGAAGCCAGATGACCTTTCTTTTCTTTCTTAATAAGCATCTTCAATGACACTTACTCTATGGGCGATTCTTATTTGCCATGGCTGCTGCAAAAATCACCTCATGTATGATATTTGATAGGTCTGTTGAGCACTTGTTAGCACAGGTGGTCTGAAATAACGTTGTTTAGAAATGAAAAGAAACTGAAAATTCATACTTTGTGAATGTCGAAAAGCAGCCAACTACCTGACATCTTGACTCTAACATGATCCTTCCAATAAAAACTGTTAGTTTACCCACCGAAATATCAAGACTGGGCAAACTTTTTAACAGCAGAGAACTATTGCAGGTATCAGTTTTTCTGTCCATTCATTAATTAAAGTCAGTTAATCACCAGTCTCCTCTATTGACCAATAGTAGTCCAAATGCAACTGTTCGGTTTGGTACCAATTCTATTGATTAAACTTGAGGTAATGGAAGAATAATCGTTGTACCACTGGGAAACAGGAGTGCCAACAACTGCTGTCTATATCGACATATGTCTGTATCTGCTTTTCTTGCCAGGTTTCTCCAGTGTAACCAGCTAGGTGTCCTATTCACTTTCTACACGCATATTAGAATAATACAAAGTAATGATGACTGATGTTTCCAGGTATCATTAATACTAACTGCCAGTTGATGGCAAAATAGATCACAGTCTGTACTGCTAGCCTGAATTTAATAAAAATAGAAAGACATACCACAGGGATCTGAACTGACCCCAGCTGGTCTGAAATAAAATGTTGATGAATACTGTACACTGTAAGTAAATAGGCCCAACAAATATTCAACAAGGCTGAAATATCATTTTGGCATAGAGAGAAAGCAGAGCAGCCAAGCTGTACTGAAGCAGTCTGTTGAAGAAGCCTAAAACCAGAAATGATTGAGTATTTCTGTGGGTTTCTCTTTACAACCAATAGTTTTCTTCTGTTATCAGATGAATTTGTTTGAATAGGTGCTGATAAAAATTGATTTTTAGAGTGACAATAGCAAATCTCTCTTGAAAGACCCTAAATGACAGACTAACATGAATTCAATGTACTTACAGCATGTTAAAAGTAAACTCCAAATATTGGGGGATTTAGGAACAGAGAAAAATGGCATCCAGTTTGTGTGAACACCAAGTTTGCGTGCATTTTCATGTCATGCATTTATTTTGTGCTCATGCGTAAACTGTTCAGTCTATATTGCCTTCCATCCCTTTAAAAAACTTTTTAAAGGAGTCTTTAAATCTAAAATTCATAACTTTATTGTATTCATCATATGTAAAAACATAGGTATTTTCTCAAGCAGATCTTCATCATTTCTATGCCAGGATACTTCAGTTCCACCTTTTCACCTAATAAAGGCAGACACTGGTGGGTGTTCTGATGAAAGGCAGCACAAATCCCAGTTTTATATTTCATAATTGATATGCTTTTGCAAGAATGGTGTGTTCTCAAGGTCTTCTTGACCATCTTGACCTCAGAAAGAGATAAAAAATCCCAGCCATTTCAGCTACAAGAATAACATTCAGATGATAGTGGTGTTTGACTGACACTTTATCATGAAAAGACCGCATCAGTCATATACTGAGGGATGGAATCAAGGTACATCAGATTAATTATTCTTTCAGATTGAAATAGTTACTATCTTCAAAGTGGTTTATTTTGTCTGTAGCTCTGTTGTTTTGTTCATATACCAACGTAAACAGTCAGAGTTGTATGAAACATTATGTTCTTGAAATCATATTTCCAGTAGAGAATTAGGGGTGGTAGAACTGGAGATTCTGTGAACATAACTAATTTAATTTGCAGCTAAATATTAGTCATGGAACACAGAGTATTAACCACCTTGCTGTGAATTCATCCGTTCAGGAATTTCAACATCATATTAGAACAATACTGAAGTAGGAGCAATGATAACCAGAGACTGAGGCAAAGAGAAAATACTCCTGTTGCTCACTGCAAAGACTCAACACTGACCAAAATGCAGCTATTTTGGCAATAGTACTTATCGAGTACTTGGTATTTTATTTTTACACGCAGCTGATATTTAGTTCATTAAAATAAAATCCAACTGAAAAGAAATATCTTTTATTCTTGATCCAGCTCAACAAAGTAACATGATTGTTTTATCTATAAAGATGCTTCTTAAAATGCCAGCTACACAATCCAAAATTAAATCATTAATTGGAACTGAGTAGATAGAAAAGGGCTCTTTCCAGACTTCCAGCTTTCAAGAATTCAAATTTTTCAACTAAGTGAAATATTTGGCATTTGTTTCCATTTCTTTCTAGTGATAGTCCTTTGTGAAAAGCATAATGTAGAACACTGCAAATTAGTTTCCTTGTACTTGGAAAAATATTAATTGTTGGTTGAGTACTTCTATAATATGTTTTTTATTTTGACTGAAAATTCCATTAGTCCATCAAATTCAATACTGGTCAACAGCTTTTGTTTAATCTGAACTATTGTTTTCCTGAGAAGACATTAATATACCTTTTCTTGCATCTGTGTGTTTTCACTCTGTTTTGGTGTTTTTTATTTACCTTTAATATTTCGTAGATACTTGTGATAATCTGCCTTTTGCTACTTTCAGCAATGCAATAGTTTACAGTTTGTTTATGTTCTTTTTTAATTTCTAGGCTATCTCTTGACCAAAAGAGTGCTGTTAATAGAATGGGGCTCTCCATTTTGCTCCAGTCTATCTTTCTATACCAGATCTACCTCAGTTCTTTGCTTCACAATCTAACCAAGAGAGGCTTTGCCTATTTTCTGAACTGTGCCTCAGACCTCTTCCCCACTTCTGCCAGCACTTTCAGCTCTAAACATCACACAAAACCATCACTTTTTCTGTGCCTCAGACCTCTTCCCCACTTCTGCCAGCACTTTCAGCTCTAAACATCACACAAAACCATCACTTTTTCTGAGCGGTCAATTTAAAAGTCTTCTTGTACAAAAATAATGTATTTAGTGGAATCATAGTCATAAACCTATGAGTTTCTTTTGCTTGTCTGTCCACATTTATTCCCAGAAATGTATTATAAACATACCTAGACTACCTTTGTTAGGTTTGTTTTGCACATTGTACCTTCAAGAAAAAAAACAGATTAAATTTATATATACATATATGTATAATTTAAATATGCTTACACAGGATGGCTCCACTGAGCCACTACAGATCTCATTGGCATTTCTATCACCATCCCTTTCAGATATGGATCTTTTCTATCTTTTAATCACAGTTTTGCCTTGAGAATTTTTTTCATAGCAGTAGTTCTTGCCAAGCCTAATAAAAAGCCAGCAAATAGAAGTGCTGTATATGTCTGTGAAATCTAATCTGCAGCAAAATTGCTCAGACAAAGAAACATTCCAATGCAGTGGAAATTTATTATTTTAAACCTAGTCTTATTATTTTAAATCTAACATCCGGACAAGTACATAATTAAATAACACAGAATAACATTTTTTTCCCCAAAATTTTTAATTCAAATTTGTGTAGTGCTGAACCACCACAGCCTCTCTGATGAGAATCTAAATGAGTCCATCTAAGAAGGAGGATGATACCTTTTGCATTACCAATATGCATGATCAATTTAACACTTTTATTAACAAATCTAAAAGTAATTGCCCCAGGCTGTTTCCTCTTTACCTAGCAAGGTAAATTAAGAGATAATTCAGGTTCTCAGGTGGTACTGTGATATTAGGGAGAAATTAACTTTATGCAGATTTGAAGAAAGATATGCAATAATTTTTTGGGAAGAGTAAATTTAGTGTTTGTAAAATATTCAGCCATTTCCATAACTAGAGATTAGCAAAATGTTGCTGTGGCAGTTCATCCTTCCCTGATAATAGTCAGCATTCCCTGTGGCTGGGAAATCACATGAAGGGATGAAGGGGCATCTTGGTATTTAAGCCCTTTTTGTGAACCAGCCCTGAAGATGCCTGATGTTGTAGTGTTCCAGTAATGTGGGTATCGTCTGCCTATTCATGAGGGTTTGGATAGAGCCCGCTAAATTTTTCTGTACAAGCTTCTGAACACCTCAGTAAGTAATAGTAAAACTATTTGTTCAGGCCTTACTGAGCCAGACAGTACTTGGATATGTGTGCAAGCAGTGATACATGGAGCAGGACAAATCTAGGGGAACCATTACTTGGTTGTTACACGCTCTCAGTGGCGCCATGCAGAGCTCACTGAAGACCTGCTTCTTCTCCCCACAGGCTGATAGTCCTAAAAATTTAAAATTCTCTTCCCTTGCCAGTTCACCCCAGAAAAGCATCCACCCAAGATGCACTCTTTTGATGTCTGCATTTTCACTAATGACTTCACTTATCCAGCATTAATTTTGGGGAAGATGGTTAAGACTCTCATACTATCCGGAAAACGATTTTATGCGCGTGGTTTATTTTAGTTCTGAGCAGTGGCAGAAGTTATATTGTTGCTAATAATTTATCTCTTCTGATGAAAATGAGTTTTTTCTGTCTCATGTCACGTTTGGGTCTCTCTGCCACTCTTCCCTCCCTGATGTGGCACTCTTAGAATCACAGGAGCATCGGCACCAGCTGGCTGCTGCTTCCTTTGGCTACCTCCCTCTCCCTTTTTGTTTGTGCGAGTTGCTCCCAGTAAATGTCCCTCTAAGATCAGAATTTCTGGATCTCACACACCACATATATAAAACGCTGCTATAGCACCCAGCAGGGTGTTACTAGCTGCATTGCAGCTCACAGTGTTTTGCAGAGTCCATAAGGCGATTAAAATTGTAAAGGGGTTGAATTTTGGATAAAAGCTCTCTTTTTGCAGTCATCCTCAGAGAAGGCTGAAGGAGGAAGGTAGGGTTTTCATTTGGGAAGATCTTGGCAAGTAATTTTTTTCACATTCCTGGCATCGTTTTGCTCTTATATTTTACTTATTTTAAAATTCTTTAAATACATCTAAAGATAAATGCCTTCATAAGCAAAAAATTAAATAAACACATTTAATAGATTTCAAACTGAGACAAAGATTACTCCTGCTCTTACTGAAGACCCTGAGGACAGTGTGAGACAGGTATTTCACAGTCTAAAAGGCACAGTAAGATTTCACAACGATCTTGTGGCAATACAGAACACTAATCTAAGACACAAGAGACCGTGAAGTGTATCTGCAATAAATTATAAATGAAAAAGTAAGGCAAGGACAAGTATATCCACTAAGATTTAACAGAATTATTATTAGCATTAGGAGCTGTTAGCTTAATGAAATTGTTATTAGTTTTACCGACCAAATACAGTATCTCTGCAGGAGTTACTGTAAGCAATGCTGCTGGAATCTCTGAGCAGCAATGGATTAATTACCAAAGTAATTCTTCTTCCTCCCACCCAGTAACCAGACTTCCTTGTCAGTCTCATTAGAGACAGTGTTAGTCTTGTAACTTTATCATCCCTAATTGACAGAAAAGGGCAAGACAGAGTAAGATGGTTCTGTGACATCAGGTATACCAGGGGCATAGAGTACATCCTTGCTCGTAATTAGAAAGGAGGATAAAGCATTTGAGTTTCTAACCTAGCCTCTGTTCACTCTGACTTTTCTTTTTGCCAGTGTTTGGGGTGCTGAGGGTCCTGCCACTGGCACAGCCAGCCACAAGTGTGTTGGTGTCAGTAAGTCACCTCAGTGGTAAAACGACATCATTTTGACACCACCTTGCTCAGCACCTTAAGAGTAGAACAGACCTTCCCTTGCTCTCACCCACAGCCTTGCTTACTGCTCTTGCTCTCCCATCAGCCCCAAGACAAGCTGCTGGTGCCGAGGTGGCCCTGTCTGGGTCACCAGCCCCTGGAGATGTCCTGTCCATCGCCACTGACAGCAGTGATGGTACCAGACTGCAGTCTGAAATCTGGTGAGGTGTTCATGGACCTTTGGAACATTCTTTTCTAAAATGTTGATTATAAAGAAAACTTTAGCTACTTAAGTGTTGGATTAAAGGCACTTTCATACAGATTAGATTTAAGTCAATTTGTCATTTATACTGAAGGAGATTTCAGTATTTAGATCGAGCCTTCACTTCTTAGCAAAAAAAAAATTTGGAACATCTAACTGAAGTCTCATCTCCTTCTGATCAAAGAAAATGCAGAAAAATTAAATCAGATTTAAACTGTCTATAATTCATACAGAAAAAATTGAATTTGATTACTCCTTCTTTATTAATGATGTTTTTTATTAGTTAATGACCTAGATATCAGGTTTAATTATGTTTGTCATCCATACCTGTCATACTTACAATGTATTAGTGTGTAATGTATCTAACATATATGCATGCTTGAAGGAACAGTGCATAATCTGTTTCAATTATTCTCCATGTTTGTGTTTGAATATCACTCTGTACAGAATCTGGCAGGAGTGGAGAAAATTTCCTTCAAAACAGCCTAGTATGCGCTGTATTTTGGAGTTGTGAACAAAACAGTGTTGATAACGCAGGGATAAATTTTTTTTTTTCTAGTGAGGCAGTTCTGTGGGATACAAAGCTTTTAAAAAAGAAGAATGGAATTTGTCTGAAGCAATGAAGTCCTTAGAAATGTTTTGGTTTAGAGGCCTGTGTTTTAAAAGGAGAATGAGGACCCTTATCCCAGACTCCCAATGTCTAACTTTCAAGATCAATATTCAAATCTATATATCAATATCTAACTCCTGGTCGGAGTTCCCCAGCAGCAGCACATAATAAGCAGTCAGTAAGTGCTACAAAAATTTCTTAAGCACAAACACCTGTGCCTGTTTAAAGAATAGTGTCATCTGGGTCAAATAATGCAGAGTATTCCTGAATGGTGGCCCATGTCCTCATAATATTTCTATATGGAAATGTTCTGTAAGGTCAGACCTGTTTTCAGCTGTAGTGGTCACAATGGTACCATTCAGTATTTACCTCTCCTGCTAATTGGACCTTGGCTGAAGTACACTTATTCCTAACAATAGTAACAATATAAATAAAATCACTTAATTATAAAGTATTATCTTCATGAATAGCTTAGGGCTCAAGACTTATTTTTTTTTTCACAGAAGCTGAAATCACTTGGCTGTTAAAATTCCATTGTTAAAATCACTTCAATTTCATTAGGGAGAAAAAACAGCTGAAATAGATGGTCATTCTCTTAGAGGACTAAGCTTCATTTATAAGTGAGTCAGCAATCTAAGTGGCTAGTAAAATAAATCTGTATATATTAAACATTCGTTTTGGGGAAAGGACAAACAGTGTTTTACACATGATGAAAAATACAAAATAAAAACTTGTTGAATCAGTGTTCTGAATGCAACATATGCCTAAAGAATCAGAAAGGGTACTACCATATGCCTTCTGAAATCAACAACATACAAAATAAAAACACAGTACCCAGAAGCATTTTCTTTTCATTTTCTAGTATTTCAGATTTGATATTCGATATATCTTCTTCTGGAGTTAAAATAAGTTTTGCATAATTATTTTTTGCGTTCTTTTTATTCTGATGAGTGAGATCCAGTACTCAAAAATGAAGATTTACTTTAATATTGAATATTTTTGTGGTTGCTAAGTTTTATGGATATGCAAATAATCTTTTGCTATTTTTTAATTCAAATCACATAAAACCAGTTCTAGTTGCAGGCAAGTTTGTTATGTTTAGTTTAATTAGCCGTCATATTAAGAATGGATTATTAAGAGTTATAAATGGTTACTGCTTAGATTCATTACATTGAATTTAGAAATACATGTTTCCAGACCTGGAGGCCTAACCAGAGAGACAGCTTCATCACTGATTTCCCAGGAACATTGTGACTGATCTTTTGATGTGAAACCAGAGGGTACTGCCAGTCTAGATCACTTGAAATATATAAATGCCAACGTGCAGAAGAGTTCCTCCATGTGTATGATGAGGAACAAAAGCTCTCCTGATACATCCTTTTTCACAACAACTTCAGGTACATATCCATGAGGCATTAAGTAGAAAAGGAGGGGTCTGTTGCCCCACCTGACAACCCCTCCACTGACAAGTGGATGCGGGAGATCTTCCCCCAGCAATGGCATCCCACAGGGGTACTCTTTTCTGTTCACTGACACGGGATGTAATTCTACAATCTACAACAATGTCCTGTAGATAGAGCTTGCTTACCTTGCTATGCAGCAGTAAACCGTGATTTAGGGAGCTGCAAGGTGCAGGTTGTGTTTTAAACAACAGCATGAGCAGAGAGATAGAAGTGCTGCAGTAAAGTGTAGTTCGCCTGCGAGAAACTTGGACATTTCTCAATTGATTCTGGGTTGTAAGGCAATTTAAATATTTCACAAGTCTCCTTAGATCCCCTGGAAAATGCATACAATTAGCTTTTAAGTACCTGAAAGAATAACACATAATCATAATACATGATTAATAGTTGGTAATTATTTTCTTCTTCTATAAGATATATTTTCGACATCCCTTAATCCTAATTAATTTTTAGTTGGAATACAGATGCCTAATAGATGCCAAGTACTGGATCTATTCCATTCTTTTCACAGTGTAGAACATGCAGCACATGGCAAAAACAGAGTTTTTTTAAATCCCTGGGCCAAGAAACTACCAGGAAATGGGAAAACCCAAGGCTTTAAAATGCAGCTTGAATTACTCTGGATACCATGGAAAACAAGCACTGTAGAAAGACTGTTGTCATGGGAAAACACAAGTTAGGACATAGTGGCTAGTCACTGGTGACAGGATTTGATGCGATTTCCTAATTCTATCTGAATAATTATCATGCTGATGACTGAAGGGAGAACATTTGTGTTGTTAAGAGTCACTGTGGTAAAAAGGCCCTAGAAAATGGAGAGGTGGATAGCTGAAGCATTGTCAAAGAAACTACATAAAATAGGAATGGGCCATACTTATTTTACCATTACTGAGAAGTTAAAAGTGGCACGGGAACAAGCTATCAGGGGACACATGTGCTTAGCATTCATCTGGAGCAGAGACTGCTGTTACATGAATCATAAAAGCCTATGCTTTTTCTCCTAGAAAGCAACCAGGAGAGTGTCACACTGTGACTGTCAGTGTGACACTTCCCACCTTTTAGTCTCTCTTCTCCTTCCCTGCCCCTGGGATATAGGTCCTTATCCATCCCACGAAATAGAAGCGTAGCAGTAAAAGATGGTATTAATTGGCATTCAGTTGTTGAGGCAGTTAAGACTTTTTCCATAGTATATTGCAGTTGAATAGAAATTTCATGCATTTCAGTGGATGCTCAGAGTGATGTTTACATAAAGAGATTTTCTTGTCAGGCTAATGATTTATTTCTAGGTAAACTCAGGTCTCGGGAGTTGTTGCTATAGGGTGGGTGTTGGGAGCACTCCCAGCCCCTGCAAGCACAGGCTAGATGCCAAGGCTATGACTGGGCAAGATAAAGCTAGCCCCATCCCTTCTCAGCCAACACCTTGCATATATTGAGGAAGAAAACCTGGGCCGTGAACACCTCCCATCAGATCAAGGCACCAGAACAGGTGTAGCTTGGGTAACACCAGGCATTGAAAACTTCACAGTTTACTAACACCTCTTCTGCATGCCAGGAAATGAGCACCACGCTTGCCAGGTGTGAGCACGGTGACCATGCCATAGAAAACACCCCTGCTGTGACAGCCTCTTCTGAGGAGCACACATTTAGCTAGAAACTGTAGCACTGCCTGCAAGGGACCAGGATGCATCCCCTGTCTTTCCTGCCAGGCAAGTGGTATTTATGCTACATATAGTTATCTCACATTTCTGGGAGTTTCACAGGACACTGAATAGAGTTGACAAAATGAAAGCAACTAGAATAAAGAAGGAACTAAAGCTGAGGTTTTTAATTGTTCTCTGCCTCTTAAGCTTTCTTCCTTTAAGACAAAGAAGTCAGCATTGGCTGTTGTGTGAAATGAATGCAATCCAGACACAGTGCTTGAGCTCAGGTGTAGCCTGAAAAAGCACTTTGAGTAGTGAACACTTTGTTCAATAAGTGCTGGGTCAGAAGCCAAGGACCATCATGGCTGGCAACAGTTTCAGTGTCTGTCATATTTTCTAAGACCCAGAGACACAAAGCGCTGCATTCAAAGGAACATATGAAAGACACTTCTAGGTGTTGTGGTTGATGTGCAAGGCTTGAAGATGTGAAATAAGAGTTTCCTAAGCTCTAAAGCTAGAAAGTGAAGTAAAAGAACGTTGCTGATATTTTTGTGAGAAGGATGAAGAAGGGAATTAGTTGAGAATTGAAAAAAACTCGGAAAAGCAACCTGGTCACACTGTAAGATATTTCTCTGTCACTTGCAGTGTTTCTGGGAAGTGAGAAAAGCCATTAAATGCCATGACAGGACTTTGCAGGGAATATGAGTAATTTCATTTTCCTGTGAGAGGATTCAACATTCAAATTCTGAAACTTGAAGCCTTAATTGTCATCCTGAAATTAATAAAGCAGCAAGCAATAGAACTCCATCTCACCCAAACTTTCCTCTTCTCCTGTTTTTCAGACCTCTCTTCCTTCTCACTGCTCTTCCGAGAAATCTTTATCTCTGAAAGCCATCCAGGTACCTCCTATCTTTCTTGGATTTCATTGCTCAACACCCAGTGTTGCTGCACTTCAGCAGAGGTCAGCATTGAAAGGAGAAGGATTATTTGAAATGTCCTGTTAGCGATGACAGTTTATTAATCATTGTGGGTGATTAATCGCATGGGCTTTGCATTTACACAATCCTTGAAGCTATGATTCACAACACTTCTAAATATACTTCTGCAGACCTCTAACTCAGCCCTTTGTTCCCTTCCCTTTTTTTGTGAAGTTAATTGTTCTTACCCAAGTTCATGGTATGAGGTTTGCCCATATTAAACAGCACCTTTTCCTTTTTTCTGTCATTTCCCTGTGTATCAGGATTCCATTAAACTCTGCTCCCATTTTGCAATTACACTATCAGCTTACTGGTGTCTTCAAATGTAATCAAAACATTTTTTATTTGAACATCTGGATCATTGAAAATAATATCTGATAACATCACTCTCTTAGGACTGATCCTTGTAGAAGAATATTACTCAGTCCTTTTCCGGGTGTACCTGAGCCACTGATAATGAATTCACAAGCAAAATTTTCCCATGACTTTAGAATTTATTTTTTTTCCACATCTAAATATTCCTTAGTTTAGCTACTGGACTTCTATGCAACATAGTGTTAGTCCTATACATGCCAAGGTATATGGCATGTATTGCTTCTTCTCTCTGCTACCTTGAGTATAAAGAAACTGATTTGATATGTTTTTATAGAATTCATTCAGACTGTTACTACTCTCTATGTTTTCTTTTAGGTCCTTTGAAGCAGTCTGTTTGTTATATTAGTTTTGGTAGGAACTATGACGAGCTGTACATATCTGTATAATTATTTCTGGTGCCTGGTACCTGGCAGCAGGCATGTGAGCACTTCTAGCAGCGAAACCCAAGTTTCCCAAGCTCAGCTGTGCACAATTAAAGTTGTTACCAATAAAGAAAACTGGACTGGTTAGCAGTGTGCATTTAACCACATTCTGGACATAGAATCATAGCAACATTGAGGTTGGAAGAGACCTCCAAGATCACTGAGTCCAACCTTTGATCCAACACCACATCAACTAAACCACAGCACTAAGTGCCATGTCCAGTCCTTTCTTGAATGCTTCCAGGGATGGTGACTCCACCTCCTCTCTAGGCAGTTCATTCCAATGCCTAACCAGTTTTTCAGTGAAAAAATTCTTCCTAATATCCAAACTAAACCTCCTCTGGTGCAGCTTGAGGCCATTTCTTCTAGTCCTGTCCCTGGCTGTGTGGGAGAAGAAGCTGACACCCATCTTGCTACAATCTCCTTTCATGTAGTTGTACAGAGCAATAAGGCTTCCACTGAGTCTCTTTTATTCCAGGCTGAACAACCCCAGTTTCCTCATAGTGATGCCTTTTCCTGGTCTTAAAATTAAGAGAGCTGAACACAGTTAAGAGGGAAAAAGGGTTTTACCTCGGTATTTATTTAAAGATCCTCAGGTGCGCCGAAGCGCACATCAAAATGCACCCTGAAATCCCACTAAAGAAAATGGCCACGCCCAATGTGATGTGTATACAATTGCATGCCTTGCAAAAATTAGCATATCTATCAAAGATTCCCCAATGAGGGACTCCAGCGAGACCCCCATCGGAGGAACCTTCCCCCTGGATGGGCCTATCTTTGTTTACAGAATGTGTTCTGGAGAGGACCTTGGTTTCTGGGGTTTTTAGAATGTTTGGTCTCTTGGTTAACGGAATACTGGGTCTAAAGGAAGTTATCAAACTTAAAGAATTATAACTATGTAGGCAAAAAGCACTAAGAATATATAAAGCTATATAAAAGTGTATAAAAGAGGTATAAAAGAAAAAGCAAAAAATCATCATGGCATCAATAGGATTTGTGCTCCAGACCCTTCGCCAGCTCCATTGCCCTCCTCTGAACTTGCTCCAGCACCTCAGTGTCTTTCTTGAACTGAGGGGCCCAGAACTGATCACGGGACTTGACATGCAGCCTCACCAGTGCCGAGTACATGGGGACAATCACTGCCCTGGTCCTGCTGGACACACTGTTGCTGATACAGGCCCTTCTTGGCCACCTGGGCACACACTGGCTCATGTTCAGCTCCTGTCAACCACCACCCCTAGGTCTTCTTCCACTGGGCAGCTTCCCAGCCACATTACCCCCAGCCTATATTGCTGCATGGGGTTGCTGTGACCTAAGCACAGGACCTTTTACTTCACCTTAATAAACCTCATACCACTGTCTTCAGCCCATTGATCCAGCCATTTCAATCCCTCTACACAACCTTCCTAACCTCCAGAACAACCTCCAGCAGACCAACACTCCTGCCCAGCTTAGTGTCATCTGCAAACAGACTGAGGGTGCACTCCATCCCCTTGTCTTTGACTGCATCAACAAAGGTTTTATTGTAGGCAGAAATATAGCAACATGAAAAAGAACAAGCAACTCACACCTAATACTTCATTCTGTTTTGTTCAAATGAAGATAAAACTTCAGTCCCTGAGAATGAACCTGTGCTGGTCCCCCACCCTCATCTGTGCTCTGCATTTGTTCTAGGCAGCCTGCCCCTCCAGTGACTGATGGTTATTGCCATTCCACTACAAATTTAAGCTCTTTAAAAATTTAATTGCAACACCTTCTAAGCCTGATACATCACTAAAAATTGCTTTTGTTACAAACCATTCTCTCAGCTCATATGGTGTATATGGATTGAACAGCCTTAAGATTTAGCCCTGATGTTTATTTTCCTTTCTAACTTTCTACATGTTGTAAAGTGTGTTGCAATATTTTTTAAACTAAGTATTAGAATGCTTATTCAAAAATACAAAGCTTATACAATTCTGTTTCAGCAAATCCTGTTTGTAACTTCTTTGTACGATTCAGGTTTTAGTAAAACTAAAAGAAACCATTGATCCAGAAGTATTCTCTATTCACTGCAAAGTAGGGACAGCAAATTTGGTAAAGTGATTGCAGAAAAGACATGTATTCTTGTTTCAGCAGCCTGGAATAGGATTTAAAAAGGATTGAATTCTTTCTATCCTTATACTGAGTTTATCTGTGATGCCAAGTGCAGTCATTATCATGTACACATGTACACAGAAAATACCAGTCTTAAAAATGGGAATTCCTGTCTTCTGGCTGCTTAGTGAGCAAGACTACTGTCCTTCAAAAAGGGATGTTACTTTTGTTATTTTTAATACTAGGTAATCTCTGTAGTTTATTCGTTGAAGCAGTAATATTTCTCAAAACAGAGATTTCTTCCCGCATTTCTCAATCTGCTGAGTTTTTAACTATGCCTTGTTTGGTATTTTTTTTCTTATATTTTCCACAGTAGATACAAAATGGGTTTTTTATGTGCAGGAGTATAGGTTAGAGAAATATTTTCCAGAATCAAATTTAAAATTATAAGCTATCTTATTCTCTATCTCTGCATCAACTGTAAGAAGACAATAAGATCATTTTCAATCTTTAATAATGTTTGAAAAGTGCACTCTACTGTGTCAAGTTATGCTGTGGGAGCTGACAGTCTACATCCCAACTCAGCCCTTCTGTCTTATGATATCCATGAACTACTGTGTCAAGACATACTGCATGTATTTATTTATTTATTTGGTTGGTTTATTTATTTATTTATTTTGCAAGTACTTTCAGACAGAGAAAAAATATTTCTGTATTTTTGCTACTGATTATGGGATTCTAAATATTGATTATTATGAATGTTACAACATACAAAGATACAATTTTGGTACTGAGAAATGAAAGTTTGTTGGTTTAATATAAATTTATAATAATTTTATATATATTTATTTATATATTATTATAATATTATTATATTTTTATATATATTTATACCGCTTGTGTAGAAATTCAGTGTACAGATTCGACCTATTGTTCATGCCAAATGTGAAAACAATGTAGCTTTATTTACATGGAGATATGGGAAGGAATACTTATAGCTATCAGTATTTAGTTACGGGGTTTGGTTTATCATATATGACTCAAAATAGAAAATGGCATGGCATTGTACTGGCTCGATAAGGCTTGTCACAGTATTAGAATACATTAGTTGCTCTTTAATAATTTCAAAAAGATGTCAGGAAGTTGCCTGGGAGACAGGAGATAAGATGTACACATCTGAGGAAAACTGCCTTCTCAGCAGTCATCATTACAGCTATGTCTTGGCCAGCCAAAACATTGTTTAGATCTACTGCATTTGCTGCTCCTGTAGATTTTCTGGTTGCTATAAGATGACATGACCAGCTTATTCTTCGTAAAACCTTCAAGAATTAATTATCTACAGAAGTAGAGAATATTCCAGTGCAAAAAGGAGAGAAAGCCATTTCTGTTTAATTTGTCTTCCTCAGTCAGGCCAGTTCTCCAACATACAAGGACCTACTTGTCATTAACATTAGAGCCTCTTCACAGCAAACTGATTATTCCAATTGCAGCTGCTGCCACCAGCCCTTATGTGGTTATTGTGGTTCAAAGGCTGCAAAGGAATTTCAAGTCACTTGTGCGCCTCCAGATGTTGTGAAGGACCAACACAGAACAACAAAAACCGCTGCAGAGCTGAGATAAGAAATCATCTGCCCCAGCTGATAGTAAATTAAAGATTAGTTCATACCTTAGGGTGGTACAAAAATCACTGGAAAGAAGCAACAGGCATGAGGTGAGCCCAGGAGACACCCTCCTGCCACATGCAGAGCACACACCTGGGCACACACAGTTGTAATGCTGCTTTCAGCATGAAAGCCATCATGGATCAAGCCCAACAAAATTCACCAGTAGCTGTTAGTGTATCTACATGGATGACTGAAACAACTTTCCCTGCACTGTGGCCCAAGCTGATGAAAAACAGGGCACCTCCATTCCAGCCATAAGAGAATGGTGCTATGCTTAGGCTGTCACTGGCATTTGGCCAGGCAAAGCCAAACCTGTTCTGTGCAAATGCACCCTCCCAAATCAGCAAGCACTGTGTCTAAATGCTGCTCAGCACAGCATAGAACCCAGTGGAGCTCTGAGTGTTCAGTATCCTAGTGAAGGCTTCAAAATACATTCAGTATCAGGCTTGGAAGATAAGCAGTAATTACCAGTGTTGGGAGAGGGAGACAGTCTTTCTAACTGCTAATATACTGAAGTATTGACATATTTACAATTTTGTTTTGGCAGTTACCGTGGATTGGTGACATTCCTCTCCTTTTTCCATTGTACCTCTGTTTTAGTCAAGGCTGTTTTCCTTGTTATAGGCAGCTAAACCAACACACCTGTGTCCACAGTGGGGAGAAATTTTTTCTCAGGGACAGTTGTACAAAAACAATCTTTCTGTTTAAAAATGAGCCTAGTCCCTTGCAGAGCCTATGAACAGAATACCCCACTCTTGTAACTCAGTGCAGCTGCATGGGCATGAGACAAATCTTGTTCTCCTGCTGCATTTCCTGTGCAGATGAGTTCACCGCAATGTCCTTCAATACTCTTAAATACAGTGTCACAGATGTATTTGACTGAAGAAAGTAGTGCCCAAAGTATAATAAAGCAAGCCAAGGGAACATGCAGGAGGTTGAAGATGTTGAGATTAAAGTTGTCTCTGCAACCTCAGAGCAGGAGCTCTCAGAGATGTCCATGTAGCTGCCCTCTGTGCAGCCTCTTGCCTGGTCAGAGCAGTGTGTTGTGGAGCAATGCCACGACAGAGGCACTCAGTGGCACTGAACTCTGCCATTTCCTTAATTTGACTGTCAGGTCTTGCCTGCACAAGATATGGATTATTTAAGAACACCCTTGCTGCAGTTCTTTAGGTTAAAACAGCTGGGTAGAAAAAGGGTCCATTGTATAATGGCACACTGATTCCGCATGGACACTTTCACAAGTTTGAGATGGTTTAGAATGAGCCAGATGTGGTTGAAAATCTTACTCAGATGTGTGTTTATAAATATATAGAGACTTCGGCCTGGTACTGAGTCTGTTTGGCTCAGTTGTGTGCACTACTCCCTTAAGACAGTCCCAAAAAGGAGTACAGCATAACCTTAGGGCTTCCTGCTGTTTTTCAGATTGGCTGCCAGTGGCTTCAGCGCTTTGTCGGCATGTAAAAGTCTCATTCTGGACCCAGGAAACAACAACAGCACGCTTTTCCCTGCCTTCTCATCTTTCCTCTCTTGGCAGTGCCAGCAGTGTTCCTAGGACAAAACCCAGCCATAGCTGGTTCTCCATCTGAGGGTCTGTCACCCCAAGCGTGGTCCCTCTTCCAGTGCCGCTGTCTGGCTCCACCGGTGGTCCCACAGGCAGCCATATGTTGGCATCAGGGCAGTCAGTGGGATGATCACAGGGTCAGGATGCCTTGTCAGCTTAGAGGAAAGTTATGCTAAGGGCTTTGAAACTTATGCAAACTTTTCTTCAGTATGATAAGCTATTTTCCATTTTTGGAGAGAAGCTCACTCTATGGATCTACACAGTTATAAGGTGGAAATCTGCTTTACTTAGGGGTGAAGAAAAGTATGTCTGCATTTATTCTCTAAGCAGACACTTCCATCTCCTTACTAAATCCAAAAGAATAGGTGGGAAATTCTTTATGTTTCTTTCATGTTGCTTAACAACCTTCAACACTGACTGATTTTCATAAAAACCAAAATGTTACTGCACTCATATTTATTGCAAAAAGGGTATTTGCACCATTTCAGTGAATTTTATTATTGTAAAGGCCTAGAGTTTGTGCTCTATATCTGTTTAATACTAGATTTTTTTATGTGTGCAGGAAATCCAACATTCTCTCCTATATTTCATCTTCAGATCTACACATGCACGTGCATTCCTGCAAGTAAATGAACATCAAGTGGCTAAATATTCAGTTACTGTCAGACATTTCAAGGTCTGAAAGGCAAAATCAGAAGATAATTACAGGTTACAAGAACACAGTAAAAAAAATGTGATTCTCTGTAATGTAGTTATTAAACAGAAAAATGTATTGATTTGCAGAATATCATTAGGAGGGTTAGTCTTCAATAGACTTTTCTTTACAAAATGTTCTGGACTATGCTATTTAGAACAAAATAGGTACTGTTAAAGTGAGTGTTGTACCCGTCATTCAAAAAATAGAAGAAATGTGAATGCATTGGATTTTGTGCAAGGGAACAATGACTAAAGCATTTACATTAACTGAAACGGAAGTTCAGTTTCATTTGCTCTCATAATCACAAAGGTTTCAATGGCTTTATGATAATTTTGACCTGAAAAGATTCTGCTCCGTTATTCTAACAGCAGAGAGTGATCATCTGAGTTTTCTCTTAATACCTGATAATTGAGGTTAAAATCTGAAGGAGCAGGCCTTGTTTGCCTTTTTGGCCTATTTCTCCCCTTCTGCTTCTGTTTTTGCATTTTTTGAAGTCTCTTTTATAGAAGTAAAAGGAAGGAAAAAGTGTGGTGGTGATGCTGTCAGGTAGCCAGAGAAAAGTGAGGTTGCAGAGAGTGCCACAGCCTTTTGAGGCATCCTGGGATTCACATGGCTCTGTGGGTTGAAGACTATAACTGAGAGAAAGCATGAATCTGCAGACAATATAAGGGGTTTTTTTTCCATTTCTCACAATCTTCTTGGACGGAGCAATCTGGTCAGTTGAAACAATTATTATTTTACTATCACCTACTCAAGGGTTAAATAACATTTCTTCGCCAAAATGTAACCCATGGAAGTTAAGGAATGATCACTTACCTGGGTCAGATTCTTTACAGCTGAGAGCAGTAATGCATGTATCTAGTAAAAAACACAGTTCTCACATAAGATGTCACTTCATGCTGCTAATTCAATTCACAGAATGGGAACTAGATAAACAAAGAAGCAAAACAACTGAAAACCATGCAACAACAACAGAAGTTATAATTTAATGTTAATGTTTTGATTGTTTGCTATCCATATATTTGCGTTTTATATAACCAGACATCAGACTGCCTCTGCCTTGAGCTGTCCTTTCTGCTTGAACTTTGCCTTTCCCATTAGCCTCGTCCCTTGGTGGATTCCGTTCTCCCTTTCAGAGGGACAAGATAAAGCAGTGCTCCACTGGTTCCTCCTGACTTTTTCCCTGCAAATGCAGGGTATTCCCACAATAAGCCAGGCAGGATTAGCCTTGGTAAAGCACAAGCTGCTCCCAGGGTCCTCAAGGCAGAGGTTCTGGCGCTGCTGATCACTCCAGGCTGGGGGTGGCACCTGCACAGACATCTGCATGCACATTCAGGGTATGTGAGTTCTTTACACATATTTGAGATTCACAAACAACATTCAACATTCAAACCACTGAATTTTTAAGATTTATAATTGACACTGAAACTATGCCTTCTACTTCTTCATTAAGCTGTTTTGATGAGCCTATAGTGTCAGAAATACTTGATGGCATTAAGCTTAATGAAAGCTCAGTTTAAAAAAGAGGAATGGAAGAGGACTTTTCAGACATTTGTACAGAAAATAGGTAATGATACTATCTCATACTAAAGCAACCTAATTGTTTGTGCAGGGACCTTCATTTAGAGGACTAATTTGCAAGTCACATGGGACTGTTTGATCTCTTCACGTGTAGAATAGTAGAACTCTGTTAATTTGAAGCAGAGACAATCACATAATGAATTTACCCATCAGGAAAACAGAGGTCATTGAGCAAGTGTGCCCAGAGCTGTTAGTGCCAGGGAAGGACCTCTCATATCTGATTTTACACTGTAATAAATGATGGCATAGCCCTCTGAAATTACATCTTTGTTCAAAAAACTTAAAGAGAAAGCACTCTAAATATTTTTAAGCACAGCTTCTGTTTTGCGCCCTCAAAAAATATCTGCACCTGACACAGTGTAGGCTTGTAAATGTCCAGAGAGGAATGCTACCTCCACTGAAAAATTGCTTTTTCAGGAAGTACATTGAGGAAAGATGGTCACATTTTTTCCTCTTCATTTCTTAAGGAATAATGTCACATTTTCCTCCCATGTGCTGTTCCCTGGGAAGTAAATCCTCGCAAATAATTCTGGTCCCATCTTATTTAATTTAAAAAAAAAAAGCCCCATTTATTAGGTGCAGTGATCATCTTGACAGGAGCACTGAGTAAGAATAGAGCTGCTTCTTGCCACTGCAGCTCCCATTAGTCTCTCAAAATCTTGACGTAACAGAAGGACACTGCTTGTCCTGATCTTTGTCATCCACTCTCTATTTCCAGAACCATTTACAAAAATCAGACTGGAGCTATGTGCAGCTAGGCTCTAGCTGTGACTACTGACCACCTCAAATTTCCACCGTGTTTTTTCTTTTCACTTCATCTACTTAAATCTGGTGGTACACAGTCTGCTGACTGGGTGCTACAATTTTAATGTCATATAGGTTAGTTTTTAGAAAAGAGTAATTTTGCAAGTTCAGAGTATTGCCAGTCCCTTCACAAAGGAGGGAAAGAGTGTTCGTCCTCAAAGAAATAATGTTTTCCCACAAACGCTATGAATTATTATGCAATAAAATAAGCAGGTGAAAAAACATTGTGACAGAGAGGATACACAGAGAAAGCATGAACTAGCAGCTTAAATAGTGCAGGGGATATTTCCAGACACTAAAGGAGAGGAGTCCTTCCCCTGCTCTGCCATGGGGTACCCCCCATGGTAGACAGGCCTCCAATAGGCTTTTGCAACATGAGTCCATCCCATGGGCAGCAGTCTTTCATGAACCTATGTCACTTCTTCAGGGGGTGCAGTCCTTCAGGAACAACCTGCTCCAGAGTGGGTACTCACAGGGTCAGAAGTCCCACCAGGAAACCTGCTCCAGCATGGGCTCCTCTCTCCACCATGTCACAGGTCACTGCCAGGAGTCTTCTCCAGCCCAGGTTTCCCATGGGCTCACAGCCCTCTTTCAGAAATCCACCTGCTCTGGTGTGGGTCTCCTCCATGACCTGCAGTTGGACCTCTGCATCCCTGTGGTCCTTCATGGGCTGCAGGGGCAGAGCTGCTTCACCATGGGCTGCACCGGAGGCTGCAGGGGGAGCCTCTGCTCTGACGTTTGGACCATGTCCCCTGCCTTCTCCACTGCCCTTGGTGTCTGCAGAGCAGTTCCTCTCACACATTCTCACTCCTCTCTTCTCTGAGAGCAATTGCATCTTATCAATAACTTTATTTTCCTTCTTAAATATGTTATCACAGTGGCATTACTATCATTCCTGATGGGATCAGCCTTGGCTAGGGGCAAGTTCATCATGGAGCCAGCTGGCATTGGCTCTGCTGGACATGGGGAAAGCTTCTGGCAGCTTCTCACAGAAGCCACCCCTGTAGCCCCTCCCACTATCAAAACCTGGCCACACAAGCACAATACAGGCTGTCTGCCCATTGATTTGCCAAATAGAGAGACATAGATTTAGGAAGGATTTCCTCTGGGTCCTGTTTTGACAGAGACATTGGAGCCTTTCAACCTTCTTACTATGAGCATGTCTGCTGTCTTTCCTGCTGGCTGGCCACCACAGGCCTGGCCCATGTTGCAGAGACACTTTGGCTCTGTTCTGTGGGGTGAAATGTGGGTCCAAGTGTCAGAAAACTGCTTGACATTTTAAGTCTGTACTTCTAACCCTAAGTAGCAACCCTAAATCACCATTCCCTACACACTCATACGCACATTCCTGTCCAAGAGAAAGCTATGAAAGAGGAAGGCAAATTTAACTGGAAGGTCTGTGTCTCTACACACAGGACAAAGGATTACATTTTTTTATGTTGTGGGTCTAAGAATGCAGGGTTTGGTAAAAGTTGACAGGAACACAGGGAAGGGCCTCTACTCTCCTCAGCATTTTCTGTCATGTCATTAAGGTTTTCTTCTTCTGGAGAGCACTGCAGATATCTGTTGTCACAGATAGTGACAACAGCAGAAATGGATAAAGAGCAAAAATATATCCTTTTAACATCCTTTTAGTTAAAAAATAGAGTACAGGCCCATCAATGGCCTTAGCCTTCTCATTGTGATCTCAGTTTTGGGTGGTCTTGAAAATGCTCCTTTCACATGCGTTACAGACTGTATCAGAGGTCTGGTAAGACGAGGCTTCAGTGAGATATAACATGCACATAAAAATGACAGATTTCAGTCACAAGATGCTATCAGTGGCTTGGGAGACACTGAAATGAAAACTCTTCAGAAAACAGACTGCACAGAGCAGTTCTGCTGAAAGATGACAGTGCCACCGGACGACCTCACACATCTGATTCCCCGCCAGTGAAGGCAGATGGGGCTGTGTGGTGTGCTGTAGGCACTAGGTTGCTTCCCTTGAGTGCTCACATACAAGGGTTGAAACAATCACTGAGGCAGATAATTGTACAACACTGCTGCTCCTATCCCCACACCTTCTACTGAGCATCTTATGAAAAAGTGATCGGGGGGAAACAGAAATATATAAAGGAAGGTAGTGGTGCAGGCTTCTTTCGCAAAGTGTTTTCAGACAAGCCGATTAAAGCCAAACATGAAGCATGGTATTGTTAGCAATACTATTTGGCAAATAAATGTATCACAACATTTCAAACAATGAAATTTAGAGTGTTTGCAACTTTTAAATAGAAAAAACAAGAGACATGTGCAGAGCCGTCCCTTTCTTGCAGAAGATGTAACACCGGGCAGTGCTTCAGAAGTTTGCTTAAAACATGATTAACTCTGTTGTTTTTCACATTTTCTCCTCATATTTTAAAATCATCTTTGAAAGTAACATCATGGCTGTACCAGCTGGAGAATGGCACAAAGTGTACTGGAACAGGAGTGACAGACTGCAGGGCAGCTCTAATTAATAAATGGCTTGCCTTGCCAGGCACAAAGCAGTTGGGTATTGACCCGATGAAGAAATGGAGCTTTTGCATGAGTAATATAGTACTAAATAAAGCAGTGTATACATGTTTTGAGAAAGTACCTAGCAGGGGGTTGTATGGAAAAGAGAAGGTTGTTGGGGTTTTGTTTCTTTGTTTACTGCTTCTTCCTTTCTTGCCTAGCTGTGCACTTTTCAGTCTGAAACTGGAAGAGTGGCCAACAGTGAGCTATTCTTCTGCATCAGCAAAGGGCTCCACAACAGCCTTCATTCCTCTGGTGCCTTCACTCTCTGCAGAGACCAGTACAGAGCACTGACAAAGTAAAAAATTCTTGCAGCAGGTTACAGTCATTTCCTGGAGTAATATATGTTCTACAGAGTATGATTTGTCATTAGATATATTTATTTTTGATGGCTCTATGCAGGTCTCTGTTAAAGTGAACCATCAACTGTCAATATCTATTTTATTCCATTCTCATTCTATACCTATGGAAACCTGCAGGCAGTCATTATGTAAGGTGATATTTGTCAAGTGTGTTTTCTGTCTCTTGCACCCACACTTCTTTATTTGTTGTTGAAATCTCTCTGGGCATCACAAAGCTGAACAAACTCTCATTGTAGCCCTACGGGCCTTTTAAGCTCCATACGGGTCTTTAAGCTCCCTACAGATGATGGATACACCAAAACTTTAACTTTGGCTTGCTGTGCTTGCAAAGTCTTCTGGCAAGGCTGTGTTTGTCTTGGGCTTCTCCCAAAGTCATACACCCACACCTCTCAAATAGATCAGTGTCTTAGCAATCCTGCTTTCTGTGTCTCTCCTCAGGCTGGACTGGTTTGGAAGTTGCTTGTTCTGGGAGACATAACAGTGGATATAAATTGATGTAAGCACTAGAGAGAGATTTTTAATACAAATTGTGTTGTGCAAACAAGGACACGACAAAATAATAATAATAATAATCATCATCATCATGGTCATTATTGTCATCTGTAAATTGAACTTGGTCTCTTCTTATTAATACCTAAATATTCTTTGGAGTTTGATCACTCATTTTTCTGATCCTCTTGCTCTGAGGTTTCTCAGTATTTATCTGTAGCTTAGAACTGTTTTGCCCTTTGTCCCACCTATAGCCCACTTACTTTGTCAGATGAAGCAATTCATTAATCAGTTCCATTGCACCTGGAAAAGGACTGCTTTTCTTTCAAATACATCTTATTTTTTGGGATAGAGAAGTACTTGTTTCCTTAGCTTCTCATTTCATGCCTGCACAAGATGATCTGGTAAAGCTGGTTTCTGTCAGGACACAAACCTGTCTCAGAACCAGACCAAAAGTAAAGGTCCTTTTAAAAAAAAAATAATAACAAACAAAACCCCAAACAAACCTGAAGAAACCACCTTTGT
Organism: Oriolus oriolus; assembly: GCA_013400235.1. Lineage (NCBI taxonomy): Eukaryota > Metazoa > Chordata > Aves > Passeriformes > Corvidae > Oriolus > Oriolus oriolus. Next base: position 503,167 of record VXBT01005950.1, on the reverse strand, counting down.
TTTAAATAAACTTAACATAGGCCTACAAAACACTCTTCCCTAACAGTATGTTAAGGTAAAAGTTAAATAGTCAATTCTACAGCCTCTTCTCACACAAGCGGGATTGCTTGGGCAGTGCAATACAAGTTAGGATCAAGGTTTTAGAGATGGCACTAGTCTCATTATCTGCTGTCATTTGCAGCCTGTGCACACACATATGAGATATTTGGTCACCCCTAAGTATTTCTAGAGAGCAATTTACCTCTCTGTTGCACTTATCTACCTTCATATCCTCTTCTGTAAGTGCCTCCATTCCTACCCTGAATACAGTGACTCTAGGTGAGTCAGGAACCTCACCTCACATGTGAATTACATGGCTGTGCCTTGTAATTTCAAGGTCGTTCAGATAAAATTATCTGGGATTATTTTTCTTGGCAATTACATTGGAATCATTATCAAGGACACATTTGCTTCCACAATTGCAGCAATGGAATTACATTTCTACCATAAAATTGGGCTCTGTTAAACGAGATAAGTGCTTTTCCAACTTCAAGGTGTTACCAATTTCCATATCCTACTTTCTGTGTGCACAAATAAAAAAGGATTTTATCATCTCTCCCCTCAAACTCATCTCAGATTTCAACAGCTCTGCTGTGTTTTTTCCAGTTCATGCATGAGCGCCTCTGAGAGTTCTTAGACAGCAAAGAGGATTACAAATGGAATCCTTAAAAACAATGGCAAGGTAACACAGGTATAATAAGATCTGTTTTAATTAACAGAGTATGCACGAGATGACAAGCACATTAGTCAGAACACAGCATATCAATTCAGAAGAACAAGGTAAAACCTAGAGAGGGAGAAAATATCATGTCCAAGACTTACAGTTTTGCTTATGATTCTACTTTTAAAACTACTTTAAAACTACTTTAACTACTCTACTTTAAACACAAGTATTTAAAAGTTATTTTCATATATATTTAACATCAGGTAGACTTTTTTTTTCCTCTAAGAAATATAGAAATAGGATTTTTTTCCTCAGATTTCTTACAAAAGAACTGTACTGAGTGGAGATCTGTCAAGGACATACCTATTACTGAACCTCCCAGGCATGTGTTGAACACTCTATTAGTACCAGGAAATGGCATAAATCTTACAATTAGGATAAAGTCAATGCCAAAGATATTAACTCATTACCTAATTTTAGCACAAAAAAAAAGCCATTTGGAAAAGCTTTCATCCACTAGGAAAAAAGTGCCAGATATTGAGAACAAAGAAACAATGTAATACTTTTGCAAATTTCTCATAATAAGTTTGTAATTGTCATTCTGAAGAGCCACATTGTTGTCATGGAGTCTGTTCTTGTGCCCTGTTTCCCAAGAGTCCTGGTTTTAGAATTAATATGCAGAGAACACTGCTGAGGAGAATCACCCTTAGCAAACTGGCATAGCAATTTCTATTACTGTAAGGATTTAAAGAGCACAGTTGCCTGTCTCAAACACTGTTAAGGCCACAGAAGGACTTTGCCATGAGATAAGCACAGAATGGAGCATCAGGGTGGTGCTAACTCAAGGCTTGGTGGAGGTGAGAGCTGGTTAGCTCATCCTGGTTAGTGCATCCGGACAAAAATTCCTACTGTGGCAAGCAGTGTAAAGAAGCAATTGCTTATGTGCCTGTCATTGGTTAAACAAAGATCACCCCAAGTTATGGGACAGATGGCATCTGTGACCACCAGTGACCACCAAAGTCGCCCTGAATATGCCTCTGTGGATGCCTGGAACTTGGCCTGTAAGACAAGCCGTGACTGTGGGAAGGTGAGATAAGAATAGGTGGTACTGTTGTCCAGGTGTTGTCTCAGACCTTGGGGGAGGTTAACAAAGCTTGGGTAGAAGAATCTATCACTGATAACAGACACAAAGAATGCAGAATTTATGGGCCACAAGGAAAGTCAACTCTGAAACTGTGCTGAAACCAGCTCTGATGGGTAAAAGGTAATTCTGTGCAGGGGAAGATCGTGATGACTGACTCACAGCCCATCAACCCAAGAAACCCACAGACTCAAAAGAAGAGAAAGACTGAACATATGGACTAATGAGCATTAGAAATGAGAGAATTATTTAACCAATAGAATAAGAGAACTGTGTATCCAATAAGCCTTAATTCCTTTGTTTGCTAAGATGCATAAATAGTGAAAAGTTTTGGACAACAATGCAACCCCCAACGACTGAGAAGCCCAGCATAAAGAAGGAGCAAGGGAATGGCTCTGGATCCATGTGTGATGACTATCTTCTTGTTCCCTCTCTCTGTCTCTCCTCTCTTGTCTATTTCTTGTCTATTTCTTTCTATGCCTCTACCTCACATTCATTGTTAAATAAAATCCGTATTATTGACTTTAGCATATGGTCTCATTTGAACCTTGATTTGGACATAGGCATCTTTCACTAATCAGATCTTAATAATTGCAGGAATTATTTGGTGTGTATTTCCATCACAAACCTTGTGGTAGATATGTAATGTGAGTAGGTCTTATCCCCTGCCAGGCTAGATTGGCTAGAAGAGCCTTGCATCCAGCAGAAAGTATTGTGGTTTAATGGGAACCAGTTTCCAGGGCATTAGTTGCTGCTGGAGACCTGGCATCCAAACTACATGCATTTCAAGAGCTCTTTTCTTTGGGTTAAGTCTAATTAGGACTGGTTTGGTCCTGGTGTCTGAATACTGACTGAAGTGTACTTTGGGGTCCTCTTTTGTTTTAGTTTCACCTGAGAATTAGAGCCTAGTACTATGAATTGTTTCTGGACAGGAACCAAGGTGCAATAGGCAGGGAAATTATAAGATTGGCTTCCAAAACTCAATTCCAGCCTGAATGGAAACACTAATGCAGGTGCACCCAGTAAGAACTATACACTAAAGCTAATAGCAGGTCTCCCCAAACTCCTTCTACAATAAATTGAGTAAACTGGAATTAGAAGTGCTCCTGAGCATTAATTCTGGCTGTACCAGTAGCGGCGCCTCCTCTACAGGAGCAGTGACTGCAGGAAGAGCATGGAACTGCCACTGAGACGTACAGGAGAAACAGCAGAGTTAAAAATAAATCAGCATTTGGCTGTTTTGCTGGATCAATTTTGGTTACATTATCATAGTTGCTAAGAAAGGATTTTTCAAAGCCTTGAAAAGAGCACTGCACATCCCAGTTGCTCTTGGGCTCACAGGAGGGATCCCCCTGCACTGTGTCCCAGGGATTTCTAGGCTGGGCTGGTCCCCAGCACTGTCAAGCCCACTTTTGGCCTCTCTGTAAGGATTCAGATCTTATGCTCAAATATGGAACTTGCGAAGGAGATGATGATGTCATACTTCTCCTTATGCGCTCAGAAGATTTCTAGTGACTGGAACAAGACTTAGGACTATTGCAACTCTAGTAATGAAAAGAAAGAGCTGTTCATTGAACCAGGATCAATATCCTAGTTTACAATGTTCCCTTAATAAAATTGAAAATAAGAATTGCATTAATTAAGCTTAGTTAATATTATTTAGATTATATCAATAAATATTAATGTACATTAAAAGGCATTTACACGTAGTTTTTTGTTCTAATAATGATTTTTATCCTTTTGAGAGAAGGAAATTTCAGTTTTCTGAACTGAGATCCTATAGAATTTCCTGTGGGTCCATGAAAAATTTTAGAATTTCAACTTTTGCTTAAATTTGAAAAGGAAACACAGTTCAGAACAGATTTCCCACGAGAAGAAAATTCCCTTCCCAGTCCATCTCTAGGCCATAATTCTTTGCTCTTTGCTTCCTTACCAATAATTGCTTTATTATGGCTGGGTCTGGTGAGAGCTTACAGAGTGTGCTGAATCCTTCCTCTGTGTTTTATCTATATCTCACCTCTATTTCTTTATCTGTACTCTGCATGAGTTTGGGTTCATCCTGCAGCCTTTGAAGGTGACAGTGAGAGATCAGCAGGAGAAAAGCTAAGGTCTATGGCTTACAGCACTTCAAATGATTGCTCGTGAACTGATTGATTCATCCTCAAACTACCCTTTGTCTTCAAGGACACTCCACTTAGAGGCAACTTTCCTCCTGTGTGCTATCAGTGGCAGGATCATGGCCATAGGCTTTCTACCAGTGCTTTGAGCAGGGAAATGTCTCCCTGCATATGTCTGAAAAGTGACAGTAAAACCCAAGGATGCTGTGGCAATGAAATAAGAAATGTTGAATTTTAACTAGAATGCACATTTTGCATACTTCCTTCTCCAAATTCAGTACACATTTTCAAATGCATTATATGCAGCCAAGTTCAAGACTTTGGAACATGCCTTTGAGAAATGTCTGCTAATGATGTACTATATCTCAGTAAAATTTACTCACAAAAACATACATCATAAAGCTGTTTTGTTCCTCAATAAGGAATGTACATGTAAAATGAATTTTAATGCACTGCTTTTACACCATTGATTAATTTTCTTCTAATATTTTGCAGTATTGATCAAATTGGTTTGAGAATGCTGAAAAATACTGCATTATGGTATGCTTACTTGTACCTCCATCTTATATAAATTCACAGTTTATTTTAAAATTGTCAATAAAAATCAGTGATCTGCATCTAATTTTTTTTTTCTGGAGTAATGGTTGGGTGTGTAATCTATTTCTACCAGGATCGTATGCACCTACCAACACAGCTTTTTCACTCTCTTTACGGATTATTTATAGGCAACTAATTTAGTAGAGATCAAATTATTAGAACAGAAAAGAAAAAAGATTTTCATGCCTGGACTGATGCCACAGAAATTTTCAGATCATGAGTAGGAGAAGAAACAGGATTTGAGGTGTTCAATCAGGCATGCAGTTGCAAAGATTCATCATGTCCTTTCATTTGGCTCACTCTGCAAAACAACTGTTTCTTAATCTCCCAGTGGTAAAATCTTCATCTAACAGCCCTTCAGCAAATAAGAAAGCATAGTCTTTGAAGGCAATCTTTCCTTTAATAATGGAGGCTAAGAAGCCTGCCAGAAGGGACACATCAATGTTGCTGCAATTATCCCATGTAAAAAAATGTTGTCATCTATAAATGTATTGTTATATGAACAGATGAAAATGCTTACTAGGTTTTTAGCATATTTGAAGACTAAGTTATTGGTGGCATTTCTCTCATGACAAACAGGCATAAAACATGCTATTCTGCATCAGCAGTGTAATCTTCCAAAATCTAAACCTAAAACAACATTTAAAATTACATAAATCATGCAAATATCTCCCTCCAGTTAGTTGTATCAATGGCAGAATCCAAACAATCTTAGCTGATCTGCTGGAGACTGGAAAGCTCCAGCAGAAACACAAAGTTGGAAATGTGCACTGCATTACTCAGCAGAGCTGGAAATGAGAAAGTGATTAAGAGTGATGAGGGATGTGCATGTCTGTATTCAACTCTCCAACTTTTAACCACTGTGACACTGCATACTCCTGAAACCTCACTCTTTGGAGCAAGTCCCACTCAGTTTATGACGTACAGCAGGAAAAAGTGCTGAAACTTTTTTTTTCCTCATGGGAACAGGTGTCCCAGATGATTTTTGTTACTAAAAATTACTGGATGTCTTTTAGCCTGAGAAACCTCTGCTAAGTGAGAATCTAGATTTTCATGCTCTGAATTGCCCTCCGGCTGAAGCTGTTTCTCTCCATCAGCTGTGCTGGCCAGGGAGATAAGGTTTGCAAATTTGAAGTAGTCTTTTAATTGAGCTCATAAGAAGCTTCACTTTCTAATTACTTCTCCCTGGTTTCGTTTTGCTGAGGATGTCTTCTGGGACACATTCTTAGTTTCTGCTTCAGCCTTATGACATAGGCAGTGGGCTTCGAATAGGATCTGCACTGCTAGAAGTACCTCATGAAGCTGTTTCCTCATAATATCCATGCACTTACTGTCTTTAGGTAGTATTATCTAAGAGGAAATGTGACTAGAAATAAGAAAATAATATTTTATGGGTGATCCAGGAAATTCTGCTCTTAGTTTTGAAATTAATTTGCTTTGACAGTCTTACTCTACTTTCATGTTTTGTGTATGAATATTGCAAAACCCAGGATGGTCGAAATGTTAGCGAGAAAAAAAAAAAGAAAAGCAGATTGAAAATAAATAGGAAAATATGGAAGAAATTTACTATCATATTTTAACTAAGGCTATTCACTCTAGAAATCCAAGTCTGTAACATGTATTTAATTATGAACATAAATACGTGACATAATCAGTGGAGCCAAACAGCATCTTTCAAACCGAATAGCCTTTGGGGCAAAGTTCACCTCACTTGTCTGCGACCACTGAAAATGCAGATATGTAATCAGATCTAAAGGGCTCTCTTTAGTTGCACTAGTCAGCATGGAGGAGTAACAGCTCTAGAGGGTAACTCCTCCTCGCTACTGCAGACATCCGTATGAGAAGATGATGAGCTTTCCAGACAGAGGCTGCAGTGACTAGTGCACATTCAGAAGTTTTAGAAACTGAAGTGAAGGTGTGACCAGTGGATAACGTCCAGCAGTGCACACCCACGACTTCTGAAAGCTGTAATCTGCTAATGATGGAAGCCAGAAAACTACGGCTCCAACAGGGAATCTGATCTCATCCACAGATAATGGAAAGCACAATGCAAGAGGCAGAGAAGATTATGATAAAATTATAGACTAAGGCACTCAAGAGCCTGAACAATGGGAATAGCACTACAAATTGTTTAAATAATACCCTTTTTTCACATGAACCTCAAGGAGGGTGAAGGTACTCATTCTACAAAGAAGGTGCATTCCTATCTGAAAGTGTAGAAACCCAGGTAGGGTGTAGCTCATGAAGATAAGACTGCAAAACTACTCATTATCATTCAAAATCTCATTTTTCACTGCTAGTTTCAGATCATAACCTTAGTGGGAACTATCAACTGTTACTGGATTGTAAGTAGAATGGACTGGGGCAATGTGAAGTCAAAATGCTTTTTAAGATGTTTCTTTGGGAACATTTACTATTTAAATGAGCAGAAACTTAACATTTACTTATATGAACCCCAGATTAGGTGCTCTTTTCTAGCAATGTTTGATCTGTAAACAATGTAGTGCATGGCAACGCTGCTACAAGCCATTTACACTGATATCCTTGGCCACGCATTAATTGTTTCAGCATCAGTCTTCAACAGGATTTCATCTACTTTTCCACTCAAATTTTCGTGATTTGTGGCATAACTATCCATTCATATATGGAATTTTCTAACATATCATTCATTCTGTCAAAATAAATTCTATTAAAACGCTATCAAAACTAAAAGCTTTGCGAAGAAGAGAGTAGAATAGAATAGAGTTAGAGAACAAATCTTATGAGAAGGGGCTGAAGGAGATGCAGCTGGTTAGCCTGAAGAAAAGAAGGTTCAGCGGGGACCATATTTTTCTCTACAAATACCTGAAAGAAGGTTGAAACAAGGTGGGGGAGGTCTTTTCTCCCAGGTAATAAGTGATAGGGCGAGAAGAAATGGCCTCAAGTTGTGCCAGGGGAGATTTAGATTGGATATAGGAAAAATTTCTTTACTGAAACAGTGGTCAGGCATTGGGAAAGGCTTTCCAGGGAAGTCATGGAGTCACCATCCTTGGAAGTGTACAAAAAACACGTGGATGTGGCATTTGGGGACACAGTTTAGTGGATAACACAGTGGTACTGGGTTAATGGTCAAAATCAATGATTTTGAGGTCTTTTCCAACCTTAAAGATTCTATGATTTTATGAATTTTTCTGATTTTATTTTTAAATATTGTGTTGTCTTCATCCTCCCCTACCAAAAAAAAAAAAAGTTTAATATTTTTCATGTGCAGAACAGAAGCTTTTTCAGAGGCACAGATCTAATAAGTAGCAAATGGTCCCTGAGTTGGCATGAATGTGAAACAAGTGTGGTGGGATGGGACACATGCAAATCTGGACTCCTCATGTAAGAAGTGGATGTCCTAAGGTCCTGTGTTTTCAGGAATGCTGAGCAGGTTACAGCCTGCTCTTTTATGCTCTTCCAGTCACCCTTTCCTCAATTTCAGTGGTGCTGGGGGTGCTTCAGACAAAACACAGATTTGTCATCTTTACTTTTGGTAAGTGCTCACCTTCTGTGTATTTCATTTGCCCTCCCTATGCAATACTTACTGTGATTCTTTCCCACACTGCAAAGGATTATTCTAGACTTGATTCAGAACCTGGAAATAACACACATGCACAGCTGACAAAATATTGCTGGTTGGGAATGTGTTGCCCTTGATATGAGCAGACAATGGGCAGAAAACCTAAAAAGCTCCTCACAACTTTGCTCCCTGTTACTTTACTGAATAAAAATAACCAATCATTTGTCAAAAATAAAGTCAAAGGATTGTTTTTCTTACATTGTTTCATGCAATGTAGTTGTTTTTCTTTTATCAGAAAGTATGAAACCAGGTGTAATCATTCTAACCCCACAGCCTTTTCATCTAGTACCATCAGGTGTGACAGTGATCAGTAACAGGTATTTCATGTGACAGTCTCATAATAAAATCCACAAAATGTATATTTTATTTGCTCAGAGGGAAAATACTTTCCCAGTTCCTACTGAGTGGTACCAGTTCCTACTGAGTGGTATTTGTTAATGTCTGAAGCATAAAGTTAATATCCTTCTTGAGGTTTTTGTTTGGTTTTCAATATGCTTGAGCATTCAGCTTTCTTCCCTATCAAAGATACACACAGTGTCTCAATCTATGTATCATTCTCGTTGCTTGTGTGATTTTTTCATAAGTTTGAAAGATCAAAAAACCTACTTATAAAAGAGTATGGCAATACCTTAGCTACCAGAATCTTATTCTAAAGGCAAGATGTATGCAGCTGGCACAACTTTTCATGTCTGGAAGCTGGGAGCCATAAAACATGACAGTCTGCTGCAGGGATATACTAAATATAATACTTAAAAGATATTTCAGACTACTTGTTCATAGGACACTTCTCTCTGAATATACAGATCCTGCCTTTTTTCTCCTATTTTCCTCCCTTTCTGGATAGTGTGCACCCAAGGAGATGCCTGGAGAAATCCCAGTGGCTGTATGGAGGGTCAGGCTTGCGGCCACCCCTGTTGTTTGTGCAGAAGCTCTGAAAGGAGTGGTAATCCTTTCTTATACACAGACCATGGCCAGTGTCACCCTCTTTGGACAATTGTATTTTCATCTAATTTCACCAGATGTTAAGTCTTTCCATCTCAGTCAGAGTCTCTGTTATGTGACCTGACCAAGTTCAAGCCCCAGACAAAACTCAGTGTTAATCCTTTCCCACTTTCAGCCTGTTTGAGGTCTTTTGGGGTCCCATCTCTGACAGAGTAACTGACATGGAGAATCTCCTCCCTGCCCAGTCCTCTCTCCTGGCAGCAAACCAGTTTGGATACATAGGAAATACAACAATGAACAATCTAGTCAAATCTGCCCATAGGGACATGCAGAAAACAAAAGGATCTATTAGTTTAGATCTTTTCAGGAAAATGAGCGTAGCGGCTGCAGTTGTGCAATCATGAGCGATACAGCATATACAGTGATAACACACCTTGCAATGTTTACTGATGTACTCTGAAATTTCAAAAGAACTTTTCTTCCATTGAAAACTTAACACCTCCATTGCAAGCAATGAAAGTTGCATTCTAATTTTACAAAAGCTTCCTGTCATCACTGCAAGACAGTTTTTACGTAGTTTTCATTGAAGCAACAGAGCAGAAATATCGTTTTAAACTTCAGAGCCATTCATCTCCATTATTTTGTTAATATGCTGTGCCATTGCCACATCTCCAATCAACCAAAAAAATATACTGAATAGCTATAAGAGGATCAGCACCTTCCAAAATAATTGTTTGATCAGGTATGAAGTGTCTCGTTCATACAGAGTCTTTACGTTAATGACTGGGTTTAATTAGGCTGGTTAAAACTCAGAAAGAAGAAATTTGTTCTCAGAATAATAAACTGCTAATTACTAACTGCACAGAAAAGGTTATGGATAAAGAGGACTTTGCTATTAAGGCACATAGCAGAACAACTTCCATTCCCCTCACATTTCCTGCATTTGTTACAAACAATTGCAAAACTCTTTTCAAGGCTTATTGGTCTCTCCTTCCCTAAACTACTCTGAGATAAAGAAGCAGCTTTAATGCCAAGAGTGCCATTTCCATTTACATAGAGGGTGTAGAGGTATTTTAAGAAACATTGCCAAGACACTGAAGATAGACTCTTAGAATTTCTATTTTTCTGATTTTTTTTTCATTCAGAAACCAAATAATAGACACCTCGAAAACTCCTGTAGGAATGATATTTGCAAGCATTATTTGGGAAGCTGTTTTCATTTCAAAATACTCAGATTTGGGTCTAGAGAATGTCAAAATAATCGTAATTACAACAGTGAGTGACATTGTAATATGATTTTAAAACATAGGTAACAGCTACTTAATAAATCTTTGATTATTAGTTTTTTTCTTCTTATGTCAAAGTAGTTTCTAGTCACACTGCAGTACAGAGCTGTGCCCCACGACAGTCATCCCTGTCCTTCCTGCACGTGCACATCACCCGTGTTTGTTTGTGTGCCAGAGAGGCAGTGACATGGCCTTCCTCTCCCTGTGGGATAATTCAGGCTGGAAGGGGCCTCAGGAGATGTCTAGTGTAGTTGGATCCTAAACATTCTGCTTTACTATGTTTAACTGGGGCAGTGTTTTTCAGGTCAGTATCTTTCAGTTCACCACCTGATTCATATCTGAAATTGTCAGAGATCAAGATGAAAAATACTTCAGTTCCTGATATTGCCATGATTTAAATATGTCTTCTCCAGAAACTAATTTCACCTCTTTGCCTTTATTAAATACACTATTTTTATTTGAGATATAGTTATTCTTCCAGCTGTTGCATTTGTTTTGCTACTATAGTAAAAAAAGCAGAGAAAAAAATTTAGAATAAAAGAACAGCAACAAGTTGTGGTCTCACTGAGCCACAACATCAAGGACAATCAGGATATAAATTCCATTAGTAGACTGCAGGCTTTGTAGTTTTATGTGCAACATGCAGTGTTAAAAATGTACTCTATTACAAAATGTCTGTGGCTTTGCTGCTGAAAGCAATAACTAGCAACATCTGTGATGAAACGTGTCTAAAATGGATGGGCACTGATATGCTATTGCTTTCCAGGTATTTCTATTGACCATAGCACCCTAATACTATTTTCCCTAAGATAGTGCATTCTTGCTGGCAGTGAAGCATGTCAGGAAGACACCCATTTGTTTTCACTTCTCTTGTTCTTCAATCCTAATGTTGAAAACTGTTCCTCGTGGGAATGACATGGGCTTTAGAAATACGATAAACTGGTAGACAAGTGCATAACTAAGAAGCATTTAGAGTCTTGTGCAGAATCCACTGGGCAAACAGGCAAATGTTTGATAGCTAGTTAGAAGTCTATACAGGATATCAGCATCAAAGAAGGCAGAAAACTATCTGTTATGTCTAAATTCCAACAGCTACCTACCCACTTTACATACTTCAAACCAAAACAAATAGCATGTCTAAAAAGTCTCACTGCAGTGGCTTGTATCTCAAATCATGCATCAAAACTCCATTTAATCGTAAGACAAACTTTAAATATTGTATACTCGCTTGATAAGAACCAACACCACTTTCAGCCATGAGAGGAAAGCTGGCAACACAAAGGTTCATCAGGCATCCCTCAACTTCCAGCAAAGTGGAAGCTGCTGTCAACTTGCCTTAGCTGATACTAGGACAATGTACTTAAGTTAAACCTTCTGCTTGAAAAGAACTAGAAATAAATTGTTTCAGATATATAGACACACACATGTATACGTATGTGTATCCACGTATGCATATTCACAGGTAAAGATTGTACAGGTTTGTTATGCACATATGTGAAAGCCATCTTTCTCTCTCTAGGTAAATATACATTTAAGTGGGAATTTAATTTAATATTTATTTCTTCATATCTCTGTTTAATTTAATGTAATTTTCTTTAAATAATGGATCCCTTGAAGAGTTATGTTGTCTAACGTGTTTAATTCAAAGTTTACATACATAAAATCCAACATTAAGGTTAAAATTCAGGTTACGCTTTTCTTACAGAGTATTGGAAACTTGTGGATCTCTTACAGGGTCATTCATTTTAGACTCGAGACCTTCTATCTTGGGAGACCTGCCACGGTGCCTTTGCAATCCATCTGAAGCCGTGGTGAATAACACTGAGATGGCATGTCCTGAAAGTTGCTAGAATGGCAGTTTCTTCCAGCCAAATTTCGAGCAGGAAACATGGATCTTTCCTTAGAGAAAGCTAACATTTGGGAGGGGATTATATAGCTTTAGAATACATATGGTGTATTTGAAGCACTAAAATTGGAGCCTGAAGTGGCTACCTGGAAACAGAGACTAGACAGGAGTAAGGGAATAAAGGTAGGTATTTATTTGAAGGCCTTTAAAGGTACACCCTGGGGAGCCAAAGGCTGCATGCAAAAAGGACCCCAAGATGGACCCTGAGTCACGAGTTCTTCACACTCTTATAGGTTTGGTCTATTTGCATATCAGGGTTAATTCTCCAATTAAAGCTTCAGTTAATGCTGTAATTTCCCCAACCTTGCCCCCCTCTCCAAGGTGTTGGTTTACACTTTTTGGGCCTAGGACAGTCTGGGTGCCCTTGGAGAGCAAACGTAGAGAGACATTGTTATATCTATCTTAGCATGAGAGAACAGCAGCTAACAGGCTACAAGAAACTTCAGAGTTACACACTAAGCAGTACAGAATTCGAAAAATACAAGAGTTAAAACCTAAGGCATCAAAATAGCTCTTCCCTCACTCTGCAACTCACACCAGTGGGTCGTGAATTTTAAGCATTTTGTACTCAGAGCCCAAACAGTGCTTCATTCCAGGGTTTTAAGGTGTGCAAATCTTCTGCTGACCACAACTGCAGTATGAATGCTGTGATTCTGCTGCAGAACTCTCCCAAGGATTCTGTTTGAAGAAGCAAACAGCTGCTGTGGAGGCCAGCACAGACACCTCAACTTATCAGAGGTGTACCTCTGGGGAAAATCTCACTTTTTGATGACTTTTTGAAACAAGGCCATGAAACACCCTTATTTCTTTCTTAGCAATGGAAGATGGTGGATCATACAGACTTGCCACACAGCCTCTGTCTCTGCTGTCTGGTGACTGATGAATTGCTGAGTGTCATTCCTTGTCCACTTGCTGGCCCGGTCCGCATCCAGCACAATGCCACTCATCATCTGGGCTCCAAGAGTTGTCTGCTCCAGTGTGCCTTGATTGGTTTATGACAGTTGCACAGTCACATCAGCCAATTTGCTCTCCACACAACCTTCTTCTTCCTTGTGGCTCTGTCCATGTCTGTCTATAAATGTTGTACTTTATTAAAATGTGAGACATTATAATTTGCTAGGAGTTGTCAAGTACAGGTCACACCACGTACTGAAGAATCACGAGCAAGGAGAATGGGAACAGACATCAAGAGCAAGATAAACAAAACCAGACAAATAGGTGCATGTCAGAAAAATTACCAAGTATGCCAAACATCCCTGTCTTCAAGGAGCACAATATCAGATTCACAAAGGTTATGTTTGCAGTCTGGATCCCACTGAGATTAACAATGAATTCCAATTCACCGAAGCAAAAGTTGATTTAATTTTTGAAGACGGCTATTTTGTTTATGCTTCAGCAGAAGTTCGGGCAATCTTTGTTCTAAATAGTTGTTCTCAAGTATATTTTTGCAGAGTGAAATTTTTTTTGAAAGTGCTTACAATGTTTCAGAAATTAGCAGCTTTCACCTCAGATCTGAAAAATTACTATAAAAGTAATATCTTTATATCCCTTCCTCTTCTTCTCTACTTTATTTCTGATATCAGTACAGTTAATGATTGAAATAAAAAGTACTGAACTCACACCTTTAGAAATGAGGGAGTTTACTACAGCCAGTGAAAATGTGTCTTCCTGAAGTATGATCAGCAAAAGCAAAATGCATTTTGCAACTCAAGGAGAAACTGTAAGTTCTATTTATTTTTTCACACTAATGTTTTCTTTAACCTGGGCACAAATAAGTTAGCTATTACATCTTCTCCAGAAAGTTTTACTTATAAGAGTAGTAAAAAAATACCCACCAACAAATATACAGAACTAATCTCTGGGAAAAAAAAAACCAAACTTTTTTTTTTGGACTATCAGTTGTTTTCTGCATACCTCTTGCCTTCAGTAGAAATGGGCATAATTTTTCCAAGGAAAAAAACACCCTAAAATGTTCATCAATGGATGAAATTGGTTTAGTTCTCTTTTCTATATTAGACTTCATTTTTGTTAAATGGAAGAAAATCAATTCACATCACATCAAGGGCACAGTGTTCGGTGCATATCATTCCTCCAGCAATGTTTTCACATAAAAATGGAGACTCAGATGTTCCTGAATGAGAGTGGAACAATAGGACCCAGAAAAATCATCCCATTCCATATAATGTAGTGCTCAATGATAATTACAGACAAGTATACTCTGCTCCTTTCTTCCAGATTCAACAGACAGCTGCTGTCATAAAAGTTATTGACTGTGTAAAGACCATGTTCTGGCCAGGTATAGATTATTTCAGCTCAGAAATGCAGTAACTTGAACTGTTTCAGATGCCATTAACCTTCCCATTACTGTTACAGAAAGCAAGAAAATTTATAAAAATCAACCCCAAGCTTATGCAGCTACAGGCAATGTAGTTATATAATTTGAAGTGCAATGTAGAGTGCATTCTGGTGTTTTGAAAGGCTCAGAGGCCCGAATCAATGCCATAAATTAGAGGAATAAATTCTGGTATAGAAAATAGATTTCTGCTTAAGTTCAAGTAAAACTCAGACATTTAAAATGTATGCCTCCATTCTCAAACTGACAAACAGAAGATAGCTGGAATTTAATTGTCAGTACAGGTCTGATGTGTGGGCTGCAAACCCTACTGTCTTTATAACACAATGATATCCTGACAACAGTGGGCACATTTGCCTTTTTAACATGACATATATTATTCTTCTGTAACCAGAGAGACCAAAGTGATCTGATTAAATAGTCTTATTCATGGTGACTTTATAGAACAAGTATTTCATGGTATGTACCACAGTGCATTCCATGTATTATGGATGATTTTGCTGTTAATCAACAGATTCTCTGTTTGCCAGAGAAGTCAGAATTGACATATGATAGAAAATCATGGCAGCCCTTTTATTAGACACAGCTTAGTATGTCAGAAATTGTTTCTGTTCCCAAAGAGACCAGTGAATTGTCAAAAGCAATTGTGGATGTTCCAGAGAGCCAGTCATCCAGGGAAAATTATGTACAGCACTTACTGGCTGCAAAAGAGTTATATATTTTTGCTGCCCCCAAGATGATTGAAATGATGGAAAATCAGTTTCACAAGAGCCACGGTGGGCTGTACTTTAAACAACAACAACAAAATATCTCCCCTTGTATCTTCCCCATATTTTAAACTGTGAATGTCCCTTTTACATTTTTCCATTTCCATTTCTAATGTACTCAAAATAATATATGAAGAAGGGTTAGGCCAGTCATAAAGTCTATCCAGCCCTGCGTCCTCCAGAGGTGCCTGGAAGGGCTAGAAACATATTAAAAGTATAAAAATTTATCAATAATAATTATTTAACAATATTAACATGCTCAGAAATACTTCCTTATAATGCTCTTCCAGTCTCTGCAAGCTGTGGCTTGGAGACCTCCTGGGCAGGGATAGAGTCACTAATGCAGTTTTTGCCCCCTTGATTTGTCCAGCTATTTCTTGACATCATGCAAACTTTTAACTCCACCATATCCACTTGTAATATTCATTGTGTAAGACGTGAAAAATACTCTCTGGTTTTTTGTTTTAAATATGCAATTTACTACTTTCACTAGATCCCCCTTGCACTGAAAAAGACAGGAAAAATCCGTTCCCTGTTGACAGTGATATCAGCCAGCATATTACCTGTGCTGTGTTCCTCTCAATTTCCCACCTAGTGAGCTCTTACATCTGGTCATTCTTCATTTATAACACCATTTCTCTCCTCTGGCCATTGTCATTGCCTTCAGTGGATCTTTCCCACTTCTACTTTACTGGATGGAGACCTAAGATCTCAATATAAGTGTTCAAGATGCAAACACCCTATAGAGTTATACTGAGCCATGGGACTGCTGCTGTTTTGCTGCTTCTCCTTTCATAATACTTCCCAATACTTGGTGTACCTTCTGAAAACCACTCGCTGCTTACCTGGTGCTGTGAGACTCTCCCAGCAGCCCCGGACTTCTGGCCTGGGGGACAGCTGCTGCCTTAGAGGAGCCAGAGGCTATGGGCACGTTGGTACTTGGGCAAGGATCTAAGGAGTGGCATCATGAAAAAGGATTTAGTGGGACCAACCTTTCCATCACATGATTTTCTCCGGAGGAAGGCATGGACTGTATTTTTGGACAGACTTTGGCCGTGTCAGTGAACTGTCCTCACCTTTACTAGCACACTTAGACTTAGACAGCGGTCTAACCCACACAGCAATGCTGTCCCAGACTTGCTGTTGCAGTTTTAAATGTAATGTTTTGCATTGGAGACATGTTTAATGTTCTATACCCTGGAAGTGCTGTTGAGCACAGTGTGATGCTTATTATTTTAATCATATTAAACCCCATTAGGGAAGTAAATTGTGTGCAGTTGTTGTGGACTTTTTATCTCTTAGGTTCAGTTTCCCCACCCCCTTTAGGAGGGTGAAAGGTTTTAATGAAGCAGCCTGTGCAGATAGCACTGGCAGCTAGCAGCATGCTGCTGCTCCCTTTCAGGGCAAGAGCTATGAGGCAATCTGGTTGGTTGGGTTCTTTTCTTTTTCAGTTGAGGAAACATGTTTATAGAGTTTATAATCTGCTTGCAGGCTCCTGGACATGCACAAGTAGCTGTCTTGCAATGTGGGGATCTAATCAAATTCCCTTTTGGAAAGCATTTAAAGCTCTGAAGAACAGACATGCAGGACCAGTTAAGAGCTAAAATTAAGAAATAAGGTGTACAAATGAAACATACTGGAGCCATGTTGTTTCATTTAATCATGACATTATAGTTTATTATGCATTTCAAAATCATCATTGCTATTTAACACATTATCATTGGTGTGTTCTCTAATTAAAAAATAAAAAAAATGAAATGGCAGATTTTGGTCCATTTTGCTTTTGCTGTTGGGCTTTGACTTGATCAAGAGTGATATGAAAGCCTGGGTTTGGCAGAAGGGGACTGAATTTTGCTTTATTACCTTGATATAATTGGAGATATGGAGAGCATACCAACTTGAAAGAAGTGACTTAAGGGGTTCAATGAGGATTCCACAAAAGTAATAATTATTGTCCTTGACTGTCAGGGAAAGTGTTAAACAAATACAAAAGAAAAAAAAAGGACAAAGAGAAGAATGAGGTTTGCTGTAGTATACAGTTTCAAGAATACTTTGATTTTTTGAATGCCAGATGTTAGGGTCTTGGCTTGGCTCAGATGCTTTGCTTCAGAGCTCTGATGAAGACATCTAAACAGAAGCATGGCAGTGTTCTAAAAAGGTAAATCCAGCCATGACCAAGTAAAGCTTGTTGCTGTTTCCAAAACATAGCCTTTTCCAGGCTTTTATATTCCTAACTCATTTTTTCTTCTTTACATGTCTTTGGCTTTAATTTTTATGAATTTTCCCATGGGCAGGAAGGTACTGAAAGTCCACACCTGGGAGTGGGACTTTCAGCAGTCAGACCCAGAACTAGCTATGGAAAATAGGGCTGACACCATGCACCACTTGGCACCATTCACTTTCTGCTTCAGATTCACTCACCTTTTAGATGAAACCGGGGAAGAACTAGCAAGAGTTTGGCTCAGCGTGTAAGACTGATATAAATTAAGTACTAATTTGGAAAAAAGAAAAGTAAAGAAAGTATTTTTGCTGCAAATCAAAGGATGCTTTGGATCAGTGTTCTGGTTTCAGTTTCTTCAGTAACTTTAGGGAAAAATTCAGGTGGAATAAAACCTGATAGCCTTCTTAACATCTGTAACTATCTATCTTGACAGTGAATAAAATTACTGTTCATTTAAATCTGAATTTTCGTTGACATATATATGGATATGAGCAAACTGGCATGGCAGGAAAACACAACAGTAAATGATCAGGGAGACTTTGATGCACTTTCAACAGGAAACCAAAATAACTATTTTACCTTGCTGTCACCTTAAAATGCTTCTCTTTCCTGTGACAATCTTCTTTCTCTTTCATAAAGGCTTAGTAATTATCCACCCGAGGTAGCAGAAGACTTTCCAACAGTTTTAAAAACCAGAGCACCTTAATTTCTCCATGACTGTCATTATGAAAATGGAGCACTTATGAAACTGGGGCACCTGGTGACCTTACCAAAGATTTATAGTGAAAATAATAATGTTAAAAGCAGATAGACAATCTAAATGAATCGCTTTTTTATAAAGCTAGAACTATTCCTGTGTAAGTAGATGTGGAATTTGGAGACTTAGTACATCTACATTTGCATGCAGCCTGTACTAGACTTTTCTCCAGTGTGTCAAAGACACAGAATGAAGGCAAAGGGATCTGAGGGAATCTGCATAAGTAAAGTGTATGCACACCTAATTTATTAGAAATCTGAACTGTAATGGGAGTCTTCAATAAATATACAGTTTGAACTGTGTCTGCAGTGCTGTGCTGTTCATCAGCCAGGCAGAGGATATCACTATTTATTCAACTGCCTGAGTGGAGAGGGCCACTTTGTGGATAAAAAGCTTTTTCACCTTAGAAATATAAGGGAAAAGAGCGTGGAAAATTATTCAGCAGCAGAGAAAAGAATCCAAAGTATCCCTGGCAGCTTTGGGGAAGGGAAGATTAATGTATTATCTGTATATTTGTTAATGCCTTTGTAGATTTCTGTTGTAAAGAGCTTACTACTTTAACAATATTATAGACAGATTGTCTGTGATGTGTTACACCTGCATGTGCCCCTGATAAAGCTACATTGTAAATGGCACTGACACCAGTCACCTTCCCAGAAATAATGTGCTTAGTTTTTAAACCAGCTTGGGGTTCCCAGATTATGCCAGAGGACTGAGGAGACTGGCTAGGCTTGGATTTGGGGACTGCTGTGGCCTCATTTCAGGTTTCCCCCAGCAGGTTTTTGTACTGATTCCAGGGCAGGACAAAGCTGTGGAGATGCATGTGGGAGAGAAGGAGAAGAACAAGCCTTCCTCTCTAGATGTGTAAGGCAGCTGTAGAACTCAGCACATTTTCTTACACTTTTAGGACATGCCTGCATAGTAGTGTGAAATCTGAGCATGGCTGCTGGTGGTCTTGAGCAAAATTCAAGCTCCTTTCTACTACGCATCGTAGAGTTTTCACACAGGCACTTAAGTGTCAGTTTGGTTTCCACAATCCCAAGTGCTCCTATGATTTTCTTAATGGTACTGTATTGCTTGATAGTCTGTCTTTATTTATGAATACAATGTATTTTCTGAAAGAAATTAATTGTTATCCCCAAATTATTCCTGAGATTGTTATTCCTATCTTATGAGGCATTTCAAGAAAAATTCTGTCTTTAATCTTTACTTTCTACCATATTTGAAGAACTTTGTCTTTCAGCATGTATATCTTCTACAAGATAAAAACAAAACTTAAATGGTGGGGGGGAAAAAGCAATTACTGCTTTCTTGTATATGTCACAGTTTGGGGATCTTACTAGAGAACTGCAGTACTCTTGATGTACGAGCTCACCTCCTGCCTTTGCTCTGTTAGAACATTTGGCACTAACAATGAAACTGGGATAGTCAACCCAATGTTAAGAAAAATTGCCTTTTCAAAGCCGAATTCAGAAATATGACAGTTGTTCCAGCCTGATAATGGAGGGGTTTTATTTTTTGTTTAATTTAGGGACAAAGTATGAAACAAACCAGAGTGGCTTAAATCTGTATGTTTTCAGTATCACTGCAGCATGTCATTTTTACATAAACCACAGTGGCTGTGGAGGGACATTGCAATGGAGAATTAATCATGCAGCCTGTGAAAACAAAGCTCTGTTTCAAAACTACTTATTGACTTTCATTCAGTATGTAGTGCTGAGAACAAGTATGCTGCAAGGGTAGTTGTCCTCTGATATTTACACCAAAAAAAATTCTGGAGTGCCGTAACTTACTAACTTCTATTTTGAGGCTGTCTGTAAGTGTTAATAAGGTCCATTTTCTGTCACTGTCTATCAGTGTTTGCTGGCAGAGCTTAGCACTTGGAGTTAGGAGCAGTGAATACTAACTCAGGAGCTACTTATAGCTGTTTGCACCTTGACTTTGACAGCGTCCCTTTTAGAGGGCAGAAACAGCCTTTTTCTGCCTCACTCTTTTTGCAGTCGGCTACCACATTTGCAAGATCTGTATTAATTTAGATCTCCAAAGGAGAATCAATTTTGCATGTTTTGACATGAGAAAATTTATCTCATTGCCTTTTGTCTGACCCCACTTTTATTTTAGTTCTTATTTAAATTCACACAGAGTCTTTATCACAAAGGTTATCCTAACATTCATCTTTTGTATTTGTCACTGGAACAACTTGTTCTTGTCTATTGTATGAATATAGCGCTCAGATCTCCTTGAAGATCTCCTTCTACAGCATAGTCTTTAACATGAAAAAATAACGATTTCAGTAGTGTTCCTTTAAAAAAAATAATTACACCAAAAATGAAAAGAAAAAGAAAAAAGAAAATAAAAACAGAACAAATCCTTATCATTCAACAGAGATGAGGTAACAGCCAGGGAATAGCTTAAGAAAGAGACTGAACCAGCCTTGCTAAATCTGCAGATTTTAGCAGTTTTATTCATTTATGATGAATAAAACTCATGGAATCGTCATGTATTTTCAAAATATGATGGCTAGTGCTGTGTAGAAAATGGCACCATAAAGGATGCAGGCTGTCCCATGTTAATGACAGCTAATCATAACAAATCCTCACATGACAGTTCTCCTGTTGAGGCTTTGGATGAGAAGGAACTTAGCTTCACTTAATGGCTTAAAATAAAATAATTCAGAAGCTATGTATGAGTTTTTATTAAACCTTAGAATCAAAGACAAAGAAGAAATATTGCCTATTACTCATTGCTGAAACTGGTCAAAGAGGATAGAAGGCATCTTTGAAGACACTGAAAAATACTGAAGTATATTTTTTCTATTCAGTGAATATATATAATAGTTAAGTGATGAATGAAAATGTATAGGGTGAGATGGCCATTTCCACGCTCCAAGCTTTACTGTTAAGGTGCTCAAGTTTTCAGACAATTCACTTCATTCTGTGCCAAGTCACCTTGAAGTCTGTAACAGACACGTCCAAAGGAAGGAGGGGAACCTGCCCTCCAGAGGTAACTGTTTTTCTCCATCGACTGTAGAGGGAGCCTAGAAACTAACTTTGACTTGATGACTGACAGGTTTAGCAAAGTGCAGGTGGAGGCGCGATCCCTCTGGCTGTGTTTACAGCCACGCACCACTGCACAGTCAGATCTGGGTGCACGCTCAAATGGAAGAGAGCACCTATGACTTCGTGCACTTTTTCTTCCTTCCTGTGTCTTTAGTAGTTTTGCTCAGCAAACATCCACCTTCACATTTATTTTTACTGCCATTACATGACCGTTGTCTTCCAGCCAACTCCTAAATGATTCTGATTAGTTAGGATATTCTTAACAAGGAAAAATGAAAAGGTACATGAAGCTCTTAGAGGCCTACATTCCCGGTCTTAGGAGCAGGTAAAGAAGTTTGTAAAATAAACACAAGATTTCTTCCCCGTTTTTGCTTTTGAAAACAAACAAACAAAAGCAAAATAAGGAAAATAATTTTTTTTTGTTTTAATGTGTACCTAATTTTTCTCTATTATTGTGTATTTTGAATTACGATTTTTTGCTCAAAAATATTCCTGTGTCCTGTCTGCAAAATATTATGCAAGTACAAAAATGTAATAGCAGATGTTAGTCTTGCAGACATGTTCATCAAAACACACAGAAAACAAGAAGATTTATCCTTCATGCTGTGCATTTGATAGCTGCTTTAAAAAAAAAGGCGTTCATCTGTATCAGAACATTTTAGCAGACTACACAGTTTGATGTATTGTACTGCTTAAAATTGATTCTTAACCTTCTGACATTTCACTGTTTGGATCTAACATGGCACAAGAATGGAACCAGGCAACAGTGATTAACAGATTGTATCTTCTCTAGCCTGCAAGCCTCCTCAAGGCTGTTATTATGAGCCACTCTTTCAGAAGGTGAAAGATGGTCACCCAAGGTGACCATATAGAATGAAACTTTCATTGCTGAAGGATGGGGTGGAACTGATTAATTCCCATTATTTCAAAATTTCTTCTACTCCAGAATGTAAAAAAAAAAAAAGCTTCTGGAAATTCCCTGCAAATTCTACAATTATTTGTGAGCCGATAAGCAACATGTCATTTTGAGAAGTGAAAACAAAAGGTTTCAGTTTCTCACCAGGTCTAGGGAGCAAAATCACCTCTGGCTTTTTCCAGGATGTGTCTCTTTGTTGCTCAACCCCGACTCCTCTCCTAAACAAGACTCCTACTGCAGGCTCCTGTAGGTCTCAGAGCAGCTACTTCATCAGCTGCAGTACAGCCTGATGTCTTGTGCAACCAGGACACTGGTCTAGTCTACAACCACCTTTAAAAATAAAGCATTAGTGATTAAGAGTCTTTTCAGCTTTAAATGCAGAAAACAATATATGTACATACATCCAAGCTGGCAGAGTTTCTCACTTCTCTGTCTCACCACCCCCAGGATTCATTCACTCCCTGCACCAGCTATCACCCTCCTAGTGAAGCATCCAGAGACCTCAGTCTTTGGTTTGAAACTCTAGTCACAGCGTTTGCCTGCACTCTGGTCCCTTGGCTGGCAGTCACCAAGGAGTCAATGTCCAGCTGTGGACTGTCAGTGTCATCTCCAAGACACCACCATGTCCTGTCTGTTTCCAGGCAGGCATATCTAGACGGGTACGAGTGTGCTCGGGTCAGCACGGAACTTTCACACTCCTTGCCCAGAGAAGACAGGAATCACATCTAATGCCAAGCAGATATTAACATAAGGCAAACACGCTGCCTGCACTGCTCCCTTCTTTACAGCTGGTATATGTTAAAAAATGGTGTTATTTTAGTGCAAACAAAAAAGAAGAATACTTTCAAAAGGTGATTCTTTAATCTTTTACCAGAGTTGATTTTTCATCAAAGCACATAAGATTTTTATAATTTAGTCTTAAAAAAAGCCAAAATGAAACTGAAAGCAATGGCCACAACAGACCCGAAGCCCCACTAAAGCACCAAATAAGCCACAGTCTCTGAAAATCTTAGAATAGACCCTCCCTTGTTACCTCATGATGGAAGATGGGCCACATTCTGCTCCTGAAACCTTTGCAGGGAGAATTGTGGCTATACTCATGGCACATCTGGATGCATAAGGGGTGAGGGAGAGGCAGGGAAGGGCCATGTGGTTCCACAGTGCTGGGAAGGGATTCTGGATCACAGATCCTCTAAAAACTGCTGGCACTTGCCAACTGACCGTTCCAACAAATGCAGGGATATTGAACTAGAAATATGACTCTATTTTTCATATTATGAGGGAGGAAAATCCAAAGTCTTTTTGACTCCAAACATCTAGACTTGGTCTTTTCCAGGAAATAACCTGCAACACATTTGATTGAAGAAACTTTAATATGAGCAGGCATCCAGCTGTATGCATCCACTACCCCCCAGTGACACTGCCAAGCACTTCAGAGGATCATGCCCATGGCATCCCATTGAGAACCGGCCTTGGTCTTGTCTTTCTCCATCCTAATCTCAACCCTAGAAAAAGTCACTTATCCAGCCCAACCTTCATAATTCCAGGTGAGAGGAATCCACTTGGTTTCCACCATAGTTACAGCAACTCTTTGTAGGATACTTGCTCTGGGGTCTTGCCTCTGATGCTATTTTTCACTCCAAGAGTTTGCAGTTCTGGTTCTCAGTGCATTCAGGCAGGATAATATAGTAGAAACCAAGGAAAAGGAAGTCAGACAACCTTTATTACACAGAGGCACATCCTGAAAAGAGAAAAACGGTGGTTCAGAGGTAAGCAAATCTGTGCAGTGCCTAGAAATCAGCCATGCCATGATTAAATCATACCTCTAATGTTATGTATATTTATTTTCAAAGAAATTCAAATGGGTCTTTTTGCATGCACAGTTGGAGGCTTTGGAAGAGTTTTATTTCTCAGTCCTCATCACTCTTAATTGCTGCCTTTTCAGGGCAGTACACAAACTCACCCGTCACCTTTCAAAGGTTTGACAGGTGTGTCTTATCACATCAGTTAAATCAGTGCAAGAAAACCCTTGGCTAGGAAACCTGCAACCAAGCCCAGTAGCAGGTCAGCAGTTAACTTCTTCCCTGCCTCTCTGGCCTCATCTTCACCTCTAACAATAATCCCAGTAATAAACCAATTAAGCATAAAATATTTATAAAGGCAAAAATAAGAACAGAGGAGGCAGTGAAAATCAACCATCAGAAAATTGTGCTGGCATTTTATTCTTCACAGCTGATTTTCATCTAGGAGATTGCTCAGTCACCCTTACAGCACAGGCACTGCAGCATTGCGTAATGAAAAGCCAGCTGTAGGGTGACTTTTAGTGTTCCCTGTCTGCTCTGCTCCACTCTTTCTGTGCATTGCAGGAAACAGGACTGTATATGCTTTATAAGGAAGGCTGTTCAGCTGTTTAAAAGAGAATTCACAATCTCATCCTTTATCCCTTCCTCTGTGTAAGTAAGGAATATCCTTGACTCTCTGCTGCAGTTTGTACCACGGCTCAGCTTAGGCAGCCTTTTTAGAGTCAGGGAGAGAATGCACAGGGTGCTTTGCCAGCAGACTTGAGCACCTGCTGCCCAAGTGGATGCTACGTTAGGAAGCCCTGCAGCTGGAGAAGAATAACCAGGACAGTGTGGTCCTGACAACGCTGTGCAGGGACCGGTCACAAGGAGAACACCAGCTAGTGCCCACCTGCAGCAGCTTTTGTGATATACATGCCTGCAGTCTAGGAGGATGGCTGCAAAGTGCAAGTGTTCCTGACAAACACCAGGTATGTGCAATGTTGTAGCAGCTGGTTAGGGGTGGATAAGCCATTTGGCTCTCAGGGTACAGCGCTTAACTAACTTGCAGGACAGTTATCTACACTGTAGATGTAAAGTTACGTCAAACAGTCCTGCCTTCTGCACTGGCATCTTTTAAAACACCTATTAAGATGCTCTGAATTTTGGCCAGAACTAGTTTTGAAGCCAGCCTGAGGGCCAGGGAATGGGAAGGGAGCCTTACATCCAGAAGCCAGGAGCTTGAAAAAGGAATTAATTATTTTTGAGCATCATGATCATTTTAGCTTTTCCCTTTGAGACATCTGTGAGAGAGATAATTTATACTGGATAACTTTCTAGTTGTTTTTGGAAATGGAGGCGTCATATGTCAGAGCTGGTTTTCTGATAAGTTTCTGCTTTGGCTGACTTTTTCAAAGTTTCTACTTCCCGTTTGTTGGGGTTTTTTTGGTGTGACGCACTGAAATTTAGTTAAACTACATTCAGTAACTGAGCCATATATTGGTATTTAATGAAGATCAGTCTTGGTCACAAATGCTTATTTTCTCAGATATAAAATCAAGGCACAAAAACTGTACAGATAATATCTGTTCTCAGGGATGAAATCTGGCTTTTAATACAAAAAATACTGTATGACCATTCCCCACTCCCCCAGATGTTTCTGCAATTTGTGCTTTAGGTTGTGAACAGCTGCACTGTCATTGCCTTCCTTTCCCCCCTTCGCTACTACTGATGATACAGGAGGTTTTACTTAACAGAGAATTAAGTGTCTGAAATTTAGTTTCTCAGAAGTACTAATGACACCAGTAGTCCTTGAGCATGTGCTTAAGTACTTAGCTGATTGTTTAAAAATTGGTAAAATAGGTACTACAAGCCAAATTTTCTCCATTTCTTAGTTTTACAAAGCAATCTGGTCTACTCCTCATTCTGTCAAACAAAATGTGGTGTAATACCAGAGATGGAATCTGCCTGCAAGCAAAAATAGCAATGAAAGCTACAGTGCTCCCCCAGAGCATCAAGGGAAAGGTTCAGTCCAAAGCATCTGGGCTTAGTATTGCAAAAATAAAAAGAACAATAAGACAAGATCTTCTTACATTTATGGAACAGTACAGTTCAGATTGTGCTTTAGAACATTGTATCAGTTCCTGTTGTATTATGTAATGCTACAGCATCTAACTTAATTCAGCACAAATCCTCATATGATATTTCACATTTTAATCAAAATGTTAGAACAACATTTTAGCTCCCATTTTCCAAAATGAGCTGGAAAAAATGAGTAGACAAAATATTCTGCCTAATCCCAGAGAGCTTTTTTTTCAATTTGTTAATGTTTTCAGATACTTGTTTCTCATCTCTGTAAGGGTGAAATAAGTGGAATTTGAGCATGAGAGATAAAAGATCCAGGGACTAAACACAGTATGTTGTACTAATGGTTGGCAGCTAGCCATGCCAGCTCAGATCTGGTATGATTTGAAGGATGCAGCAAGGAGGCCTTTTCAGTCTTTTTACAGTGTTGATGCTTGTTTCTTAAATTTTGGAGCAATTTCTTTCTCTCTCTGCTGAGAAAGTATGTTCCATTTTCAATATCAAGTATTAAAGACCAACCCTTTCATTATTCTCTATCCATAATGAAAAATAGTCTTCAAATTTTTCAGGGCACAATGACTATAATTCCCTGATCTAGCGGATGAGTTAGACCTTCCTGAAACCTGGGGAATTTTGCTTTAGACAGACGAGGTGCTGAATTTTCTTTCTCTGCTGAGAATCCTTTGACAGTACAAATCCCCAGCTGCAACAGTAAATACACTGAGCTTTAAAAATGACTAAATTAGATACAAATCCACAGGAGATTTCCTATTACCTTCATAAATGTAAGTATCTCCTGCTGGTTAAATGTCCCGTAAACATCCTTAGACAGTTACTCATGCAGCTCGATTGTACAGTAGGACTAAAGAAAAACACCTACTTAGCTGAATAAGATATTCTGGAAACATTTTTAAAGTAGTAAACTGGCTAGAAGGACTACCACAATTTTAGCACTGAGAGGAAAAGAACAGCTGGGTGCTGTTGGAGGGGCTGTGCATCTGCCCTGTTCATGCTCCCACCATCCAATAGCACTGCATCTTAAGTTATCTCTATCTTGTCCACACTCCCACAAGACATATGTACCTAGATAGCTGGGTAAAATGGCACTATTGTTTCATTTCTCTACAAGTTAAATGAATGGGAGATACATAGTAAATGATTCCATCTTAAGTACATAGAAATAGATTGATTTGAATGGATTTGTGTAAAAAATGAGCACATGTTTTTATGTGGAATTACTGTCACATTTTATTTTACCATCAAATTTTCCTATAAAATTTAAAATAGAATTAGTTGTCACTTAAATGCTTATAGCTCTAATGGAAATATTTCTGATTCTCTTCAGTTTTAAGTGCCTGCTATGGGGCATCTAGATGGGCTCTTTAGTTATGTGAAGATAACAAAACATGACAATGCTTTTGAAAATGAAGTCTATAGTAGATATTTTACATGCAACACATATTGTTTATGCTTGTATTGTTTTTGGAGTTTGCTTTTGGTGGGTTGGTTTGGTTTTGTTTTGTTTCATTTGGGGTTGGTTGGTTGGTTTTGGTTTTTTGGTATTTTCTGGTTGGTTGGTTTTGGTTTATCTTACAGGTCAAGAATTTCATTAACAGGGAAACAACACCTTTGAGGAATATCAGTGATGAAATAGCAATACTAAAACAAATTTAGGAGTTTAATATTTAACTTTTTCTAGAAAAGAAATATTTGGGAGATGGGTGAATGAAACAGTAATGAGTCATCTCCCACATGAGTGGAGAACAAAGTCCTGCTTGACAATATTCCCAAGCTTCCTTCACTGACATGTTCCCACTGAAACACAAAGAGTACACAAGGGACAGATGGATAAATATTCCCTCAGCTCAGAACTATTCTGCATCTTCTGCTAAGCACACAGGATTCAAAAGTCAGTCCCACTAAGCAGAAAGAGATAGTTCTCCCCTGCCTCCTCCTAGCAGGAATCTGTGATAATAATTTCAAACACAGGTATCTTTTCAGGAGGTTTGTAGGATTTTGGAATCCTCTTCAAGTTCCTACCAATAAGCAGTGGGATGGTGCAGCTCAAATTGCATTTTGCTGGTCTTCTTCAGCTTCTATTTTCTCCTTGTCCTCAAGGTACCCTCGGGGTGCCATCCTTTGAGACTTTAGCTAAATATTTGTATAGACGAGGGAGGGCACTTTGTTCTTTTATGATTCATGAAGGTGTACTCTCCCATTAGCATCAGCACGAACAAAATCCACTTTTCCCTTCATTTAAATAAATCTCTTGCATCTGTATGACTGCATCAGTCTGACATTCTTAATGCTGATGTACCTTTCTTTAAGTACATACCAAATCAAAGCCAAAGGACAAAATGTCTGGTAAACAGAGAACTCTATAATTCTTCTAACTGCAGAAAAGAAAATTAAACAGACTGAGATTACACAAGGTGTTGACATATTTAGATTTCTGTAAGGCACCTAAGATGTTAGACTACGCTAAATCATTTAGGAGAATGAATGATATAAAAGAAGCATGCCTTTCATTCAAAGGATGATTGGTATGTCTCTACCTATAATCATAAGGAGTAAATCACTTTAAAGGGACATTTTAAAAAATCAGATCCTTCTAGCCTTTGGAATACAACTTTAAAATAATTTTCTTATATTATTATACAAATTTCTGATATTCAAATACTGAGAAAATTGGAACCATAAAGAGAACATGGTTAGGGGGTATTCTGATTTGCTCAGCAAAGCAGAAATTTCAGCATCGACTGAAGTGTACTACCAAAGCCAAGAAAATGAATAAGACTGTAGGACTAGCAGAATAACAGCTGCTAGCCTGAGAAAAAATTGCTCTGAAAAAAACCCAGAGGTAAATATTTAGATGAACGTAATTTCTCCTGGAATTTTATGATCAAGAGATTGGCATGATAAAGTGAATGTATGCATGAACTGATGAACTGTGCAGGGACACTGTGAGCCGGACTCAGCTGCCTGAACAGGTATCTAGTGCTGTATGAAGGGCTGTTCAGTACCCAAAACACAAGGCCAGGGTGCAAAGATATGGCAAAGGACCTACCAGAGATGAATACCCATCTGGGCTGGAAAATAGCAGTTAAGCAAGAGACCATCTACATTTTCACTAGGCACATACAATTAGGCAAACAAACCCTACCTCTGTTACTACTAAATTTTAGTATCATTGTAACTACTACCAGGACAGGTTATTGTGCTCTACTTTCAACATCTTATCATGATGGCCACAGGAAACTCAGCAAGTATTTTGAGGCTTAAAGAAAAATACAGTTGACCATTGACTGGAGTTTCCATATGGGAAAATTAAGCCTGGGAACACACTGGGAATTAATAAAAGATGAAATTCTGCTAACTGCAACTCAAAGATAGATGCATTCGTAGCAAAAAAGAAATGGGATTTTTCACACAGGTGTCAAGGGTTATAGCCTGGGGGGAAACCAAGAATTTTGTTAGTTTTCACTTATTACTGGAAAATGGCAATTACATTTGAAGGCTTCCCTAAAGGAGCAGCACTAGTTCAAACAAAAATTAAGTTTTGGTCCTCATGATGGATGTAGATTGGGTTTTTATTCTGAGTTCATAAGCAGGCTTCACTATATCTTACAAGAAATACAAATTATAGACCTGGGTTGAAGTTGATAGGGACCTTGAGAAGGAAGAGAAATGGGTCAACCAGAATCTCATGATGTTCAACAAAGAGAAAAGCAAAGCCCTTCAAATAGAGAGGAATAACCTCATATACCAGCACAGGCTGGGGACCCAGCAGCTGGAAAGAAGTTTTGCAGAAAAGGCCCTGAGGATTCTGGTGGACAAGAAGTCAACCTGTGCCAGTAATGCCCCCTCAGGTCAAAAAAAGCCAACAGCTTTCTGGTCTGCATTAGGAGGAGTGTTGCCAACAGGTCTCATCACTGGAGAGACACTCCTGGAAGGTCCAGTTCTGGGCTTCCCAGTACAGCAGTAAAGGGGAGATATGGATGTACTGGAGTGAGTAGAGTGAAGAGCCACAATGGTATTAAAGGAATTAGCACACGTGTAGAGACCTAGAGACATGCCACACACAGAAGAGTGCACTGGTTGGTTTCAAGTGCTTGACTGCACTTAATGTTGATTTAAATTAACGCTAAAGTTAGACTTTGAAAACATAGGCATGAGATCAGAAACTAACCAAATCCTTAAGCATGTTCCTATGATTCCTTCCAGAGAAATTCATTTTTTTGGAGAATTGTTTGAAAAAGAGAACATATAGAAATGGAGGGGTGAGGGGAGTCACAAGCTTTTCTCAACTGGTCTGCTATTAGCAATTTTAACCTTTCTCTCAAAACTGAATTTTCAGAAGATGAAAGGAAAGAACCAGTCCTTGGAAAACTGCAACAAATGTGAAGCATTTTAGAGGGCAGCAGCTATTTGTTGACAGTCCTTTTTATAGATTGATTGAATTATTCTTAGCACAGAGCTAGATTTTCTGGCTTACATAAACAATGATTCATTGTTTTGTGATTTGCAGTTCCGCCTGGCTGATTTAAATACTGTTTCGTGGCCAGTCATTGTGAAAGTATTTTATACTATACAGGTGAATTAAAGGTAAACTTAACTCACATATGGCAAGAAGAAATGTTGATGATGTGCTTGATCGACTGACTTCTTGAACAATTTACAGAAAATAATTACACGAATAAATACAACAGGCTAGCAGGAAGAAAAATGGGCAAGGAACCTGCCTGCCTACCTCAGGTATCTAACTTGCACCTAGCATTTTCCAATCTGGTATTGCAGTCTCTTCCAGTCCTTTCTTATCTGAATGTGAAGAGGCAACTGGAGGCTTCCAGAGGGATAACTGGGCTGACTTAGGTGCCTCTGCTGAGGAGGTGAGACCTTCAGAGATGCTTATTTCTCCCTTGTGCCAAAGGAACTAAAGCATTTCAGGGGGTTACTTCCATCTGAGCTCAAAATTTCTGTCCCTGCTGTGTGCCTAAACGACATAATGTTTTATTGATGTTTTATCACCATGAAGTGGATCCCATATTCAAAGTCCTGTTCTGTCTTACGAAATAGCTTTTAACTTTCACTTTTTGAAAGTTTGTCTGCAATTACTCATCCAGAAAAGCAATGACTCTTGCATCCCGAAAATCTTTTTATCCAGTGTCAAAGTAAAGTAGTGAACTACTCCATACTTTCCAAGAAGTCTCTGCTGTAACCTCCAGTAGGTTCTCACCTCATTTGCACAGCCATCAGTATTGTCATCCTTGCATATTGAGAGCTGGATACAGACTGCAAAACCTTTTTGCATTACCACCAATAGGATCAGTCTCTTGCTACTCACCTAAGACAAATATTAATTAACTGTTTGGAGGTCAAACCCCAAAACGTTGGTAATTCCAATTACAAGTCATTTGCTATGCAGCAGAGATATATGCTCATCGTGCCTGGACACAGCTGTTTAATTTAAAATTAACTGTCTGCTCAGTCAGGGGGAAGATATTTTCATTGGTACTTTTTGAAAAAGGGAGGGAGAACATAAAATCACTAAGATGTTTCGGGAGGAGAAGAGAACTGCATTATGAATGAAGCAAAGTAATCAACTCAGCTGTCTTTTCCTCATCAACTTCAGCCTCTGTCATATAAATTAGGGATGCCCAACTGTTGGGATAAAATAAAAATATGCCAAAAAATTTCATATTTCAGATTGCCTAATTCAGAAATTTAAGGATAAAGACTCCTTGATTTAGATTGATTTTTTTAGTTCTGTGACTTTTCTTCAGGTTGTATAATTCTGTGGGAAGTATATTTTAAGACCTTCATGCTGTGGTGAGTCCTCACATGGGTAAGAATGCATCTACAAATAGGTAAGTACTTATCAGATTGTTCTGCAGTTTGCCCTTTGTATTGTGAAAGCTGTGGGAAGAGAAGAAGCTGAAGTTAAGAGAGTGAAATCTGAAAACAGAAATAATTTTGAAGCCACATTCATATATTTGATGGGATTTTTTCACTCCCTTGATAATTTTGCCCATCCCTGAAATAATGGGAAGAGATGTACTCTGAAATAGGGTTTGCTTCTGCCCTTGGTCTCTGCCTTTAGCAGAAAGTCTTGGTTTCATTGACATGGGATTGTCAACTTTCTGCAGTTTAAGGGAAGGGCTCTCTATAAAAATATTTCCAGTTTGAAAAATGCCAAGGAAGTAGAAGGTGTCAAAGGTGTTAAATTGAGTGCACAGAGTTCATTATTTCAGTAACATACAATATGGAATATAAACTGAAAGTGTGAATAAATTTTATGCACACACATGGTCTTCACATAACTTATCCTCTCATAAAATGACCTTTTTTATATAAGATACTACTGGTTGCCGCTATAGTTATACAGTTCTACTGTTTTGGTTTGGGAGAAAGCTGAAAATCCTTTATTTTTAAATATATTTGACATTTGCACTCATCAATTAGGGTGACATGATTCCACAGCAACCATGAGAAAAGATTGGATTTATAATTAGGCTGTTGTCTCCTATTTTATACTTCTCTAAAAAAAACCGAACTGACAGGCTGTAGAGGGTTGATGTTAACCCTGGCCAACAACTAAGCACTGACTGGCAACTCACTCACTCTACCCTAGAGGGACTGGGGACACAATTAGAAAAGTAAAAGCAAAAATCCCTTGAAGGCTGAGATAAAGGCAGTTGGAGCAATGCAAACAGGGGAAAAAAACCCCAGGTGGTGCAAACACCATCACCCACTGCCTTCCAATACCACACCAATGCTCAGTCAGGCTCTGAGCAGCAGCTACCTTGGAAAATCTAGTCTCCTACCCGGTTTTTACTGAGCTTAAGCCAGCTTTTACACATCCCACATAGTGTGGAATGCCTCTTTGGTCAGTCTGGGTCATGTGTCTATGGCTGTGCCCCACTCCAGATTCTTGCCAAAGCCCAGCCTGCTCACTGGCAGGGCAAAATGAGAAACAAGAAAGCCTTGACAGTGAGCAAGCATTGATCACAAGTAACTAAAATCCCTGTGTTATCAACACTGTCTTGGTCTCAAATTCAGAAGAGCACTCACTGTATGAGCTACCAAGAAGAAAGTTAACTTCATTCCAGGCACTTATGTAAATTAATACCTGAGTCATGCCCATATTTCTTTAGGTTTTCAGCCACTGTTTCCCCTTCACATGTTAAAGCATTCAAAACAAGTATAAAGTCAGATTGCAGCGTAGAGTGAAAATGGTTTAGTGTGTTTGATTGCCTCCACTTGTATTGATTATTTAAGCTCCTATGCTACTTGTTATTTACCTAGACTTGACTTTCTTTTTCACCACACGGTGTTATATGTGTTTTTCTAACAACAGATTACTTTTCATGTTCTCTCTTCCCATCCAGTTGTCAGGCACATCACACAGGTCACAACTGCAGCAGCTAGAAACTAAGCCTCCTCTGTAAAGAGGCACAGACAGCCCTCTTATGTTTAAGGTTGTGTCTGTGACAGAATTTAGAAGATAAATTGCACCTCAAAGAGACTCAAGACTTGGGTCTTGACAACAGTGAAGCCAAGATACCAGGAGGCTAAGGACAGACTACAGGACGTATCAAGATCCCAAAATAAATATTTATGCAGTCTGTATCAAATTAACTCAAGTATCTTTACAACTGAAAATATTTAAATGTAGTAGATTTTCTTACAGTAGAGAATAAAAAAGCCATTCTAGTTGATGCTGTGTCACAGCTCTTCTGCGTGGGAGTCTGAAATGGTGGACAGATGTAACAGAAAAAAATTCTATATGACTGGAAAAAATTTTATCTGAGGTATATAGATAATCAAGGTGTTTAGAGCTTTATCTAGGAAAAATCCAGTTGCATAGAGGAACTAAGAAGACACTTTCGAGATGTTGCAGTTAATGGATGTCTCCAAAATCTTGAAACCAAGAAGAACAGGAATGGTAGGATATATAAAGGTGTGGTTTTACATATAAAAGAATATGCTTACAATAGAGCCTGTTGTGAAATCCAATATCAGAGGTCCAGAGAAGCCAATTACCTTCTGTTTTTTTCAGCAATTATTTCTGAGAATTTTCCCAAACAGAACAACCACTGCATTAGCTTGTTACAATGAGAATAATTTCATTTTATTGAGTTCACTTAAAAGACCTTTAATCCAGAGCATATGTGCTAGAGCAGCTATTAGTGGCACAGGAAAACATGCTCATTGCATGTTTTATTCTAAGGGGTACCCAATAAATTCCATTGCTAATACAAATTTGGCTACTTAGGACACCTTTTCTCATAAGGCTTATTTTGGGGCAAGGGATGCTATTAATGTAAAATGTGCTGTATTTTAACTTGGTTACATTTCTCACAGTTCTGTATCAAAACAGAACAGCTGAGCTTTGGAAGAAGGGTACCTCAGACTTTGCAGGCACCAAAATGTCAAACTGGTTGTTCAGGCCTCCAGTAACTGTTGGAACCTGTTGTACCTGATGGAGAAATACAGCTGATAGGCACCAGGCAGATGCTGAAACAGGAGACCAGAACTAGGGTTTGGGTCCTGCCTTCAAAAATGGGCTAACACCAAAGTTAAACCACAATCAGGTCCTCTTGTTGATACTTCTGCTCATTATCTTGCAGTTTCTTTCAGGAGATAGAAGAAGGAAATTCAACTCTCCTTGATTTAATTGTAGAAACAGCTGCCAGAAGCTTCTGCTATCGTGAGTGTACTGCGTCTGGAATCACTTACTTCATACTGATGTGTGGATTTGTCCTGCCTTCCAAACCCCCAGGGAGTGACTGCCATAACACCTCTACAGATCCACATCCAGATGTATCATTCCACTTGTTGTGTCACGTAGATGTACAGTTGAAGAAAAGTTATTCATGCAAATGAGTGCATATTTTTTTCTCCTATGCAAAAGAGAGCCATGTCTTGTAAAAAGAAATTTAATGGTATCTTACTGGTTGGACATGACCAACGCACTGAAACTTTTGAGCTTCTCTCTTGCTAATCACATCTCAGTTCACTGACTTTGTGCTTCCATGTCAGTTGTCCTAGGGCCATTTTAATTTCCACTGGCCTATGTTGCTGAAACAGTTGGACATCTGCTCCAGAAGAGTCGATCAGGCTCCTTCTGTTACCAGTGGACATGGCAGGCATCCCCAGAGCTGGTACAAACCTCCAGATACATCCCATAGAATTAACAGGCAGTCCATGTATTAATTTGGACTACATGCAATAGGCTAGATGTCTCCACTGTGTGCCACTGTGGATGCTGAAAATCTGCTAAGTGGAGAAATTTTCCATCTTCTTGAACTGATTCTGTGGGAATTTTCCTTTGCTATGCAAGCTATGTAAACAGTAAGATAGGGTTTTGTAAATAATTCTCACACCTGCTGTTTTGACACTTATGTTTTTGGTACGGTAACATAATATTTTTAAACGGGCGTTTGGTGGTTCAGCCAATCACCTCAGGACAGGTGTGGGCACTGTCCAATTGTCTTTTGGAACTAGGATATATAAATGATGTTGTAAAATTAATAAATAAGTCATTTTCTCACTGGACTCATGTGCTGCTGCATCTCTGAATTCCAGCTAAGCCTGCACATGCCACATTCACGTTCACATTAGTTTGCAACATAACAAGTCACATCTAAGACACTGCTTTTCCCAGGCCCGCCACAGTACATCAGTGACATAAAGAAAAATTTGCTTCACTGACTTGAGTCTTGGCTAGCAGGGATCTCGAGCGAGGCAGTATACAGGATCTTAGATGTTTCTGAGGGAGAACTGGACTTCAGATACCTGAAACAAAACCATGGAAATTTCACCTTTAAATGGAAAATAAAATCATAATAAATAAAGAACCTCTTGTTCTCTTGTGTTCCTTTTTTTTCCTTCTGCAGCTTATGGAGAGGTTTTTTTGCATTTCTTGTTCAAGAGGTGTTCTAATGAAGGTATTTTTCAAATCTGTTTTGTTTCTTGTCAGCTCCTTTTGGAAATAACAGCAATGTCTTCAATTCTGGCATGCTTCATATCTAAATTTTAAAATATATTTTGATTTATAGACGATGAAGTAAATAGTTCTATATATTGCAGTTTCACAGAACTTTGTTTTTCCTATGACAGCAGATTTGCTTGAAAAAAACCCAACAGCTCTAATTAACGGAGAATTCAAAGAATACTATTGGCACAAACTGTGACAAAAAAAACCCCTCCATTACAGTCATGCTCTACAAATCAGACTCCTTTTCTCCATGCTATACTGAAAAGAATCTGAACAGTCATCTAAATGTTGACACACAGTTTCTTTGCACATGCGAGTAGCAATTTGTATATATACTATGCTAAATGTTTGCTGTCCATAGATAACTTTATGAGGGCTGTTTAGGATTTGTAAAGCTGAAAGGCCAATCAAAGCATACCATAGTGAGAAGTTTGTACACCTTTCTGTGTCAATGGTGCTGAAATTGCTGTGAAACTTAAGGGACTAAATTAACACAGGTAAGAACTTTCAGCCTACCCTGGTATTCTTTGCCTTTCTCCTCCTCCGAGGCCATCCAAGACAGCACAGGGAGAGCAGCAGCTACCAGAGCCTGTTGTTTGTGCAGGCAGAGCCCACAGTAAAAATCCTCTGCTTTCCACTGCACCAAGCAAACGTGTGGTTGGTGACTTTTCTGAGCTGCCTGTTTTGTCATTCAGCAGTGAACAGTCTTAGTGTAAGGACACAGAAAGCATGGGTTGCCAGGCTTCATTGGCAAAACTCCCAGCAGCAAAGACTCTCAGGACGATGTTTTGAAGCTCACACTCTAGGAAAGTGGATATGGGTCACTGACTCCTCTCCTGAATTTCTCTGTAGTCTTGGTAGTTTGCAACATCAACTCTACAAAAATGTACCCCTTAGATACAATCTTTGAGATTTTGCATACAGAATCACTATAATCTGGACTGATTTGATGAAGTATACAATGTCAACAGCTTACACATCATACTGCAAATGTCCAGCATTAGGATAAGTTTCCCTCTCTAGACAGTGAGCAAAAGAGGCTTCTTCAAAACCTTCCCTCAGCCATTATAGTTGGATGGCCTGAATCTCCATACAAGTGCTCTCTGTAGCTAAGAAGGAAGGGTGGTTTAGATGTCTACAATAAGGAATTAAGTATGCTTTCTAGCTATAAAAATATCAAGCAGAAAGATCTACATGGCTTCCATCCCTGTTCAGTGAAGATCCGTTCCGTTCTTCACAGCCATTTTCCATCTGTGACCCTGCCTCTTAACATTCAAGAAATTTTCTCTAAGTGCTTAGCACTAAAGCAAAACTGCAAAGAGAACTCATATATCATGTTTGAGTCACATGGAACACAAGGCATATTTTCCTGATGCTCTGCAGCTTATGTGCAATTAAAAAACAACCCACTCACTTATATTGGTAATATGATATAGAGCAGAGAAAATGAAGACATATTATAAAAGTTCAGAAATAAAGCATCCGTCTCAGAGCTTATATACTTCTTTACTATATCATTCAAATACACTATTCAATAGTCTTTGCTTAGGTCATTTCATGTGAACAGCTTCAAACCTTTCTTTAATTCCTGTTGTCTTCAGCAGCTTGCTGTATGGCCCTGTGCATCGTTCTAGTGAAATCCATTTCACACGTACAAGAAAAGGGGATTTTCCCTGCAGAATTCTTTTGACTTTTTACAAAACAATTTTAATTTCATTTTTGTCATTTGAAATAAGGAAACATTCCCTCTCTGTGAAACCAGACACATTCTGTCTTTAGGAATTTGCAGAAGGCTATGCATGAACAGTTTCAGTGGGGACTATCAGCAAAGCATCAGGATGTGATGAAACAGGGGATTAACCTTTTTGAGAATGGGATGCTGTTGCTAGGGCTCCCAGCGCAATAGAACCTTTCTCTTTGTGTTCCCTTGCTGTTATCAGAGTATAAATCTCAAAGAAATCCTGTTAATTCTGCAGTACGTTCTTGTGGGATTGCAAATATCCCAGAAGGATTTCAAACCAGCATGCATGAGACTACTGTAGAGGTAAAAGTGGTAATTGTACTGAAGAATGTTAATGTTTTCAGTATGATGAACACTTTTGAATAGTTATCCTTAGTGATTAAAAAAACCAGAAAAGCATGTGCGATTTTAAGTGACAGTACAATAAAATTGTAATGTCCTTATTTTTCAGTTTTTGATTTTGCTGTCATTCCCTCCTCTTTGTATTCATAATCCTTGTTCCATTGTTTATGCCTAGTTATGAGCCTAGTTATATGTATATATGTGTTTAAGCATACAGTTATCTTTCTGCATTCTTAAATCATTCTCTTTGCTGGAACAAAATGAGCTCTATGCAGAAGAGCAGACGTTTGTGTAAATGGCTGTATCTGTCAGCCTAGGTGGGAAATTCTCTGTGGAGTGTGGCCTTCTTCACATGAAGGTGAAGCCTCTCAGTGCCAAGGTAAAGGAGGGGGCCGAGTGAGTTACAGAATGTTTCCAGTAATATCATTAAGGAGTGATCAGCTAAACCTTTGAACACGATTTTCATAAAATGTTTCACCAATCAATATTTGCAAGTTCAGGTGCCAAACTGCAATCAGAGGCTAAAGGCCAGGAGTCAGGTAGCACATGGTGGCTGTGATGAGCCCTGTGCCCAGCCACGGCTATCAGCTGCCAGTCTGTGCTTTCCCAAAAAGCTGGGGGATCTGGGGCAAGAGAAGGAAAAGGTTCTTGAGTGACTAAATCTCACAAAGTGTTTGGCTGGTGTAGTGTAGGCCTGAACTGCCAATAATGCTCGGCAGATTTATGGTCACTCACCGGAGAAATGTGAGTGAATGCACAGTAAAAGAAAAACAAATGCCACTGAGATATTCTGTTTAGGTATTTCTGGAACGCTATCTATTTGTATTCTACAATTTAAGAAGAACTGGATTTGAAATCTGAATTAATATCACAAATTGTACATCCCTGAGATCTGTGGTATCAATATGAACACATATCTGGACACTGCTACTGCTGGCCAAAACCTATTTTTTTTCCAGCTCAGGATTCTAAAAACAAGGGACATTCCAAAATTATGTAAGTGTTTATTTCCTAGAAGAAGCCCTAGATGATTCTAGTAACAAAATACTTACAGGCAAGTGTGAAGCTGTTGGTAAGATGAAAGGAGCAATTTTCTCTGAGCAGTAAAAAGCTTCTTCCTCTTTTTAGCTGTCTCTGTCACTTAACCCATCCTCCTTGGTACACTGCCCCTGCCACTTGCCCTGCCTGGCAGGCTAGTGGTCATAAGATAATGAGCACTAATGAGTTTCTGCAGTGAATGTTATGACTTGGCTGAGGTTAAATATTACAAGCAGCCACTTGAATAATGAATGATAAAGAACATGAAGGCAACCTGTTCTTAGCACTTTGGCCTTTGAACATCTGAAGTTGCTTGTTATTAGTTCTGACATTTAGCACAGGTATAGTGCAGCCAGAAGAAATCAGCAGTAAAAGTGAAGAAAGTTGTTTCAATATACAAGGCATTACATTGAAAACCATCTGTTCTACACTGGTTTTGCAGAATTTTTTTTCCTGATAATGTTATTAAGCTAAATTGTCTGTTTTGACTATTTCAGCATATAGACTTGTGGGAGGAGCACTTCAAAATGAACTTGTCAGGATTATTTTTGTTCTGTTCCCCTTCAGGAACAGCTGTGATATTTTTGGATGCAGTATGGAAAATAACAAAACTAACAAAAGTGAGTTGTCGTGAGCAGAACCTAGTGATTTTAAAGTTTGATACAAAAATAGTTTAGGTTGATTCCAAGTTATTTTAAAATTCTAGTCAGATTCTCAAAATAGTTTTGGACAAATAAAATGATATATCAGAAACTTGGAGAGAAACCATCCTGATACGTTCTGAAAAAAGTACCTTGAAAAAATTTCAATGCTATTTCAATAAACCTGGAGGCAAAATGGAAGAAGAAATAATAAATATTTATTGGTCAAAGAAGGAACTGAAAAGTCATCTAAAACATTAGAATTCTTGCATTAGAAGTGAGAGGTTTGCATTTAAGTTCATGCTTTGCTATTAAATGTTTAATGAGAAATTTTAAAACTGCAGAAGAAGAGAATGAAAAAACTTTAACAAAGAATCTCATATAGTCCAGCAATGAGGGTGTTCAATGACGGATGCATTATAAAACTAGTTTTTTTGGTTTTTAAAAGTGTTTTTAGTTAAATATTTTGCCTGTTCACACAGTTTTGATTTGATAACTTTATTGACAAAATTGTTTGAAGTCAATTTGGGAAAAAATATTTAAAAATTCTTTTTGAGTACCAACCAAAAGCCAATCATGGTCATAGCCATAGCTGTAAGTGTCAAATATTCTTAACATGGAAGGAATTCTTTTTACTCCCACCAAGAAAGAAGCAGAGCTAAGTGTTAGAAGAAACAGCATTTTTTTTAAACCAAGTATCTGCCATCTAAATATGTTGCTGTTTACCAGAACCAATGAAAAGTAGATTTTTTTGTTTTTCTGCAAGTTCTTGAGCATGGAAACAAAACCAAGGGATATATCATACATTATTATACACAAATGAAATGTTTCATGCTCTCATGCACAGCACTAGAATGGATTCACTCCTTTGTCACACTGCTTTTAAGTGTAGGCATGGGTGTGTGTGTGGGGGTGTGTGTGGGTGTTTGGTTGGTTTTTTTAACACTGGACTTTGTCATGTTGTCTTGGGTTTTTTTCCTCATAACAATTCAAAATGATTAATTCACCAGAATTAATGTTTATCATCAGAATCATATGAATTTGAAATAATTTTATTTAAACAATTTTAGACAAAAATATTTTCAAGAAATTTTGCTTTAATTGCATGATGTGTTTTTGGGGAGGAGTGGTTAATTGATTGTCATTTCTTCAGGTGAAAATATTGGTTCCATTAGCTTAGAGGGTTAGTAGGGGGCCTTCAATTTACTTTTGTGTCTATACATGTTTGTCTTCAAAGTCTGACTGATGTCCATGCCTTCCTGCTGCGTTTTCTGTCTGCCTTCTCAACGTTTGTCAGTAGTATTTTGGACCTTTTTAATTCTCTGCATCCCATTTGCATGCAAATACTGAAGAAAGTGTTTCTGTTTGGCTTGGTCTCTCTCTTCTGTTTTACTTAAAATAGCACCATTTGTTATTATCCATAAATGAAATATTTCATACCCATAGTCTGAATATAAAGTGGTATTTAAACCATCTCCACTTCTGAGTTATCAATACATTAATTAGCTCCACGTCTTACTTTTGTTGTCTCTTTGTTTTGCCCACCAGAGTTAAAGACTTAGCTTGATGTGTTTCCATAATATAGCTATTTAAGTTTCCCTAACTATTATCTAATACATCTACTACCATCATTATATAATATTAATGACAGCAGTATTTCTTTCTGGACAGAGAATTATTGTTATTACTGCAACACTTTCTGATATGATCTTGGCTTGTAGTGGAAAGAAGTAATAACAGTAATAAAAGAAGTAATGATTTTGGCCCTTTTGCAGGAAAGGGCCAAAATGCTTGGTTCTTGGAGGTATGCCAAGGAAAATAAATTCATGGTTATCTTTCTTTATCAGGTAATCTTGCTGGTGCTGAGTGGGACATAGAAAAAATCGTTCCTCTGCCATGCATAAACATCTTAACTGAAAGAAACTAAAATGGAGTAATCTCAAATACATACTTATCCTAAGAACTAGAATACAGATATTTAGCTCTTCTTCTTATTTTCAGCATGCTTTCCATGTGAGAGATACAGATGAAATAGATGTACACCTGCCTTACACAGCCTCTGCCATTCAAACACAGGTTTAGAGGCTTGTTAGAAAACTTGACTTGTAGTATGTCTGCCCAAGCTGCTTCTGATGGGGAGATACTTCTGATGGGGAGATAACACTGCTCTTACAAGTGGTTTAGCTTAGCACTGAAAGTTGTAATGCTAACAGACTTTGTCATAAATTTATTCTTTTTCCAGCTAACTGATGTTTCTGAGTAAAAACCTCAAAGAAATCAGGTATCATACATGCCTCTCTAGACAAGACCAGGAAAGACACTTAACAGTTTCCTTGTTCTCTTAAACCACTCTGCTAGGTTGAAACAGATGACACTAATTTCCTTCATCTTCCTTCCTTCTTATGGGTGAAGAATTTACTCACTCTCGTGAATATCTTTCAGATGTGTAATTCAGCTGACTTCTGGCAGTTCTCACCATTCTCAGTCTCAGGTGATAATCATCTAGTAATTAAAATCTCTCATTGAGAGCATAACTTTCAGCGTTTAGACATATCTACAGTCATATTATAGAGATATTTGATCCATGTATATATTTAACCCTCAGGTTTTTCAGTGATTCATCAAATTGTCTCAGAAAAAAAATTTTTAACATCTTTTCCTACACACCCTCCAACTTCTAATCTGCTACTGAACCCTCAGTCATCTGAGCCCTCTTCAGCCAGGTTTTAATACTACAGTGGTTCAGAAGTGTCACTTCACTTGTCCTCTCTTCCATTTCTCATTTTTAAGTCATCCACATCACAGCCCAGTATCCCAGACACCTGCATGGTGTCAATCCCTCAAGATAAACTCTTTTTATGATTGCATACCTGTAACTGGGAGTCAGATCTTTTTCATCATAAGCAACCCTTGTTGTTTGTTTTTAATTCTTGCCACTATGCACTTAGATTCCTCTTTTGGGAATGGATGAATTCCAGAGATATAACTTAAACCTTCTCTTCTTTGCACATTCTAGCCTAGTGTAGAAAGTCTTGACCCACTCCAGTGTAAGCTCTTGTCCTGATGCCAAGAACACTCAGTAGAGTCCTCCCTGATATTTTCAAGAACCCTAATCCAAACCTGTTTTTGAGTTCTTGTTTCTGCACATCAGCTCCTGTGATAGGATTTTAATTTTACTTTTCATAATTAGGGCCTTTTCCTGGTACAA
This sequence comes from Oriolus oriolus, assembly GCA_013400235.1. Lineage (NCBI taxonomy): Eukaryota > Metazoa > Chordata > Aves > Passeriformes > Corvidae > Oriolus > Oriolus oriolus. The sequence continues at coordinate 459,968 of VXBT01005950.1, read as the reverse complement.
GTTCTGGTTTTCTCTACACCGGCTACCAAGGACTTCTTGGATCTCCATTCCTCTTTCTTTTGTGCACTAAAGGTACTGTCTTCTCATTTTCTAACTTATCTTGTGCTCCCACCACTTCTTTTTCTTCTTCAATGAAGCAAACCTCTTCTGTGACTCTGAGTTCTCTCTTTTCCCGTGTTTTCAGATTTTCTTTCTTGTTCTGGAGTGTCGTGGTTTGAACCTGAGTTGAGTGACAAAGTTCTGAGCCAATCGCTTCTCGCAATTTTGCATATCTAAAAGCAGCATAGAGGCGGGAAATTTGGCTTTTTTTCCGGTTTTCACCGGAAGGTGGCCAGACTGGGCCCCTGTTTGGCCAGGCCTGGCCCCTGCCAGGCTCTGCTGGGCTCTGCTGAGCCATGGGCCCCCTGTGCTCGCTCCCCGGTGCCGATGGCTGCGGGAGGACCCTCTTAGAACCGCGAGCAGCTGGGAGACACATCAAACTGCTGCCTGACCGAAAACCACCCGGAGCGGTTTCTGCTTTAAAGAGCTGATAAGCTTCTCTTCTCCCTCCCACACGGCTCTGAGAAAAAACCTGGCAGGAGCTAATTCCCGAAAAAACATCGAACTGGCTAGCTGCATAAAGGAAATGAGGCTTTCTCCAACGTAAAAGCCCGAGAAGAAAAATCAACTCTTCAAACATAAAGGCTTCAGAGTCAGAAAGAAAGAAAAACTAAGTCACGTGAGTTGGAGCTGAAAATGAACTGAAAAAAAGAGGGCGGCGGCGTTTTCCCTCGCGCGTAGCTTTAATTTCTTGCATGTTGTGGTAGAAACTGTAATTTCACAGACTGTTCTATATCTCTCTAAGACGTGGGGGGAAAAGAGAATTCTATGTGCAGCCTGCAAGAGAAGAGATGTGGCCACGCCCGGCCACCTGGAGCTGTAAAAGACTTTTTAAAAATTCTGTGGAGCCGTTGCTTTCCAGGCTGGAGTTTTGCTTATCCTTAAAAAGATAATACCCCATGTAAAAGCAGTGTAAGAAAACTACAGTGTTCAAGAGAGAGAGAAATGTTACAGCAGCAGGGCATTCCTCCGGGCGGGACTCTGTTTTGCTGGTAGCAGTTTGGGAACCACGAAAGCAGAAGAAACCTCTTTTTTTCAAATATAGAAAAGACTTTTGAAACCTGCATCTGACCAATATTATATGTTGTTGTCCTTTATGCACTTTAAGTAAAGTGGTAGGTACTAGAAAGAGAAAAAGAGGGTTTTTTTATTTAATTTCTTATTATTTCTTTTAACTTTTAATCTTGTTAAAAATAAACTTCTTTATATTCTCTAAAGTTTGTGCCTGCTTTCCCTACTTCTAATTCTTATCTCACAAAAAGTTAAAAGCTACAAATCAAACCACTACATGGAATTTGCCCTGTAGTTCTACTATGCAGCACATTTGCTGAACATAAATATGCTTAATATTCAAGCGATCTACTACTCAAACATATTGTCAAGTATTACATCTTCCCTCCCTTGGACATCTTCAGAGTCCTGAAGTCTGTCACCACCTTTGGTTATGCCACTTATTTCTCTTCTTTCTGCTGAGTTCCAGCTGATAACTCTACAGCCAAAGCCAATGTGTGTACTTGTATACTTCTGGCAGGAAAAGGGGAAGAAATTATATCACTAAAGGTTGTAATAAAGTAAGAGTAATTCAGCAGACTTGGTCTTTACTGTTATTTTCATGAAAAAGCCTTTGTTGATCTCATGAATTCACATTACGTTCTGGAGTCTTGACACAACTTGAATCATTATAGCACAAACGCATAAGTCTTTAGCTGTAATTTCTAGTATATGTAGGGTAATATATATTTTTTTTGTGGGAGAGGGGTTAAAAAGAACCCTGGCATATATAATGTTTTCCCCCTGCTTCATGTTCTTTCTTTTTTTTTAATGCTGTAGAAAAACCAGTATCAAGTTAAGATCTGTGCAGCAATAAACCTTTGCCAGCGGCAGGAATCTAGCAGTCACAAACAATTAGTTCTTTCTGTGAATGTTACAAGGTTAATTTTAGCCTCCTAAACTGTCTCCTGCCAGATCTGATAAGTTTTCTGCTTTAGCTCCAACTGTCCGGTCCCTGATGGGATTTGGCTACAAGGAGGATGGCATTATCAGCCCATTAACTATCACTAGCAGGAGAACTGTGATGCTGATGAATATTGATCACCTGTTCCACGGGGTTATCAGATGATGCTGAGTGAACCTGACACTTGGTTGTTTCTGTGGGCAGCTTTTATTTTTTACTGGCTGATGGCACTTCTCTCCCTGGTTCTGCCCATGGAGGAGAGAGCAGCACAGCAGGGCATCTCTGCTTTTGCCATCCACAGGTTATGTTTGACTGCAGGAAGGGACTGGAGTGAATGCTTTGTCCCCTCTCTGCCTCCCTTATCACACAGATTTGCAAAACATTTTTATTAGTGGAGCAGGGAAAGCCCCAAGTGGTTAGAAAGGATTCTGAGTGGTCTTGCAAGCACTGGAGGGATCTGTGTGGTGCTCCCTAAACTGAGGATGGTTTCCACCCCTGTGGTGACTTAACAGTGTCTAGGGTGGGTAGGTGCATTTCTGTGGAAGCTGTGCCAAAGGAGGTTTAGGTTGGATATTAGAAAAAGGTTTTTCACCCAGAGAGTGGCTGGGCGCTGGAACAGGCTCCCCAGGGCAGTGGTCACAGCACCAGCCTGACAGAGTTCAAGAAGCATTTGAACAATGGCTCTTGGGCACATTGTGTGATTCTTGGGGCTGTCCTGTGCAGGGGCAGGAGCTGGGTTCAGTGTTATTTACAGGTCCCTTCCAACTCAGGATATTCTATGATTCTAAAAGATGTAGAAGGCCCACCCAATAGGAGAGCAGTGTGCAACCCAGATTCCTGTGTACATTTGAAATCAGAGGTTGTTTTGTTTTTCAGAGCAGACAATTATGATAAAAAACCCCCTGTATACTGCCACTATTTTCTTCCTAAGAACAGCAATATTTCTTAGGGTTCTGGAGGCTAAACATTACTTTGGGTTATTTTTCTAAATCAGTTTGGAAAAAAAAAAGTATTTTATTACTTTTCAAGGCATAGCAGCACAAATTCTGGGACCAGAATCAGGAACAATGCATTATTTATTAATACATAAAATATCCAGTCAACTAATAAAGTCATAATTTGATAAAAATCCCTCATTTTGGATATTTCTTACCCATTTATTTCATTACTCTGTCAGTCACAATTCATTCAAGAGATGGCAGTGGGGATGGGAACAAAACATGGTCATCACATTAAGACAAAAAGTCATGAACAAATATTTCCTAGGACTAAGTGGTGCCTTGGAATAAAGATTTTTTTAAAAGTGACTTAACATTATCTTATCAAAAAGTGGAAAGGAAAAAACCCAAAAGAGATGGTCTGAAATTTTCTCACTGTTTTGGTTTTTTTCATTTAATCTTGCTCCAGTGCATGGTAGGAGAGGAGTAGACTTTCTGTTCAAGAAAACTGAATCTCCTTTTAATTCTAAATTAAATGCCCAGCAGGCTTTTAAAAATCGTAGTAATAACTGTTGCAATTTACTTTGATAGTTTTAGGGAATATTAGAATAAAGTTGTATTTTTTCTTTTTTCCTTATGCTTCTTTATACAAGCATCTAAGAGGTATTGTCTTCACATACAAGTATGATTTCTAAATATGGAAAATTGTAGTAGCAATCAGCATTTCTTCAACTTTTTTTTCCAGCTTAATCAGTAAAATGGGTATCAGTTTTAGCATGGGAACATATATATATGAATGGAAGAGGAGGAGGAGGAGGAGGAGGAAAAGGAGACTGCAGTATTTGAAATGGAGATGATTTAAGTGTTGCACTCTTACTTTGGATAAAAACAACCTGAAAAAAACCTTTCCTACTTCAGAAAGGGAAAAAAATCACGGCCTTCAGCAGGTGGAAGCTTTGGAAAGCTTGCAAGCTCCAGCTGCTGCCAACTGGCTGTGACCTGTAGGCAAGGCTTCCCCAGTACCACAGCAAAATCTTGGCCTCTCTAATGCTCTGCATTTTGAGAATGAAGGCCTGCCCATCAAACTTGTACCTCTGCTCTACTCAAAACACATCACAACCAGCAAGCTTCTACAAGTACATTTGTTTTGACACATCAGTCCATTTCATAAACACCTGAGTTTCTGTGAGAAAATATCTTGTCAAGAGACTCAGATACTTGAGGGTTTAAACTCAGCAGCATATGAAGAATGCAGAATGGTAGATGAGAAATTGGATGGGAAGAGAAACAAAAAGAAAAGAAAACAGAAGAGTGACACAAGTGTCTGTTGGGGTTTGTGTTTTGTTGTTGGGGTTTTTTTAAGTTAGAGATCAATAACACTGAGATAGTCTTGATTACTCAGTGGAAATAGTTTGAGGAAAGCACAGAAATGTAAATTGAAATGCTCAGCCACCAGTTACAAATATGTTCCTTCTGACTGCAGATTATTTCCGTACCTATAAATTTGCAAACACTGTTTAGCTGGACTTTGTGTCTCCTAGATTTTTGGCCTTTATTGGCAAAAAACCAACCAACCAACCAACATAACCCCAAAACAAATCAAATGGAAAATCACCATGGAATCAACTAGCACAAAAATACTTGAAGGATGAAATAATTCAAAACCAATTTTGGTGTGATTTACATCCAAACTCCTGCACTCTGCTACCTACAGTGTTTTTGTTATTCCCAGTTGGGATATCTGCAATTTATTATAAGATGTAGTTACGACACCTAAAACTTGAAATTCACAAAAATATCTTTTTTGATCAAGTATCACCTGTCATAACAGAAGAAACTAGGAAAATATCAAGAAATTATATTTTTGACAGAAATGTAATAGATGAAATCTAATCTTCCTTGCACTTCTTGATTTTTGACAGTTAATTTCTGATTGTATATTGCAGTAACTCCAGTGGGATCCTGTCAAGCTCCATGGTGCCTTTGTAGAGCTTACATATCTGTGTTCCTGTGGGAGTTTTAAAAAAGTCAATCTTTCCAGGATTTCCAAGTGCTAGAAAAGCTTAATTAAATTAATACTTCCCTTTTTATGCTACCAACTGTTCAGACCAGCAGAAGCCAATCCACAATGAACATGGAGTTTTACCTTCACAAAGCATTTTTGGAGTCTCAGAAGAAAAACAAACAAATAAATTAGAGATCCTTGCTGAGCAGTTAAGGCTGGACACAGGCTGTGCTTCCAGACCCAACACATTTGAAGGTGCATATATTTGACCATAATATTTGACCAGTATATTTGACTACTAGCAGCTCTCAGAAGAAGGAGCAGAGCACCCAATATGCCTGCGTCTCAGCAGTACTGTTCAGTATCACCTCAGGAGATGTGCTGTGACACCCATGGATTCTTCAAGAAAAACTCCACAAACAAAGAAGAAAGGAAACAAGAAAAACCAACACACATGCACTCTCACTCTTATTCTTGTTTCAAATTACCTTTTCCCCTACGTCTCAGACCATGGCAGAACAAATGCTGGTATAGGGATGCAGTCAATATTTTCTACAGGTTCTTAGAAACTCTCTCAGGACATCACTCAAGTCCAATAGACCAGAACAACCTCTGGAGGTGACTGAGTTCTCTGTGCAGTAGGGGAACACTAAATGACTCAGACTTGAGTTGTCTCTGGAGAAATGCAAAGGTGCCTTCCACACCTCATTTATTGTGTGACTGAGATTGATAAGGGACCCCAGTTAGGGACCTAAACAATGGGGCAGAATTCTCTCCCATTCACTGATTTTTCATAGCTCATCTTAAAGAGAAAATAAGAGCTGTCACTGTTCTGTTGGTTTCTCTAATAGAAGACAATACAACTTCTCTTTTCCTGACAGTACACATTCAAGTTTATTTCTATGCAAAAAATGGGAATTGTGGCTCCCGTGAAAGTATTCATATCTTCCAGAGTGACTTGTGCAAATCTGGGCTTGGTCCAGCTTCCAGCTGAGCAGGAGCAATTCAGCCATTCTGGAACAGCAGAATTACGAATTGCAGAATTATTATGGCATAATTCAGATGCAATAACTGTGCTTTGAATTCATAATTTGTTTGAAGGTGATTTAGCTTTCAAGTGCAAAGAAGCACTAATGTACATGCAGTCAGGGATAAAAAACCCCAAACAAATTCCAGAGGAATATTTCAGAGGAAAACCATCACAATAAACTCACTTGTGGATGTCACCCTACATTGGAAAATTCAGGAAAAGTGCATGATCACAAGTTTGGTTTCAGGCAAAAGCTTCTTGAGCCTTTTGAATTTTGTATGTGGAAGCTTTGAAGTTGTTTCATGCTCTCATGCTGAGCCTTGTAGGGGATGGATGTGCATACTGTCTTTCTGGCCTTTGAATCTTCTTAAACCTTATATATGTTTAATGTTTCTGAAAAGCCACCAGAAAGCCTATTAAACACAATAGCTCAAGGCATAGCTATAGAATACATACTTCAATGGGGCATTACACATCAAGGGACTGTGACAGAGAAGGACTATGAAAACACTGATACTGGGACAAGTAAAATACAGTTATAAAGTAAGACTGTGTTACTCTGTGACCTCAAAAGTCCTTGTTCAACAGACAAAAAGAGTATGTGGTGAAGTGATGATTGTAAATGAAAGGCTCAGACACCCAGCAGCATCAATCCATTCATAACCTCTTGAAATGTTTTCTAGAATTTGCAGAATTAGCTCCCATTTCTGTTTCTTATTAATCATCTGTTCTGGCTCTGCTAGGGGTGAACATCTCGGAAATAAGGCACCAACTTTCAAACATGCATACTGATATCACAGTGCAGAAAAAGGCAGCTGCACACTTCTTGAGACTAATGTTGTGCTACCTGTTGTGCTCAGCCTGTCTTTGGTGATGGTTAAGGTCAGCACAATCAAGTTTGCACATGCATCCGGGATCAAAGTCACAAGTAAAATGGGCAAGGGGTCACGGACATGTTGCTCATTAATTTCTGTTCATTGATGCTGACATGGTCAAGAGATGCTGATTTTGGAGTTGGATATTGTGCCTGTTTAATGACAGACAGTGTTTCCTACCCCTCTCTGCCCACTGCCTGTTATTGTCTCCTTTCCCTTTGCTGCAAACATCTGCAGCATTTGTTTAATTTGGATGCAGCAGCTGGTACTCCAGTGGGGAAGAAGCTGCTTAGGAGCTAGTTATTCCACATAGTTCTCTGCCTCTTGGTTTGGTGGGGATTATTTAGCATAGGAGTGATTATGCAGAGAAGGGCATTTCTGAGCTGCTGAAATAAAAGCTGCTCTGCACAATGCATTAGAGAGGTGGTAGCTTAAAGGGGCATGCTTAAAATGGTCTCTTCTGAGAAATTAGGAAATAATTGTTAATAGTATAAAAAACTTTGTCAAACTGACACAGAAAAATAGAGTTCTAGAAACAAGTTCATGCATTAGAAAGGCATTAAGAGAAATCACTGACAAATTACTGTACCCTTAAAATTTCTGGGAGTCTTGGACAGAGAGCCATTCTGCTGCTCTACATATGGTACCATCAGCACCTTGCACCCACCAGTTTCCTTACCTCAAGTAAGCACCCTAACCATTTGTCACAGTTACCAGAAGTCCATTCTGCCCCGAGGAGTCCTTCTGAAAACATTTAATTGCAACCATATGTTCTCATCAGAAGCTTGAACAAGTCAGCGTTTCCTTTGGTTGTCATCAAAGCTTTATCACCCAGCTCTAATTGCCAAATCTATCAGAAGGGGCTGTAGAGACAACTAAAGGAGTGCATTGCTCATCTGCAATTAAACCTTTGCCTCAACACTGATTGCAGGTACTGATACTCTGGCCAAAGCTGCTGTGAGTCTTTCCTACTCAAAGCAAGGCTGATAGCAGGTTGTGGTGTGGTCAGGGATTGGGAAGAGGCAGGGAAGGCCACCTGTATGGAAGAGGAGGAACAGGGCGTGTGTCCAGGGACTGACTGTACTTTTTTGCCCAGGGGTATGTCACCCACATTTGTTGTTTCTTTAGAAAAGTTGAACTAAGGCAAAAAGGTAGCAAAGAATTTTCTGACAAATTACTGAAATGGCAGAGCTGCCTGACAAGAGCTGCTGTGAGGACAGAGCTGGAAAACATCCCAGAGCCAGCCTTAGAGAAGGTTGAGGAGAGTGACAGCTGAAGGTTTGGGAACAAGATGCACAGGAATGCTTATTTGCTATGAAGGAATTTCTGCTTCTGCTCAGAAAACTAACTTCAGATGGTGAGGTTATTTTGTTCATCACCTCCTACTACAATTATTTCTTTACCCAAATTTGTTTAATTTCTACAGAAAGCAGATGAACGTGTTTTGTCTTGTTCATTAGATTTGTCCTGAATAATCTAATATTATGCTTACAATAACTGAAATAAAAAATACTAATTGATTCTTTAACATCATTTCTGAGCATTAATGGTAGCAGCTTTTCACAGCCATGTATATTTGTATATTTGTGATAGCTACACTTGTGAAGGCCCCTGGCTATAGCTGTGTTTTCAGGCCGTACGTCCATCTGCTTAATTCGTTTCTCAGACTTTAAAACTGTCATATCCTAATAATCCACTAAACTCCATAAAACCTGTGTATTGTATTGCCTATGTCTGTAACCATAGAATTTTCCTTCTGCATTAATCAAGACCTGCTTACAACACCAATAAGCGAAATGATGTCAAATGATACTTCACTAAGGAAATGTCTGATGCTCACAGAAGAACTAAACACAGAATCACAGAATATGCTGAGTTGGAAGAGACCCACAAGGATCATTGAGTCCAACTCCTGGTCCTGCACAGAACCATCCCCAAGATGTGCAGGTCACATCACGTGCCTTGAGAGTATTGTCCAAATGATTCTGGAACTCTGTCAGGCTGGTGCTGCGGCCACTCCCCTGGGGAGCCTGTTCCAGTGCCCAACCACCCTCTGGGTGAAGAACCTTTTTCTAATATCCAACCTAACCCTCCCCTGACACAACTTCAGGCCAATCCCTTGGGTCCTGTCACTGGTCACCACAGAGAAGAGATCAGTACCCGCCCTTCCTCTTTCCCTCATGGGGAAGTTGTAGACTATTAAAAGGAAACTACAGTATCTGCAATAATGAAAACATTAAAATATTTTAGTATTGAATAGCATCTTTCAGATGATGGTGCTAGATTTATTAATACTAGCATTTTAGAGATTGAACAATGCTTTGATAGAGGGTTGAAGGTCACCTGCTTCAACAGAGGGCTTCTAGGCTCTATGGCAATCAGCTTACGAGATATTCATGAAAGGGGATCATGGGTAAATAACTTCATATAAGAAGCAACGTACCTGTTTTAAGGGCTCCAGGCATTTCTCTTATCCTTTTGCAGTTTTATTTGAAGTCAGATATTTCTACCAGGATAGGATACTGCTGGGCCAGTCGTGTCCTGGGCTGCATCAAAAGCAGTGTGGCCAGCAGGGCAAGGAAGGGGGTTTTCCCCTTCTGCTCTTCCCTCTTGAAATGCCACCAGGAGTACTGCATGCATCTCTGGGGCCCCCAAAATAAGAAGGACATGAACCTGTTGGAGCAAGTCCAGAGGAAGATCACAAAGATGATCAGAGGGCTGGAGCACCTCTCATGTGAAGACAGGTTGAGAGCGCTGATATTGTACAGACTGGGTAACAGAAGGCTTTGGGGAGAATTTAGAACATCCTTTGGTAGGTTTAGATGAGATATTAGGAAGAAATACTTTACCATGAGGGCAGTGAGGCCACAGAAACATGTTGCCCAGAGGAACTGCAGATGCTGCATCCCTGGAAGTGTCCAAAACCAGGCTGGATGTGGCTTTGAGCAACCTGGGCTAGTGAAAGTGTTCCTGCCCGTGGCAGGGGCCTTGGAACCAGATGAACTTTAAGAACCTTTCCAGCCCACACCATTTTATGATTCTATAATAAAATTCCATCTGGTAGGTAATGAAAAACAGCAGTTAAAACATGCCAGCTCTCTGACTGTCAGAGTTTTGGCATTACAATTGGGGCAAGTTTTGAAGGGAAAGTTGCACATAGACAATGAAGTCACTTTGCAAAGTTTTCTGCCATGCAAAGGGAGCAACATGGGAAAAAAAATCTTGTGATGCATTTCCCAAGATGTAATTTTGAGTAGTATGGCCTCAGTTTTGGAAAAATGTTTGATACTATGGATAATGAAGATTTCAGACCCCACATGATTTGGCTTCCAAATGTTGCTGTGATAAATGGGGCAAGGGAATGATGAGACTTTTCAGGAGGTTTAACAAAGAAATAATGTCATGAAATGAAGATGATTAATATGGGAAAGTAAACCCAGGTCATGGAAAGGATTTATTAGCAAGGCTGTGAAGATTCAGACAGATAACTTCAGGGCAAATATGAAATGATAAATCACAAGTATCATGGAAGACCTACACTTGTTCTTTTTAAACTTGAACTTTGCCACTGTGGAATGAAAGAGCAAGCCTCAGTGTTTCTGCTGATTTCATAGAAGTTGACTTAAATAACTAGACTATAACACATGTTTTTCTTATCTTCATAGCTCCCTTTCCCAAGTGAATAACTATAAAATGCTGAAAATTTTATTTGGTTGCTAATAAGAAAATAGAAATTCTAACTGAGGAAATGAAAAGGAAGATTAATTAATCCTTGTCTCCTTATAGGGGAAACAGAATAGATAGAATTACCTGTCATCTGATTTGTAAGTATAGAATAATACTAAAGTTTCATTTATGTCTTATCTCACCATGAGCAGAAACTTGTCCCAGAAGAAGGTCTCTGGGGGAATCAAAAGGGTGAGACAAAAGCCTAAAAGAAGCTACTTTGCACCAGGGACTTAAAAAATGGCCCTCATTAAACACATATTTTTTTAACACTATGCACAGGAGAGCAGAAGCACCAAACCACCCAGCTATGCACTCTGAAGCTTTCTCACCTGCTCCTGTCTGTAGGGTTTTCATTGCCCAGATATGCAAGGGCATGTCTGCACTTGGCTCACTCCACAGCATCCTCCTGAATGCAGGAATGTGAAGACAGATGCACAGTGTCATCCACTCTTCTGATCTTGAAAAGCACCAGGTAACCCTGGACGCACCTTGTGTGTTTCAGAATTATGCTGTTACAAGTCCAGAAATGCCCCAGTTTAGATGGGACTAGGAATCTCAACATCATGTTCATGCCTAATCTTAATTGTTATACAGAAAGGAGGCACTCCTCCATCCCTAATCCTGGAAGGGTAGTTCCCACAAGTGTTCACAGAACACATTCCCACTGCTGGTCTGCATCTAGTACAGCTACAGGTGTGCCTTTAAGTGCAAAGCGAAAGAAGATGACTCATGTTCCATCTGTTCTGCGTTGTAACAGAGGTCCTACAAATGCCCATCCTGAGTGATTTCCAGCCCACACCAACCCTCTCTCAGGAGAACAGCTATATCAAAAGGCTGTGTGCTCTTCTGGACTTTTTCATCCACAGAGAAGGACCCAAGGCTCCTCCAACAACACAAGGAAGGTACGGCTCCCAGCCTAGAACTTTGGATACTCACTCTACTCCAAACCCTCCAACAGACTTTTTTACTATTTTTTTTTCCTTCCCTGACTGTTTATTGCTAAACAGATAAGTAATGCTTGAAACAGGTGGCAGGATATCTGCATTTTCTATTTTACCTCTCCATGGCTGGACTGTACAAAACACTTCCAATATCTGCATCTTTTGTCTGATCATTAATACCTGTCTCCTGCATCTTTCCTTCTCTTTGGTTTTGTAGAACAAATATCTCTAAGCATTTTAAAAAGACACTATCCTTTTCCACAGACATTGCAAAGGCAGGTCAGGGTCAGTGTGACTTGACTCTAAACTGGTTCTGCTGTTGTCAACTGTGTAATCAAATACTTGAATGATTTGTCCTGGTTTTCACTGGGATAGATTTAATTTTCTCCCAAGTAACTGGTACAGTGCTGTGGCTTTGATTTAGCATGAAAATAATGTTGATAACACACTGATGTTTTGGTTATTTCTAAAAAGATGTTTATTGTAAGTCAAGGGCTTCTCAGTCTCCCATGGTCAGCCAGTGAGCAGGTACACAAAAAGGCGGGAGGCAGCATGGCCACAATGGCTGACCCAAACTGGCCAAAGGGATATTCCACACCATAGAATGTCCTGCTCAGAATACAAACTGGGGGGAGTTGGCTGGGAGCTGCCAATCACTGCTCAAGGACAAGCTGGGCATCGGTCATCAGGTAGTGAGCACTTGTTTTTCTCAGGTTTCTTTCCTCTCTCTTTGTTTTTTTTTTTTTTTTGCCTGTTTTTGTTACAATTATATTAGTAGTAGTAGTAGAAGTAAAATTTTCATTTTATCTCAATGTTTAAACTGCTCTGATCTCAACCCAGGAGTTTACCTTTTATTTCAGTTCTTCTTTCCATCCCACCATGGGGGCATGGCAGAATGGGTGGGTGTGAATGAGGAGCTGCATAGTGTTTAGTTGCCATTGAGGGTTAAATCATGACATCAATGACACTTCCAATGATTTGATATGAATCAAGATAATGGTCCGTACTATTTGATTGCAAAATAAGAAAATTAAATATCAAAGGCATGTTAAAATACCTGTTTTTAATTTTTTTTGCACTAGTGCAGCAGTGCAGTTAAAACTAAAGGAGAATAACACATCAGATTTGAGGTCTGAGAAGTACTTTTTGTGAGATCTCCATTGTGCCCTCTAGGATTCTTGCTTTGCAGATGAACAGCAGTGACAACACAAGATACGACTTGTTAGATGCATAATTTCCATTTGAAATTAAAATAGTGTCAGTACTGACTAAGTCTTTCCTGGAATTTATATACATTTCCCAACCCAACTGACAACAAACTTCAGCCCTGGTATGCTTCTATGATCTTTCCTTCATTAAAATATGTAAATAAATGATGTGGTAAATTATCTCATGTCTAACTCTTGTCTTGTTATTAATCTAGAGGGAGATGAAGTTCTTAGAACAGGGCAGGAAAGACAGAAAATACAAGATGATTAACTTATCTTCAATTTCACTAACAACAGGATTTTTAAAATAGATGTTTATTCTTTAAAATATGTTTTTCTAATTGCAGAGGAGTGATCCTTTTCTGACAATAATCTTTTACCTTGAAGTGGTAAAGATAAACACCCTCTAATAGAGGTTCCCACAAATTGAAATTAACCCTGAAGGAGTTCTCCAGAGCCCTTACAGGAAGCAAAGGACAGGTTTTCTCACCTGATTATTTGTATTCTGATGAAAAATAAAAATAAAAACCCTCCATTGCTCACTCTTATATAAAAAAATGTAATTACTATTCATTCATTCCTCATGCAGAAGATTGTTGTTGCCAATAGGCAAATAAAATGAAGCACTCTGTCCCAAAGAGTTTATAATTCATGTTTGCATATAATGGATGGGAGAGGGATAAGTAAAACGGAAGACACAGGCTATAGAAAAAGGTCCCTGCAGGCCCTTTGGTTTATTTTGCATAAGTCAAGGTAATATGACAAATAAACATACATCTGTGTGTATGTTGTATGAAGTATACATAGTATGAAATCCTAGTTATGGTCTGACTAAAGCTGTGAGAAGATGCACCCTCTGTTTGTGGGCAAAGGACTCAGTCAGAGGAGAGAAGCCATGAAAGAGTGGCAAGAAAAGCCAGTGGAAAAAAAGCACAACGTTGATGGGGAGGAGGAAGAAGAGTACGTGGGAATAGGAATGCATCCCAGGAGCTTGTGTCACAGGACAGGGACGCCTCATCCCTGCCATGAAATTTAGCTGGAGGAAGATCTATGGGCAGCAGCAGCAGACATGTAACTTCCCCAGTGATGGTCCCCTTCCTGCTGTTATGGGAAATGGTCTCACATTCCTCATGCTTCCCAAGAGCCCGGAGCCATCCAAGGTTGACAGTGCAACAAGCTGGTGATGCTGAGGTCAGATGTGCCAAGGTGCTTCACAGAAAAGGATCTCTTGCAGCAATTGTTACAGGTTCTTTCAGACAGAAAGAATAAATATGTTTTACATCTATCAATAAAATTAAATAATATAATAATGGTCAAGTCACATATGGAGCACTCAGTACAATCTTCTTTGGTGACTGAAAAATGACCTCTGGCAAACCAAATGAAAAAGTGAAAATGAAGTACCAGTATCTTTCTTCTATAGCTGCACAGGCTTGTTTCTTTAATGAGGAATCCCTTTGCTCTCTTACGAAAGAGAGCTCATGACAGCCAGGAAGCCAAACTTCTTTTCAGAAAAATACTCCTGTATCAGTGAAAAGGATGATTATGCACACAAACCCCAGGGGGAAAAAAAAAAGGAAAAAGGCAAGAACAACAAAAACCCTTCCTGGCCATGTTGCCTACAAGAGCAGACATCTGCCTTTGCATTTGAAAGTGACCAAGTAGTGCCAGTTGGCATTTTAGTTTGGCAAAATGTGCACAAGTAGGGCACAGGCTCAGAGTGGTTATTAGCCCATTGAAAATGTAATGAAAAATCTTTGCGCATGAGTGGCTTGAAGATATTTAAACATGATGGTTAAATGTAAAATGACTGTAGTTTTAGAGTCTGTCTTGGTGGACATATTTAGTCTTGTAAAAATTCCAGAGCAACCAGGAAGCTTCCTCAACTGTAGTTGTAGTTGTGTTGTGTAGACGAGTGAGGGAGGTTTGAATGGGCAGCCTGGGACTGCACGGGCAACCCAGGATTGCACCGGGAACTGAATGTCAGACCAGGGGAATGGTGTAAATGGAAAAGGTGATTCAGCCTTTCTGTGCCCAGCAGGGAAACAAGCAACAAATGCCTCTTGTGCTAGGCCAAGAAGGAGGCCTAGAAGCCCTTGCCTGCCTATGATAATGTCACAGCTTCCAACAGGGTCTGAGAAAGCAGATTTGTAGTTGCTCACCAGGGGTAGAGGAAAGGGACAGACTTCTCTCCTGCACATCAGTGCTTCCCTGCCAGGCTGAGGTGGGTACCTTTGAGGAACTGTGTATTTTTGACCTCTTCTGCTCATCAGTCTCTTTGAATACTGGGGGTTTTGGAGAGGGGTGTAAAGAGAAGAAAAGGCACTGGCTGACATCCAGCTGACTCGGTGAAAGGCTGGATAAGGACAATGACAATGGTTGTCTCTTACTCCGGAGTCTAGCAATGACAGTGCCTGACCAGGACACACTGCTCTCCAGCTACCCACACCCCTGAATTGGAGGGTATCCCTCAGGGCCGAGGCAGCTTCATTTCTATATTTTTGGGCAGCCATGGGACTGTACAGCCTTAAGAGACAGTAGGAAGGTGCAGAAGTGAAGTATCCCATTGCCTTCAGTTTCCATCACCCCCTGTTGCATGCTTTCCCCTGTTGTCCCTGTTAGACATTTCAGCTTGCTTTCATGGCTCATGGGGAGTGCATGGTGGCACCTTCCCCACTGGAATGCAGCCGCTGGGCTGTGCCCTCCCTGCTTTGCTGAGTGCACCAAACCAGCCCCCAGAGGGATGTCCAGCAGCAGATCCACAAGGGATGGCCTTCCTTGCACACCTGGACAGAGGCACTTTCTTTTCCTGACTGTTTGATGCAATATAGAGCAGAAACACATCCTTGCCCCACAGAACAGATCCTAGAAGTCAAAGGGCTCTCTGCAGTTTGCAACCACCCAGAACACTTCAGTCTCTCACTGGTCAGCCAGAGACTTCTGAATCACATGAAATGACATAGTAACATCTCTATAAGGTATGGGAGCAATTTACTTCATTTTCTAGCTTATTCTCTTGACTAATGCTAAATTAATTTATTTTAATGATTTTTGATGGCAACAAAAGCAGAAAACAGTACAACGGTACTTTATAATTAGACTGCAGTCTTGTGCTTTTCTCCAAGTGCTGCAGCCTGTTTCTGAGATGCTGAATAATTTCTGCTTTCAGAGGCCTGGAATTATTTTTTGAGACACAAATCAAAATAATTTTCTCTTTCAGCCTTTCTTGTGTCTAATGTTTTTCAGTTTTATGCAGTTTTCTTATAAAGTAATTTATAAAGCTTCTTAGTTTGAACCAACCCTGCAAAAGCATTTTGGATATTGGTCAAAGCATATTAAAACATAAAACACTATTAGAAGTGCCCATCAAAGAGCTGATAGAGATGTTTAGCTGTTGTGCATAGTACTGATTTCACTGACAACTGCAATGCTGCTGATTTATATAAAATTAGTAGAGCAACTAAAACGGAAAACTGAAATTACATAGAAAAGTCATAGTTACAGAATCAAGTGATTGCTATAAACACCCGAAGAGAAAAAGAACATTCCCAGATCATGTCAGGCATACCAAATGTTAATTCAAGGGATTGCAAAGCATATTTCACTCCTGTAAGTGCATTTGAAACACAGCTTATTTTAAAAAGATCCCCCCTTTTTTTTAATAATATGTAATTTTTTTTTTGTTTCTGTTTTTAAAATCTTAATTTTTAAAACATATTTGTCTTCAAGTTTTCCTTCTTTCTTCATTCATTCTTTAGTCTCTTTGAAGAGAATAGGAGTTGGACTTTGATGATCCTTGTGGATCCGTTCCTGCTCAGGATATTCTATGATTCTTGAAGAATGCAAAATTCAAAGTCTGGAACATGTAAAAGCAGGAAAAATTACAAGAACGGTAATCTTAAAAAACTATTAAAAAAAGACAATCACACACAAAATCCCCACCTTCTTTCACAGAACTAAGCATGGAGAAAAAAATATCTCTTTTTGGATGGAAACAAATGAAATGGTTTTTAAAAAATTAAGGGAGCTAAAAATGTTCATTTCTGGGATTTTTAAATTTTTCTTTCTACAATTTTTAGGAAGACAATTTTTTAGGTTTTTTTCTCTTTTCCTATTCAAATAGTGTAAGAAGCAGATTTCTTTTTAAGTTGTTTCATTACTTTGTGCTGTAATGGTAACCCCTGGCAGAGCCAGCTAATCAGAGCCCTATTCGGTCAGGCGCTGCATTCATTGGGACAAAGTTGCTTAATTTGTAAATTTGACAGTAAAATAATTTCGATTTTTTCAGATTGTACAGAAAGGACATAAGAAGGACAAAACATGAGTCTTTTGACAGACTCCTGGTAGGCAATTCAAGGCCAGTCCTTTCACTGGCAAATCTAATCATTTAGCATCAATTCAATTTAGGTTCTATTGAATATTAGGAGCAAGCAGTCACTTATATTATGTGGAGACAAAGAGCTTCCTCCATATTAAACATCTACATTTAAAAATGAGAAGTAAATTATTGTCCATCCTGTCTGTTTCTAAAATTTCATTCACATAATGTTGCATCAGTTTACTTGAAATTGGAGATTCTGGTTTTAAGTGATATTGTGACACTTGCAAATGGCTGGTGGCTCTGTCACCATTACTGACCTTATCTAAAAAAAAACCCCAAAACTATGCTTCTCTGTAAGGAGTTTGTACATTATTTTACAAAAGTTTAAAGAATCAAATGGCCATAAGGAATGTGTGGTTCTTAGCCAAGTCTGTCTGTCTGAAAAGACCGCTGGCATTGGCATTTTCTGGACATTCTGTCTACTGGCGTGAATTGAATTGAATTGAATTTTAGTTCCAATCATTATTCAGTTAATGAAAGAGGGAGGTTGTTGTTTGGGTCTTTTTCCCCTTCTAAGGCTTCTGTAGAAATGAAATCTACTGTTGCTCCTAGACCATCTTAAGGTATATTCCTTACTTTGTATTCTTGACCTCCACCACTCTCATACCCTCCTCTGAGGATTAGCATAAAATTTCGTTGATGCATTAGCCTTCTGCTGATCTTTTCCGTAGGGACAACCTTCCTGAACAAAAACTTTGAAAATACAAGCAGAACTGGTTTGATTTCAGGGATTAATGACAATTCTAAAAAGACCAATAACAAATTCTTCTAGGCTGCTTAACTGCACTGGGGAGTATCTGAACCACTGACTCACTCCAGGCTACCACTTTCTGCTGAATAATTTTATATGAAAGTTATTTTAAATGTGACCTACAGTATCCCAAAGTACCCCAG
This sequence comes from Oriolus oriolus, assembly GCA_013400235.1. Lineage (NCBI taxonomy): Eukaryota > Metazoa > Chordata > Aves > Passeriformes > Corvidae > Oriolus > Oriolus oriolus. The sequence goes on along the minus strand of VXBT01005950.1, from coordinate 441,914 downwards.
GCTCATCTGCTTTTATATTATAAACATCCTGTTTCTTGGAGACAACATAGTTATGCAATTGTTGAACAAGGATGAAAAAAAAAGGTTGAGGCAAACAAAGTGCAAATACAGCTCTTGTATCACTGGAGGAAACCTTACACAGAACAGGTAGACCTGATCATGTCAAATGCAAGGCACTTATTTGCATGTTATAGTTATAAGGACTAAAATTTGGCAGTGGTAGAAATTGGAAGTGCCGTCTTCTCTTTTCAAATCTGCCTTTAATATGCAGCATTCTCTAAATAGAAGATATTAGCATGTTTCTAGCCTCAAGAAAATTATAAAGGGGAACTTGGGTATTCACTGCAAATTATTTCCTGACACTGCAAAGGTCTCAGATTTTTTTTGGCACCAAAGTACTGCTATGCTACCCTGTGATTTGCCTTTTCCCCTTGGTAATTCATAGTGACAGACTTTTAAACAGAATTACGTCCCCCTAAGCAGTTTCCTGTTCTCTGGTAATGGGCAGGACAGCACAAACAATAAGGAAACATGACTGGAATACAGACATGGCTGTCCTTGTTTGTCATCCACACAGAGATAGGTGTTCAGCTTTTTTTTTCCAACAATGAAAGAACCCCCTGTGCCCTCCATGCATTTTATTTCAGAGGCAAAATCAGTGTGTTTGGGAACATGCATAAAGAGGGAATAAAGTTCAGAAAAGAACCCCTGAATAGGCCACTGTTTCTCAAAGGCTGAAGGTTGCTATTCTCATGAGATTGGACCTTTAAGGCAGCTCAGCTCTTTCACAAAGCTATTGTTGCTAAGCCAGAATGCTCTCATTGTGGACATGGATTTTATCCAGTCTCCTCATCCCTTATGTCTGTGCTATGAGTTCATAATTGAGAGGCAATATAGCAACACACCTTTTTAAAGAGCTTCAGAATAGCATGTCTCACTGCCACCCATGGCTGTGATAGAACAAAAAGCCTTTTTGAGCATTGAGCTCGCTGTGGGGAAAGAAGGAGCTATTGTCTTTTAGGCAAAAAATAGTTAACACATAGCCTGGAACATGCCATAGTTATCTTCCTCCAAAATCAGTATGTCTACAGGGAAGATAACTGCATATTTTTATGTCATTTACATACACAAACACTTCTCATGGCTTTGAGAAGTGAAAAAAAAGATAAGCCTGCAGTTATCTAGAAGCCCCTGTGTGGCAATCACAGACATTTACTATTAAATAACTATTACGTGTTTTGCGTTATTTTGTGTTTATATTCCCCATCTTTTACATACCTTAAACACAGAAAATAGTATCACAGTAACAGATTACGAACTGGTATAGCTTCATCCACTTCCATCTACTTCCATGATAGGATTTACTGTTCTAAATTGAAAAGACAGGTCTGACTCTAGCCTTAAACCCTTTTTACTTGCTTTCTCATCTAGAATGAAACAGGTTTTCTGTAATGCCAGCCAACTCGAGACAGCAGTGAAAACTGCAAGAGAGAATTCATAATTAGCCTCTGTGGCTCTATTGCCGACAACCTTTTAATCATCAGAACTCTTTTCTGAAGAAATTGGTTTTTGCCCTTGTTGCAGAAGAGGAAGGATCTGATTCTGCACATACAATTCTCTATGTATGTCTTGTAGACAAGACTCTATGTTATTAATTTATTTTCATTTTTCTTACAGTTTTTCCATCCTGCAGCGTAAGATGCAAATGCAAACTTGCTTGTGGTCAGACAAGCATACTCCATGGATTGCATTGCAATACTATGGAAAGGTCACATATGGAATAAAGGAGCAGGATGGGAGCAATTGGCACTGAAGCATTTTCCATGAGGAAAAAATTAACAGAAATCTCTTAGGTAGAGGTCTGGTTTTGGATGGAAAACATGAAGTCAGACTCCCAGGCCCGGGTCTGATCAAAACCCTGGTGCCTCATGGTCAATTTTGAGGTCCTTGGTCCTCCAAAGCGGAACCCAGGTCCATGAATTAGTCTCTGTTATGGTCAAAATTTGGTCCCTTACAAAGGAAGGGTTAGTTTGAGTCAGGAGCTTTCTAAAACTTTGCATTAATGAAACTTTGAGCCTCATTTTCCAGGTGCTTTATTCAGCTCTACATTGAGATGTCTCTATTTCAGATACGCAGCCCAGAAGACTGCCATAAATGTTTAATGCTGTTACTCTTCACTTAAAAAGAATGAAAAAGGCACACTGCTAGATTTCTGTGGTAGATGAAGTGCTAGGCTAATCTGGTTTTTTAAATCCTGGAGTCCTTAGATCCTGGACACTGGTGTCTCACCTAGACTACAGGTTAGGCAGGACAGATCTCCTGTCATACAATTAACACAAAGTTTAAGAACCATGGGCTACATTTTGACTGGTTTTAACATACCTTTCCCCTCCTTGCTCCAGACTTAATGGCCAATTGAAGATGACTGGACCCCAAGCCATGTTTTTCCTGATCCACAGGAGTCCCCTCTCCTCCCCTCCTTTTTATTCAAAAACAACAAAGTTTGCCATCAGGGTACTCTGCAGAGACATGTGGACTTGATAGTCTCAGTGAGCCCTCCCAAGTGGGAGGGATCTCTATGGGCCACCTGGTCCAACTCTGCTCAAAGATGAGTGAATTCTGGCTCAAAGAAATCTTGCTTGGCTTTGTCCATCCCAGGCTAAGGTATCTCCAAGCCTCTCTGAGCAATCTGGTACCTCTCAGGAAGCCACATACTTCTTGGCCCTATTGAGACACACTAGCTCTGCGCCGAGATTGCCTGCTTGCCTCCTTGGCAGGAACACCAAGAGGGAAGTTCATCCAGCCTGGAAGCTGGATGTCTGACCTGGGTCTCAGAAGGCTTCAGTCTGCGACAAAGAAATAATGTGCTTTTAAAAGTGAGTTGTGTGCCACTTTTCTCCTCTTATTATAGAGGTTGCAGCCTATTTAACTCCTCAGAGAAAAGCTCCTTTCCCAGGTTCAGGGGTTTCAACCTAAGCCAAATGAGAAGAAAACACCAAGCACTTCAGCTTGCTTGAGAGCAGAATGTGGGCAGAGACATAATTAAAGCTAGCTGAGGAACTTTTAAGCTATTTTGGTGGAGTAACGTGGCAGCAAATTGGAGAAGAAGATCTCAGGTTTACCATTTTGAACTAGAACTGAAACTTGAGAAAAAGACCCAACTAACCCAGCACTGAGCTGTAATCTGTTTCACCATTTTTAGTTAAATGTCTGTTAGTAACTGAAGCTTCATTTTTTCTTTCAGTTTCAGAAGCACAGATCCAGAGAGAATGTTTGCTTCAGTTCCCTCTTTCAGATTTTATGCTAAGATCAGGGCAGTAATTTAAAAGTGCATCAAGCAAACAGAACATGTGAGGAATTTACTTCCAAAACAAACAGGACATCAGGAATAATTAGAACTTCTCACTCTTCTGCAATAAAATAGTGATAAGCAAAAGGTGCTGCTCTCCAGGCAGCAATGTTTGAAGCAGCCTTTCAAGACAAACAGAAGGTTTCTACTTGTTTACTCTGTTTTCTTCAAAGTGCTTGGCTGGGATCATAGTATCTTATTCAGCTGCCTTCTCCACAGTCTGTCTTATCCCTGACAATTTCCTTTTTCCTTCACAGCTTGCATCATTCATATTTCTTTATCCCACCCTTTCTTGGAAATTTCTGTCCAACGTCTTGTTTTGTTCCTTAGCCAGAATACTTATTTTCTGCTTTTGTTTTCTGCTCTGTTTTTTCCCACTTTCCTATTGCAGTTTACCCTTGGTGAGCTCCTGTTACCTAACTAACACAGCCAGACAAGATCTCCCTCTGGGGAACTGCAAACTCCTCCCATTCTCCACTGACTCTGTGGTCAGCAATGGAGTTCCTGGAGTTCAGAGGCTGGTTTCACTAAGACCCTGGAATTTAGAAGCAAGCTGGTGAGGGGAACTAATATTTCTTGTCATACAGACTTTTTGAAGTTTAATCCCTTCATTCTACTCTTTTTCAGTTGTATCCTCTGGCTTTCTCTAGATTTCTTCCTCTAACAGTTCCTACATCCCTTTTAAGACTGTGCCTGCACAGACAGCAGAGCCCCTCTCAAACCTGGACTGGTTTGAACACCTCAGGTCTGAACATAATACCTTCTTTCTTTGAAGCATTTCAGTTTCAGAGCTTCATCTCTGGCCCTGCAGCAATACTGGGATGCTGCAGGAGAGCAAATTCTCTGAACTCTGCTACACTTCCCACACTGGAAAGGTAACTTGGAGGCAGTAGGAGCATCTCCCGGTCTTTCTGCACTCAAATGTAATTCAGATACATAAGTGAAGCCTTTAAGTAAAGATGTTGCTCCATTTTTCCCTCTCTCAAATGCCATCTATTTCGCCTAGTGTTAGGAATGACCCAAACTCCCATGTGTTAGTCCATTTTTGAGCTGCTGGTCTCTACCCTTTATGCCTACAGACATGCTTTTTGTCCTACTTCCACTCACAGCAAAAGTTAAAAAGGCAAAGGCTGTACCAAAAAATTATAATCTCATCTCAAGTCATATGACTTATGCTGACAAACAGCCATCACCCGCTACCCTCATCCTTGCCTGCAAACCTGCAGAAGGTGAGCAGGGACACCAGGAGCACCCTGCCAGCCGCAGCTTTCCAGAGTCCCTGCTGGCAGCACAGTGTGCTCAGTGCTATCTGCACCTCATCAGTCATATCTGAGAACACAATACCAAGAAAATTATCTACGGGAAGTGTGGGAGGAGAAGAGGCATTTTTATATAAAATTAGCCAACAAAAATTCTCAGAACTGCATGACTGAAGTCAGTAGGAAAGCTGAAGGAGTTTAACCACATTAAGGAGGTTTCCCCATTTCTAGGAATAGAGAGCACCAGGCTTTCACAACATCACACAGGGCTTCTGGGGACCTTCCAGTCCCAAAAGAATCACTTATGATGTGGTCAGAATGTGTCAAAACCTGTATTATGTAGACGTGGATTTAAAGCACTCAAAACCAGGATGCGAATTCAAGAGCTGCTAAACTCAATTCTTACCAGACCCTACTCCCCACCCCCATTCCTTCCCTCTCCTCCTGCCCTGAGAAGGCTAATTCAGACACTTAGAACTTAACTGTTTATGGGTCGTTTACAGGTATGAGGACTGAAAAATCACCACAGAGAAAGACTAGACACTCTGTTCAAGAGCAGCCTTGTAACATGCTAGAGACCAAGTTCCCTTGGAAAGAGTGGAATCTCCAAAGTAGAAGTGGGGAATTCCTCTGTTCTCTCATTATACTTGGATGCTGAGCTACAGCACAAGCCTCTAATGTGGTTTAAAGCCAGAGTCTTTGTTGCTTTCTGAATTGCACTTCTAATAGGAGCCTTGTTAATTTCTCCTTTCTGTTGCAATTCTAGTGAGTGCAAGCAAACTTTGCTAGTGGAAGGCTTGCCCAGGGCTGTCATTCCTAAAAATCCTTCAACAGCTTTCACGAGTAACCAGCACTCACCAGAAAGCAAACTGCACTCCAGAATGTGGGATGTTAAATATGTCAAGTAATTTAGGTTTGGAAGATGCCACTCATCTCATCAAGCTCAGGTCCAAAGCTGTGTATTTAGCCACCCCTGCCCAAATGGGACTCCAGTTTTGAAAGTACTTAGATTTCTTTAATTCCCCTAATCCTGTTAAAACTACTCCTGGGACAAAACCTCAGATCATAAGAAAATTTCTATTGCTGTTCAGCCTAATTAATCCATCACTGAATTATTGCTCTTTGTGCCACCACCCCTGTCTTTTAGCTTAAATATTTCTTTTCCCCATGGTGTTTACCGATGAGAGCTAGAGTTTCTCTACAGAGAAGCAGGCACTGGGCTGTTTCAAAGAGACACTCCTGTAGCCACTGCATTTAAGATGTGTTTAGACACCTACCATCTGGGTCTAACCTAACACAGGTGCTGTTTGTAATTATCCATGTTCTTTTGGAGGAAAGAGGAAAGGAGAACACACACAGAAAAAGTGTAACGGCCATTCCGTGCAACAGTTTGGCTTTTGTATTAATTTCATATTTTTTGCCAGATGTTTCAGTTGGGTTTGATTGCTCCTTGTGTCTCCTGCTGTTCCTTTCCATGTTCTGAACAGGGAGGATTTTGGATGCCCAGGGCAGGCAGATACCCTTCAGTCCTCTACCAGCCACTGCCCTGCACTGCTTTCCCACCGGCGAGCAATATGTCTCAGATCTGGCTGCTCTAGCACTGTGGTCCAGTGAAACCCAACCAACCAGCCAACCAACCAACCAACCAACCAACCAACAAAAACCTCTAAAATAAGAAAGGAATGAACACCATAATGTCAAAATATCCCACCACAAATGTTCCTGCTCAGGACTTGCCTAAATTTAGGAGCACTCCAACTCATTAGAAGCCTCCCTGTCTCACCTCGAATTCCCTTGGGCACCCAGAAATCTGCTAATGTGCATGACAAGGACCTTCTCCATCCTGACAGCTGATGCTCCTATATGAACTCTTCTACTCAGGAATTAGGCAGATCCATGCTTAAATCTTCTACAGTCTGAACTGTATTCTGAGCTCTCCTAAGTTTCTCTTGTAGGTTTGGACCCCCACAACAGGCACTGGGACAGTTTTGTTCATAAATTACCAAGCTCCCCACCTCTTCAGTGTTAGGGGGTTGAGTTCCTCCTCTACCATCCCTCTTCCAATTAATCTCCCTCCTTCCAGGAGCATAGCACAAACTGTAAGGATTAGCTGCTCTGGGCAGGTGGGCTTCTCTTTCACAGCCAGTGCTGAAGTTCTGCCAGGCTACAGAATGACACAAATGCAGGAGAAAAACAAAGCAGTAAGTCTGAAGCTCTGCAGCCTCCTGAACATGCACTCACCTGCAGCAGGGAGGTGCCAGCCCTGCTGCTTCCTCTTGTCTGGAGCATCATCTCAACCCACATTTATTTTAAGCTTGTGTTTATTTTTGTTGTTACTAAGAGAACTCGCACACTACATTACCACATCTCATCCCACCAGACTCACCAATTTTTTTCTAACATCTACAAAGCAGTTCACTTAGTTTTTGTTTCATCTCGAGCAACATCCAGGCCACTTAAATCCCATAAAAACTTATCCTGCTCCTTGGTTTCCTTTGCACAACTATCTCCATTCCCTGGGATTGAAAGCTCTTGTTTCCTTTAGCCAAGAAGATTTCTTCAGGCCCATAGCTGTCAGTACAACTTTCTCCTGATCTACCTAATTGATTAACATAATGAAGTTAAAGTGAGAACAATTAGTCTCAAGATCAGTACTTGTATTTTTTTAGACCCATGGAAATCTTTATGAGCTGGAAGCCTTCCTGTTTCTTCCCACAGCCTTACCAGCTGGTCTGAGAAAGATGTGTACTTCATCTCACTCCTGTTTGTGAGCCCAACAGCTATAACACAGGCTCATCTCAAATACACAATTTTTTGACTCTGTTTCATAACTTGATGTGCATTTTCGGGGAGGTGGATGGAAGAGGTAGCAAGAGGCAGCTATTATTTTGCCTGGCAGAGAGAAGGTGGAAAGCAGGCCAGCTGCAGGTAGTCAGAGTGGAAAGCTGCTGCTGTGCCATTTTAGAATTGGCAATTTGCAGTCAGGAGAGACATTTTTTCTATCCTGCCAGCTGGAGGCTCTTGGCAATGTGGTTATGTTTTTAGAAACCAAACAAATCAATCTTTCTTAGTTTTCCCCAGAGTTTTGGATTTTACCTCATGAGATTTGATCTAAAGCTTTTTATCACATCTGACTAACAAAAGACTTATTAAAAATGAAAGAGGACACAAGAAAAATTGGAGGAAGTACAAATGTTCATCTGTATTCAGCAAATCAACTGCTTTTGAACATATGAAATCCAAATGGTTCTGAATTTCTTTATTTTCCATTCATGAAATAAACCATTTCACGCTGGCACACAGTTACCTCTCCAGTTTAAGTCCCTGTAAAGAAGTGCAGGGGTTTGAGTTGTTTTGTAGTACTGTACACAAAAACTCTGTGCCTCTTGTCTTTAGTGAGCTTTGATGTATGGTTTGAACTTATGGTATATGCCTATTCGTTCATCAATAGAGCACCAGTTTTGGTTTTCTATTTTTAAAATGTATTTTAATGTCTGTGTTATTTTTCTCTGGAGATTATGCAGACCATGATTTTCTGATTGAAATGGATTGAACTAAAAGGCTTAAACTTTAAGCTTTTCTTTGGGTTACCACTGGTGTTTATGAAAAACTTTCAAACATGGAGACCATTTATTTTGGTCTTTATTTCAGAGAAAAATTACCCCTCCAACTCATACTGTGTATGATACCTACCGAGGCGTGATTTCAAACCCTTTTTGTCACCTGTCCCACATCTGTAGCTCAACACAACGTAGCAGCAAGCCAGTAAAGCACATGCTGAAATTTGAGCATATGCTTAAAAGTAATTTACTTATTAGAATATGCACAAGCACATGCTTTTATGATTATGTGCTTTACTGAATGGACATGAAGAGCAGACTAAGTGCAGTGTCCCAAAACATCAGCTCTCAGGGCAATTAGTCCATGTAGGTTTATGGAACTCATGGAAAGGAAAAAAATTTCAAATTCAGTCTACCTGTTCCCCAGATCTTTTCATTGGCTTTAGAAGAATGCAGGATAGAAAGGTATTTGTAGGATCAAAACATTCATAACAGTACTTTGCAGATATTCAAGTTCAAAAGTTGTTGTTCAGATAACTGTGGTGCTGTGTCCAGACCTCAAAGCCTTTGAGAAAAAAAAGAAGAATGATTCCACATGAATTTGTCACTGAATTAAGAGGTTGATATTTCAGGAAAAAGCAACACCCAGCATTTGTCCTTTTCAGCTGTCCTGAAAACAGCAGCCACTTCGTGTTACCAGCTATAGTGAAACAAAGGTGAAAAAGTACAGAAGCTAAAACTCTTTCCTTTTAAGAGAAGGTAAGTCATAGCCTTAACAGATAGGACCAAATCTCCCTAGTCCTGTGACCATGAGAGCTACTCTTCAAGAGCATAATCAAAACTGAGATATAGAATCACAGAATAAATTAGGTTGGGTAAGACCTCCAAGTTTATCAAGTCCAACCACAGATCTAACACTGCCAAGTCCACCAATAAACCATGTTCCTGTGTGCCACATCTACAAGTCTTTTAAATATCTCCAGGGATGATGCCACAGCCTGGGCAGTCTGTTCCAATGTTTGACAATCATTTCCACGAAGAATTTTTTTCTAATATCCAACCTAGAAAAATCCCAGTGAACACATCAGATGTATGAAATACTTAGTCTGATTAAGATTTGGATAACTGCTCTTGTATTTTTGCTCTTTTCCAATGGAAGCAAATTGCTACTAATTTCCTTCTCCTGTTTTCACGCAGCCTTCAGACATGAAACAAGGGGAAGGAGAGGAGATGAAAAATCAAGCATACATACTGTATCTTCTTTTCTGCATTTTCATGGACCCAAGCAGTGTGATGTGGAAGGAAAATTTCTATGCAGTGAGTCCTCTCCTATAGTTTAAGTCATCAAGTCATCATTGTCAAAAGGAAAATCTCTTCAAAGTACAATTGCTAAAGATGGAGAATTTAACTTTCAGAGCAGAATGAAAGATGTGCCTTTCACTAAAGGCCTCTTCCCTGAGCTTGTTTAAAAAACAACTGCATTGCAAAATGCTGCGCCATCTAAACAAAATATGAGGAACACAGTCATATTGATCCAGATCACTTCAAACTTGAGTAAAATTTGGAAGATTGAGTATTTTATGATATTAATAATACCACTGCCTTTTCAATGTTATCTTAATTAAACCTTTGGATTCGACAGTTTCAGTTTGCCAAAAGAAATCATTCAGAACCTGTGTTCTGCAGGAAATACCGGCATCTCGGGTTTTTTTCAAGCCCGGGATGCAAATTGTACTTTTCAGTATTTCAGAGAATGAGCTGGTGGTAAAATGGTTTCTGCTCTACAAGAAGACGGGTAATAAATGCAGCAGCAATAGTGTGTCAAGTAAATGTGGTATGAAATGTGGTTTAGAGTTCCATAAACAGATGGTAATGCTTCTCCTCATAATAAGCAGAGAAGCTGTGAATTTGCAGCTTGAGTTCAGTGTCCAGGAATAAGACTCAGCAGGGCAAGAGGGAGTTACAAGACTGCAATCACAACTGCTCTGCCAAGTGAGCGCATAGAACAAAACTTGTTTCCATCAGCCTTTGGAGAAGCCCCCTCCTGTACAGAGGGCTATAAAGAGAAGTCACATATGAAAGGAAAACAAAGGTTAGAAAAAAAATTAATACAAAATAATAAAAAAAAAGGAATCTTGAGAGTCTAATCTGCTTTTCTAAATCACTGTTAGAGCCAAGGTTTGTAGCCAAGCTGCTGAAGCTCCAGCACTGTGCTGAAGTACTGTGTAATGGCTGGGGGATCTCTTTGCTTCAGAGGCGCAGAGCAATATGCATTTATCCTGCTAGTCCTGTCTGGGATGAGAGGGAAACATCTTCTGGGAGATTCTATCAAAGTGATAAATAACAGAAATAATTTCTAAAACAAAGGAAATGAACGATTTGGTGAAAATTGTTATGTTCCAGATAAAGCAAGTCACTGCACACTATTTTATCTATGACTTCAGCTGCTGAACTAGGGTATGTTTTCATGATGTCAGTGCTATGACTCTCCGTCCCTGTTGCATCTCCTGACTCAACAGCTCCAGAATTTTCTCAAGCACTCTTTAGTGCAGATTTAGGGCTTTAATGGTGGAAGTAAATCACAATAAAAGAAGCATTTAGAGTTCTATTAGATCATGCATCTTGAAACAAATCAAGTGGGCTGTATTTACAGGATAAGACTTTGTGTGTCTGAAAAAAGGCTTATAGAATCTCCAAATTTGAGTTCCTCTATGATACTTTAGGGAAGAAGGTCCATATGGCCTTGGGGCATAGGAACAGAAAAAATAAGCTGACTAGTGAGGCTTTATTACCTGTGTATACCAAAACGAGCTCCTAAAATCTCAGTAGCAGGAGGAAAGTTGAAAAGTCAGATGAGATTCCCAAAGAGATAAGAAGATGGTTGCAGGATATAAAACATGACTTCCAATGAAAGACTCAAAGAGCTTGGTCAAGCTAGTTTATCAAAAATATGCCAAGAGATGCCTTCTTCCCTGCCTGTCCATCTCCACCAGGGTCAGAACATGGGTTCTTCAGCCCAGGAGATAAAAGTGTAACTACATCAAATAGCTGGGAGCTGAAAAGCTACTCTGATTCAAAAGTGAAATAAAGCTCATTTTTTTTAAGCTGAAAACAATTTGTGGCTGGAAAGAATGTATCTAAAGTGCTCTGTTTCACTGGAAAATTTTAATCTAGGGCTGACAGCTATCTAGAAGAGATGATCCAGCTAGTTCAAATCAGGGTTAGATGATCTTTGTTGTGCAGAAGATCAAACTTACTGCAAATTAGCTATGGTGCCTTTTGAGCTAAGAAACTGTAGTGGGGGGAAAAAAAAGACAAACAAAACAAATAGACTGGAAAAGAAAGATTGTTCTCAGGCAGTTTAAGTGCATGGAGAGCTGGCTGAGTCAACAAGAGCTCATACAAGTCCTAAGAGGAGTGGCTGAGGGAGCTGGGGTTGTTTCACGTGGAGAAAAGGAGGCTCATCATCACTCTCTACAACCACCTGAAAGGAGGCTGTAGCCAGGTGGGGGTCAGCCTTTTCTCCCAGGCAACCAGCGACAGGACAAGAAGACATAGTCCTAAGCCGTGCCAGAGAAGGTTTAGGTTAGACATTAGGAAGAAATCCTCCACAGAAAGGGTGATTAGATATTGGAATGGGCTGCCTAGGGAGGGGGTGGAGTCACCGTCCCTGGAGGTGTTTAAGAAAAGACCAGACGTGGCACTCAGTGACATGGTCTGGTCGACATGGTGATGCTAGGTCATAGCATAGGTCATAGGTTGGATTTGATGATCTCAAAGGTCTTTTCCAACCTAATTGATTCTGTCATTCTGTGATTCAACAATGTACAGATACTTGACATTTACCTTAGGCTACTACTGTTTTCCCTCTCTGGACAGCCAGAGAGATGGCATCATGACTCACTTCCCACTTGAACAGCGGCGAGAGGAATTGTCCCGCAGTAGCATTATACTCGCTGCCACAGATGGAGCCTAACTCATAGGCTTAGACCATCTATCCTGTTCTTAGATGATTTTAAGTGAGATAAATGCTACTCTCTCTCGTCAATATACCATATCAGTGGAATTTTTAGGTTGCAAATTTTTTTAGACTAATTTCTTTGAGACAAAGAGAGGGTTCTAATGTATCAGTAGAAGCATGAAGTATCTTTCACTCCAGAGATAATGTTCTAAGGCATTATCAAATTTAAATGATACAAGGTTTTTTTAGCTTCCTCTCCTATTAAGTTACGTGTCTTTGTACAGTGATTCTGGGATGTCTCATTAACTTCAGCAGAGCTGTGCAATGTAATTGAGAAAAGTTCTGTGCAAATCTTTTACATTAACTTTCTTGAGCATGATCTTACTTTCCTTGTAAAGAACTAACATTGTCTTCAGTGAAAGTTTTCCCTGAGAAAAAAAATGCAGGATTTGGCCCTTAGCTATCCTGTGCATCTTAAAAGGAATTTATTCTTTTCCTTCAGTATTGTTAAAAAAGCCTGAGATACAGCACACATCATCAATACATGCAGATCAATGTGGACTAAATAATCAGTTCCATAAATGTGGGCAAGCAGAAATAAATTTTGTTTCTACTTTCAAAACAGGGAATATAAATGATAGATTAAATTGATCTGCTTGTTTGCAAACAGTGATGTTACTTGAGCTAATTTTGAGAGTTCAGGCAATGCCAAGACAGAGGGGAAGGAAATGTTTGTTGATCTGTATTCTTTGGAAAGGACATAAGGCTGCTTACCATCTCAGTGTGTCTTGCATTCTGTCCGTGAAGAGGTGACCAGGTTTAATATCACTCAAAAAGTGCCTAGCCTGTTTTTTGGCTCTCTTTTTTTCCCTTTTTTTTTCTGAGATTAGGAAGCCTTCTACTTTAAAGTGATTGGTTTCATCTAGACAGTTTGTCTAAATAAATGAGTCAGTGCTACATTTTGACTCTTCTTGATTGCCCGTGTGAAAGGGATTCTTGGCTAAGGTCCCTTTCCAAAGGGAGAAAAGCCAACAAGGGTTGATGGGTACAGTATGGAAGCCAATAACTATATGTATTTGGAAACAGCAGTCTTGGCCACTGGTCTGTTTTCTTCCTGTTACCTTCCTTCAGTGTTGCCACAGTAGATTGCCAAAGCACAGTAGATTTGTCTTAAAAAGGGATAAAATTACCTTCAAGGAATTGTTTGTGGTTTACCCATCTTGCCTGGCCTGACATTGTACAATATACGTTTTGCACTGACTTCCTCAGTTACTGCAGATGGGTCAGTATCCTCAGCCTTCACCCTCTTAAAATCATGGGAATTTTATCTTATCTGTGACAGATTTCATGTTAACTTCACTGGAATCTGATTTTTGTCCTTCCATGGAGGCAGCTGAAGCAGAAACCATGTCATAAAACAAGCAAGGTCAGCCAAACACTGGAACTGAACATAAGCCTGTATGTAGAAAATTTATTCAGGATGAGCATTTAAATATCTGCCATGCATTGTTATATTTAGAGTTAACACTAGTGTGCATTTGGAAGAGGAGGTAGCAAGCCTGATGTTAAATTACAAAGTCCTTTGTTTCTACAATATCAATTCTCACTGTGTACTAAAGTAATTGATAGTTGTGCAAAAAGTGAACTATGAAGTCTAAATATTTGTAAAATATCATTGTGGAAGTGTGGCCAGTGCTCCACATCTAGTGCTTAAAATCAGTATTGAACCGGAAGCAGGAATGTAGCTACTTCATTATGTGCAAATAACAATGTATTCACAAACAAACTACAGCACTTACTTTTTCAGTTTATAAATAATTTCCCCACAGTTTACAAATAAAGTAGTTAATTACTGAGGAAATGATCATTTTTCTTCTAAGAACCTTAGAGCTCTTTTGGCAGAAAGTTATTTATTTCCTGTGGAAGTTCATTGTTTAAATAACATTGCCTTACCAAATTCCTAGATGACTGCCTTCATTCCTGTAAGATCCATTCATTCCTGTAAGATCTATATTTATTTGAACTATCCTTCATAACAGGATTCATCTTTTTTTGGTCCATTTTTAGAGNCCTTAGAGCTCTTTTGGCAGAAAGTTATTTATTTCCTGTGGAAGTTCATTGTTTAAATAACATTGCCTTACCAAATTCCTAGATGACTGCCTTCATTCCTAATGGTTGGACAGAGTTTCACTCTGCTACCAAAGGCAATAGGCTCAGATCACCTTGGTACTTAGTGGATGCTTCTGTTTATCTCAGACTTGAACTGGACCATAGATTTTGTGTGTCTTTTTGTGACAAGGTAGAGGCAGTTAGATTTCTGAACTAAACATAAGCCTTGGTGGAGTAATAGCAGGGAAATATCCATTTTAGAAGTTGTGAGCAATAATCAAAATAAGTGCTCTCATACTAATCAAAGTAAGTGCTGTCATGGACGTGGACGTGAGGCAGAATCTAAGCATGACTTCACAGTGACTGACCTACTTTTCTTAGGAGCCTTCCTGGACTCTTTGCCAGGCGTCATTTCAGAGGCATCTTTTAATTGTCTTCAGATATCAGATCTCTGTGTTCCGATACAAAATTACTCTCAGAGAGGATCTGTTTTCATGTTGCAAGGTTAATTTGTTTACCTTCCATATACCATTACTGGGGCTTGTTTAGCCTTTCTTTGCAAGGTTAAAGAACTCCCAGGTATGTTTTCTATACCTATGCACCTACTACAAAGCCACCTCTCAACCACGTATTCAGTGAAGTGAAATACAGCCTTTCTCAGATCTCTGGAAATCCCATGACCTTAAAATGTGAAATTAAATCAGCTCTAACCATTTATCTGTGCAAAAGTAAAATCATGGTCAACTTTTTACCTGTTTCATATATTTTTTCCCCAGATAGATATGTTAAGAATTATTTTGGATTTTTGCAGCAGTATCACAAGTGATTGCTCTCATTCATGCTGAGAGCACTTTATAACAATACTGAGTTTTGCTCCAGGTAAGCTCACGTGCTTATGTGACATTGCAAAGCTGACACAGTTTTCTGCTTTTAGCTCCTGAGATAACAGTTTTGCAACTAGCTCAACCGTGTCTTCGTGAACTGCAACATTCTAGAAATCCCTGGCTTTAGGATGTTTATTTTTTTCCCTCACTCAGGCACATCTGTGTTCTTGGTTTTCACAAACCATGTTTTCAGTGTTTAAAACAGATTTCATTGGACTGAGACTGTTAATAAATTGGTTCAGATTACACTGAAAGTGTGACTAGATCTCTTTCCTGTTTGCTAATTCACTAGTCCCTATGCCACTTGAAACTGGTTGTGCAAATATTGCGGAGCTTTGAGAGAGTTAAAACTGATGGTAATCTCCTCCCATCTAGTTTGAGTAATCCTGGACACACTTTTAGCAGCAATGATGTTCCATGGGAATGCTATGGCAACATCAAAATGTTGGCTGTCTAGCAGGCTTGGTGCATCCTGTGCATGATCCGTGAATAAACAGAGGAAATTAGTTCCCAGAGTGTCAGTCTGGCACATTTCACAAGCACTACGTTCACTTACCAAAAAAAAGTCAGCCAGTCATACAGAGAAAGTGCTATAGTGACTGAGTGATAAATCTCCTGCTGATAACCCTTGTATATACTAACTCTAAGAAGCTAGGAATAGATCATGCATGGCTTAATTCAGAGAGGAAATATGCTCTCTGTAAATTTGTTTATTTTTTTTTCCCAGATGATTTTGTTTTTTCATATTTTTTTTTCTGTGCATCTCTTTCCTAGTCTCTGGACATATGAGTATGCTTACTTTCACTTAGGTGTGATCTTCCCCTGAACCAAAGGCTGGAGATAAGGTCACTCGGAGTGAAGTACCAAGTTTGAGGTAAAAAGCCCAAAAGGGATATTAGTCCAGGGTTCAGTGCATAGGAACACATCTGTATTGTTTCTAGTCTGCTGCAAGTGAGAGCACAACACTGTGTTTGCACTTGGTTCTGTTGATGCCATGATGATTTTTTGCCTTTTCTTTTATACCCCTCTTATATACCCTTTTATATAGCTTTTATGTATTCTTAGTGCTTTTAGTCCACATACTTATGATTTCTTAAGTTTGATAACTTCTCTTAGACTGAATATTCCTTTAAGCCAAGCGACCAAACATTCTGGAAACCCCAGACACCAAGGTCCTCTCCAGAACATATTCTGTAAACAAAGATAGGCCCATCCAGGGAGAAGGTTCCTCAGGATGAGGGATTCGCTCGAGCCTCTCATTGGGGAATCTTTGATAGATATGCTAATTTGCAAGGCCTATAATTCTATATGTGATCTATCGTGTGGGTGCATTTTCGGGGTGCATTTCGATGTGCATTTCGGTGCATCTGAGGATCCTTAAAGAAATACCAAGGTAAAACCCTTTTTCCCTCTTAACCGTGTTTGGCTCTTAATTTTAAGACCAGGAAAAGGCAACACTGTCGTGCAGTGATTCCAGCTCCTCAAAATGGATACAAGTTTTATGCCCACCTACTAGTCTCTTTTCCTGTGTATATCTTAAAAAAGGAAATGCAAGCACATTTATAGGAGTATGGGGCTTTTCTAGAGGGCACCTAAAATCAACAAGATAGACCTTACTCCATTAACAATAAGAGCTCAGGCCCCCTAGATGCAGATTCCATGCTTGAAAGACTCACTGAGAAGAGATCAAAGAATCACAGAATGGTTTGGATCAGAATGGACCCTAAAGACCATCTGTTTCCAACTCCCCTACCGTGGGCAGGGAGGGACACCTTCCACTAGACAAAGCCCCATCCAACCCGACCTTGAACCCTTCCAGGAATGGCACATCCACAGTTAGTATGGGCAACCTGTTCCAGTGCTTCAGCACCCTGACAGTGAAGTATTTCTTCCTAATCTCTAATCTAAATCTTCTCTCCTCCAGTTTGGAACCATTACCCCTCATTCTATCACTACACTGCCCTAGCACCTCCCCATCTTTCCTGTAGGCCCCTATAAGTACCCTAAAGCTGCTGTAAGGTCTTCTCAGACACTTCCAAATGTTTTTGTGAGACTTACAATCTTGACTGAAACTGTCTGGGGAAGTTTCTCTGCAAATTATTCTCACGGTGTACCACCATTCCCATTAAACTATTTCTATCTTCAATCCAGTTTTTTTCTTCTAGATACTTGCACTTGTATAAATTCAGGCTTTGTATAGCCCCATGTGTGTTTTATTTTTTACACCATGAATGTGAACATCATGCCTAAAGATTCACTTTGGCAGACATAGGTAGAGTTCCCTAAACTGTACATAACCGAAGTGTGTTCAAAACTGATAGAATCTGAACCGACTGAATCCCACTGGGGGGAGAAATCCTAGTGTTTGCTGAAAATAGCTTCATAAAAAAATATCAGCTCCACACTCCAAGACAGTAAAATAAAATTAAAAATAAAACAGCTGCTAGGAAATTTAAGGAAAGGCATACACAACTGAAGAGAAAATACTCTCTTGCTCCTATATAAGTTGGATGAGTAGGCAGGGGCTACTCTTAAAAATGGCAAAGACACAGTTTAGGGAGGATGCATCGTACATCTCCAGAAAAAGGAAGAAGTGGGCTGGCATTAATTGTTGTCTCTTCCAAAGCATGAACTCTAGTTCTGAAACAAATATGAACTAGGATCAAAACCAGCAAAAGGAAGCGATTCCTTATGCGACAGTACAGTAGTGACTCTCCTTGTCAAAGAAAATGAAAGAAGCTGTGGATGCAACATTACATGGGTTCAGGAGAAAAGGGGACAAGTAATCCTAGCCCACTGACAAGACAATAGGCTGACTGCATCCTCTGACAAAGCCAGTGTTGCCATTATGATGTTTGAACCCTTCCTCACCTTTATAGAAGAGATGAACTTAAACAAGTGAGTTCAATATCCTGTTTGAAGAAGACCTTATTTATTTACTTTTATTGTTGTTCTGACCTTCAGTTAATACTTCTGGATAAAAGCTGACATATAAAACTAACCTTAAGACAGAAACAACATCATGATCATGAATGCCAAATTTCTGCATTAGAACAAACTTATGAAAGTGTCTTAAAGGTTAATGAAGCTTAAGGAAATAAAGCTGCAATTTTTTAAACTGATTTAAATGAGTAACTTATATGTACGAAGGTGGTTTAAGTTCAAAACCTCCCAGCACAACATGCTCAAGCATTATTTTTGTTGAACAAAACAATGAAAACTCATCTCTGCACAGGTTTAAAGATTGTATTTTAATCACGGACTGAAACATCATGATTTACAAAACTGATGGTTAGATTTAAAACCAACCACTACACCTTTCTGTGGGAATATTCCCCTCACACCCTAGCAGATTAGGGATTCAAGTGAAGAACAGAGCTGTTCACGTTTGCCTTTGGGACTGAACAGTGATTTCCAGGATGATGATTGATGCTGCAAGAATTCACCTAAGATGCTTTTCAATGCATTTCATTTACCCAGCTGAAAGTGGCTTCCCTAGAAGAAGCTTCATCAGAAGCTGCTGGCTTCATCAAAAATCCCAACCATCTTGCAGCTTTCTGTCCAGAGCCTTCTCTGCAGCTCCTCATCATATGCTACGTCAGCTGATTTTGTCCTTTCCTCATTGTAAAGGTAGCAGCCACCAGCTCCTTCCATCTCAGGTGATACTGCTGCATAGATGGTTGTAGAGGCTCCTTCCTCTGGGGTCTGCAGAAACAGAAAAACCCAAATTCAAGTGAGGCAGGTACAGCAGAAGAATTACATTACCACCACAGGACCTTATCAGTGGCAAACATCTTCCCTAATTTTGCTTTACACCTGTGGTCTTGTAATAATAAGAAAGCTTGTAATAATGAGAAAGCCACTTATTCAATTTGCAGAGTCCATTTCTTCAACAGTGCTATTTTTAGATAGCTTAAAGCCAGAACAGATATATGGAAAACTCCAGTCCATTTTTTCAAGAGTTAATCAGACGGAGCATATAAAATAATTGATTTCGTTTTCACAGTTAGAGCTAATAAACCCCAAAGCAAGCACAAATATTAAAATCCTAGTTTAATTATTCATTTTGCAAGGATGAAAGGGTCTGTGCTCTGCCTTAAGAAGATGAAGGCTATGCTGTACATGCAATGTGCTCATTGTAACAACAATGTGACATGAGCAAAGGATCATGGAAACCATGACAGCAAATCAAGATTCTGCAGTTCAGTCCAAGCAGGCAGGTAAATGAGGGAATTACATTTTAGACAGAGCATAGTTATCAGGGTTCTGCTCTGTCATAAAGCCAAATGGTGAACAGTCTATAATGTCTGATATACCATGAGTATTAAATGAAAATTAATAAGTGAATAGCTTAGAGTGATAACTCCTTTCATCCTGAGTATATGCAAAACATTTACATTTTGCATCCAGAAAGATCACACAGCCACCACTGAAATTATTTCCATGGCATTTTTATTCTAATTGAAGGACATATTTAAAACACAACATTTGATATGCTTTACCTTTATCAGTGACATAATTATGATCAATGCCTGATAGATAATGTATGTATCATTTTGCAATCCTTGCAGTCATTATCTGAGGCCTTAACAGTACTGATGCTGCTCAGAGCTTTGTCTGCAGCACCTGACAGGATGTCTTTTCCTGAAGAACTCACTTGATGAATGAGACAGTAGTGAATAGGTTATTCAGTGCCTTATAAAAAATAATGAATCTAAGTAATTGGAAGCTTTTTGTTATGTTTGCTTTTTTTAGAAAATGACTGTACTGTGAGATTCTGTCTAAAATCACTTAAAAAATGCTCATTTACCTTGGTTTAGTGCTCTGCTACTACTCAACCCTTCTTTATCCTAAGGAAAATAGTGCTATTCATACCCAGTACATTATGTAAATAACATAAAGGGCCTGCACAATTCTTTGCTCACAGAGATATAATATATATCACAGAGATATATATTATATCACAGATAATTATATCTCTGTGATATATATTCTGTCACAGAGATATAATGATCAACTATGATCAGCAATATAAAATATCTTGATATTGTAAAGTAGCAGAACAATGATGAATATGAGCATTCATATTTTATACAAGTTATTCTGGACAACAGAGAAAAACCAAAATTTTTTTAACATACTCTTGTGATCTACATAAAAAAATTAGTGACATGGCTAAACTATTACTTCATGTGATGGTTCACTGGACATTATGTTCCTGAGTTTAACAGCTCTCCAGCACAAACAGGCATAAATGTCAATATCATGACTCCCAAATCTTAATGACAACAGCTTAACACTAAAATGCTTTAGAAAAATGGTCTGTGGGCGGAATTTGTGTGGTTATGTTCTTATGAGCAGGGCTCTCTACAGCCTCAGAGCCTGGTCTGTGTGGATATTGTTACAGCATCAGAAATACCATGTTGTCTCTGCTGTTTCAGTGGTGAAGTTCTCCCAAGATACGCAGGATTTATCAAGATTTTTACTTTTGATGATAAGTCAGATAAGTTCCCCACCAGAGGAGATTTATATCAAGAGGGTGGTCAAACACTGGAGCTGCCTTCCTAGAGAGGTGGTTGGTGTCCCAAGCCTTTCGGTGTTTAACAGGCATTTGAAAAATACCTTTAAAAATGTGCTTTATTGTTTCAGCAGTCATGAATTGGTCACTGTCATTGTAGGTCCCTTTCAACTGAAATAGTTTATTCTACTCTGTCCCATTCAAAATAATATCAAATATTTTAAATAATGGTTATGCACTAGTTGAAAGTGCTTACATGCCCACACTGCAACTTATAAGCACAGTACCACTGTGACCATCCATTAAAGTCAGCTTGTGTAATGTTTCCTAAGATTTACTTTGCTCCTCCCATCCACCATATCTAATACTCTGAGCTGAAAGTTCTATGCAAAATTCCTATTTAGTTTCTACCACCTGTTGCTAGAAGCAATTATCTAAACATGCAAGGAAAAAACCCAACTACACTACATTAAGGAATTAACCATCACTTGAAGTATTCAAGGCCAGGTTGGATGAAGCTCTGAGCAACCTGGTCTAGTGGAATACGTCTCTTTCCATGGCGGGGGGGGTGGAACTAGATGGTCTTTAAAGTCTCTTGCATCTTTGGGACCCTGAAGTATTGTACCAAGAGTTCCAGATAGACAGGAAGTAATAACCAGTATAATTCAAATCACAGAGGAGGAGTATCCACACGTTGCCAGTGTGAAAAAGCCTTAAAAAACAGTAAAAGAATAATATTCATACATATAGAATCAATAACATCTTATTCATTAATTGGCTGGACTTGTCCTAAGAGAAAAGGGACGCCTATAAATTGCACAATGCTTCTTCACTCTTCAGTTACCAACTTATTGATGCTGAACTTCTTTTTAAATTGGATTTTTGTTTACAAACTGTTATATTATTAGTATCCAAGGAACTGTAATTAATGCCTTTGTAAAATCCAAGTAAAACTGATTTCTGCTTAACTTCTTCCTAATGAAATTCTGAATCTGTTATTCCTTTTGCTTGTTATAGCATTGATCACATCTTTTACTTTCTTTTTTAATTAACTATATATTTGCCTTCAACAGTAAATAAAGGTCTGATTGAAATGACACATCTTTTTACATGTGTAGGTTGTGGGAGAAGGAGAGAAAAGATAGCATGTGACCAGCTCATTTAAGCAAAACGTAGCCTACATACACAAAATGACATTATTTTGGCACTATCTATTTCCAAAGTAAAAGCTCTTTTCTTTTTACAGAAGCTCTGATATTTCTTTTTTTTTTTTTAATATTCATCAATTACAACTCATCGGCAAAGAATAATTTTCCCTCAGTATGAAATGGAATATTCTGTTCTAGGAAAACTGGTACAAGTGCTAAGAGGGTTTGTATTTTAATTTTGCTTTTTTAGGACTTGCTAGTTCATGCATTTTGATTAATGCGATTTTAAGGGACATATAATTTTGTCTATACTGGGTGCTAATGCTTGCAAAATGTCTTAGCTGACAACAGTCAGTTCCTACAGCCATGGTGCCATGAAATGTTACATCCTTTCCATTTGTCTAAAACAGAAGCAACAGCTTAACTCTTTAGAAATCATGCGTCTGCATCAGTTAGACATGATGGGTTTGTGGTGCTTTCCATGACAATCCACTTACTTACTCATCCACTTCCACCTTCCCCGGAATTCATAGCTCAGAGTCCTGGGTAGACAGTGTGTTATGTTCATCAGAAACCACAGAAAACTAGACTGGGAAAAAATTTAATAAGCCCCTATAATTCCTCCTCTGTAATCCATTCATTTTCTCAGTACCACTTGCAGCAACCTCCAGTGACAACTGTGCTGTGTGTCTTAAACACTGTGACAAATAGCTGGAATGGATAGCACGTATACACTTCAAATTGTACTGCCTAACAGAGCTGGCCATATGATGAAAGAGCAGCAGTGATACAAGCCATGGTATCAGAGGACTTAGGACTTTGGAACAGAGTCTTCTCATCCCTCTCAATCAGAAAATTGTACTTGATTTGTATTTCATGACTTCAGGATTCTGCCATCTCAAGAGATTGCAGGAGAGAAGGTTGGGCACAGAGGGCAGAGAGCAGGAAGCAGCAGGCAGAATCACTTACTGACATCACAGTTGAGTCTTGAGGGACATGAACAAGGGGTCAAACAGACAGATGTGCACACAGGGCTGCCTGGTAAGCTGGAAGATCATTTAATGCTGAGGAAAAACATGTTAAACCACCTTTATCCCTATAATTTGTGCTGCAGAATACATCAAGTATTGGTGGAATAACCCTCACCAGCAAAATTAGGTAGACTGCTGTAGGAACTCTCATCAAAAGTGGGCCTATACCACTGGTCCTTCCTCATGTACCATCCATTACATCATACACTTTTCAGTTCATGTGGGAAATCTGCTCTTGAGCTGATGAGTTAAATAAGCTTGCAGATGTGTTTTGGTTTGGTTTTCTTTTTGCCACAAGTGTTCATGGTGTTCGTTCTGTGGCTTTACTTTTTTAAATGAGTGAGTTTCCATCAGGCCACTCCTGGAGCGGGTAACAAATTCCCTGGTTCCAGCTAGGAAGACTCACAAAGCACTGAACAGGGCATCTTCTGGGCTTCAGTACTCAGGCACTTCTGCCCATGTTCCTTCACTTTTCTCAATGGTAATTATTTTGGTAATATTTTTTAAATGCTGGTGTATTACTGACTTTCTTCTGTGCTGAAAAATTCTGTATAGGCAGATTTTTGTTCCTTTTCTGTCTTTCTTCAGGAAAGACAATGATCATCTGGGACCCCTGAACAGTACTATGCATATACACTGTAGGGATTAGCAACAACAAAGATAACATGAAATTACTGTTCCTTGGTACAGCAAAGTCTCTCATCTACATGGTGGCAGCTAGTGGAGGGGTGACACCCTGTCACCCTCAATGCACTGCTTGACTCTCAAGAACAAAGGCAAACATGGAACATGGAACAGTTTGAAAAATTTCAGAAACAGATTAGCTGGATTGTGTTCCCATGAATATTAAAGCAAACAAGCTTGTGAGAAACAAATTACCTGTGTTCTAGGGTGCACTGATTGCTATGATCTGTGAACCACTGAATCATTTCAAAGCCAGGTGTCTTGGGAAGACACCAGGTTACTTTCTGGTGCAAGAATCCAAGGTGAAATAACAGCTGCTGTAGTGTCACAGCCTCCAGGTAAAGACAGGGGCTATGTGTGTTCAGTGTGCGTTGTGTAACTTGCACTGTCTAGACCTCCTGACGTGATTGTTGCTTTGAAAATTCCAGACAAAAAGTAATCCATTGAAATACTGAGTGTGAAAACAAAGGCTAGAGAGGAAACCATGACGCAGGTGTAGGGACATGTTCAGCCACCTTTGATCAATAAGGCTGTAGCAGCTGACTTTATGTCCTGGTGAGACCGGTGGCCAGGACCAACTGTCAAGTCCCTGGGAAGCCAAAGCTGCCAGGGAAGTGTGGCAGCACAGCTTTTCAGCAATCTCTGCCTTCACTCAAAAGCCCTGGTTGCCACCTGTGTTCTCTCTTTCCTTCTATTCTTTCATATGTAGCTTGCTACTATGCTATTCTATCCGATTTCTGCCTTGATAATAGACTAGAAAGAGATATTTTACTGAATATAGTTCTCCCTAGATACCCAGTCACCACCATCAAATTAATTTCTCTTCAATCCCCAACTTGTGACAATGAGAATTCTTTAATAAATTCACTCCATAATAAAATTATTCATATTTTGTCTTTGAAAGAAATAGCAGAAATGGCTCAGTAAAATGTGAAGCCTTTCTCCTGACAATGTTGTGGCCACAGAGAAGTAATTTCTTAATCAAAGATATAAATACATAATAAAAGATGAAACTTTGATGAATTAAGAACACAAAGCAATTTTCACACTAAAAATGTTTCAAAATTTGGAAGGAAAGGAGCTTTTATAATCTGAATAATTCATGACTATTTGGGGAAAAAGAGAAGTTTTCCCCGAGCACAAGGTACTGAAAAAAAGAGAAGCAGAGACAGCTGGCAAACAGTCTCAGAGAGTATCAAATCCTGAATCTCCTTTTCTTTTGAAAGCAAATTTTCTGGAAAGACCTTAAAAAAAATTCAAGTACACAGAGAGACTGAGAATTCCCATCTTATCTTCACAGCAGCCCCTGCATAGGTGGCTGGGATGACTGTAGGTAAGGTAGACTATGGAAGAAAGGAACTGTCCTCAAGACTGTCAGGGTCAGCCTGTTGCTCAGGGAACCCAAGAAGCAGGCATGTGCCCAGGTCTGAACACTTCATTTCCCATGAAACTTTTGATGGAGTTGGTGGTGGAAGGTTTTAATTGGTTTTGTGTCAGAGTAATGCCTTCTGAGAAATCTGTTTTGCTGAAAAATGGCCAAGCACCTCTACTCTGAAGCCATGGGATGAGTCCTGTTGCAGACTCAAAACATGAATAAAGTTTTACTGAGGAAGGCAGCAGCCATGGCTCTGAACCCTCTTCTCTAAAGCAGCTACTTCAGGCTAAGCAGGTGTGATGCTTTTGGCTGGGGTAGAGTTAATTTTCTTCACAGGGGCTCCTATGGGTCTGTGTTCTGGATTCGTGCTGAACACAGAGTTAATAGTACAGAGATGTTTTTGGTATTGCTGAGCAGGGCTTGCATAGAGCCAAGGCCTTTTCTGCTTCTTTTACTGCCATGCTGGCAAGGAACTTGGGGGTGCATGGGAGGTTAGGAGGAGTCACAGGTGGGACAGGTGACCCCAACTGACCCAAGGGATATTCCAGACCATATGACATCATGCTCAGTATATAAAGTGGGGGGAAAAAGAAGGGGGGATATTTAGAGTGATGCTGTTTATCTTCCCAAATCACCGTCATGTGTGATGGGGCCCTGCTGTCCTGGAGACGTCTGTCTGCCCATGGGAAGCAGAGAATCAGTTCCTTGTTTTCCTTTGCTTGTGTGCATGGTTTTTGCTTTCTGTATTAAATTGTCTTTATCTCAACCCATGAGTTTCCTACCTCTTACCCCTTCTCTTCTCTCCCCAGTCCCACTGGTTAGGAGTGAGCAAGCTGCTGCATGAGGCTTGGTTCCTGAACACAACAAGAGGACATCATGGGTCATGTCAAACAACATGAGATACCTGTGTTCTCAGGCAGCTGAATGAAGCTCCTCTTGGCTGGCCAGCTTCCTGGGCTACACTGAAGAAAACTCCACTGATTTCAAGGAGAAACTCCAACAGTGAACTCACTTGTAGGTATTGTAAATAATAATAGATATGAATATCATAAATTATAATAATATATATATAAAGTAATAAAATTATATTTGTGTGTCTTAATTTCAAACTGAATGTCTCAGGTTAGAAGTGCAATATAACACTGGTGATGTGAGCAGGAGTGTTTTCCATTTTCTAAGATATCGAATAGAAAACTAAAAGAACAATGTTCACTTTTAAGCAACTTTGAAATAGAAATAAGAACCCAGCTTTACATGGCTGAATTTGAGCAAGGACTTGAAACTTTGGGTCAAAGTCATTAATCATAACTCAGTCCTTTATTCATTTTGTCAAGTGCATTGAGGAATATTACTTTGCCTGGAGGTTGATCCCTAAGCTTGCTCTGCAGCAGACAGTGATGTCTTCAAAGTCAGAACTGAGATATCACTGCAGCCACTGAAATCACATTACACTTGTTACCTCGCTCAGCTCCGTAACAGTATGCAAAATTTGACAGATAGGAGCCTGCTGCCCCAGACAGCGTATAAACATCCAACCAGAGACACTCACTTGCTGGAACATCCAGTCTCTAGGAAATAAGGCAGGCAATAACAGGCAGAGAGAGCTGAGAAAGTACATGTCTTTCACAAAATACAGAAGCCTCTTCTGGGAACATGACACTCTGTCTGGTTAATGAGCTCTCTGGAAACCAGTTGATGTCCTGCAGCTGCCTACTGCTGAGGATGCCTGAGTTAAATCACTGAGAATTGTCCTGGATATCCTCACATAATCTGGAATTTTCTGCAACACCTCTATTCAGAGGCCCACAGGAGATTTATTGAAGCAAATGTGCAGGTCAGAAGAGATGAGGAAAGAATGAGTCTCCTAAGTCCTAATCCTGATGCCTCGTGCACTAGGCTGTAACTCCTTTTCCTGTGTTTGTAAAGGAAAACACACAAATTATTTGTTTACTTTCAGCTTAAATTTTCAATGCATTATCTTACACCAGTACATGGGTCATCTTTAGTTTCTTGAATTCTTTCAAAGAAGATAGATTTTGGCAATGAAAACAACATAGCAAAGCACACAGAAGTATTTGTGTTTGAAGCAGCAACTGCATTTTTAGCAGCCCCAGAGAATATGAGACACAGCAAGGCTCGAGGTGCTGAAGACGATGCTCCTGAGTGCATATATCTCTGAACAATTTACTACCTGCCTGCTCATGCAAAGTAAAATATCTCTGCTGGCTTTTGGTGAAAACACAATAGTCCAGGAATAAAATATATGGCAGCTTCTGACTCGTAGCCCCCTACCATCATCTCTACTTTTTTACTTACTGTTTAATATTTGACAAGTCATCTATCTTGTTTTCCCTTGTTAGAGAATATAGAAACTGACACATCTCCCACTTCACAACTTTCTTATAATGACTGTTATTTATTTTTTTAATTATTATAAGAACTCAGGATGGGCACAGAACTCCTAAATATTTAAAAGAAAACCACAATATAGAAAGCCTTTATGAACTATGATGAGATCAAAAAGCATAAAGACTGCACAGAACACACACAAAACGAAATAACTCAAAATTACATAAGCCAGCAGCTATTTCACAGCCTCTTCTGTTTTAAATTGCTACAACCCCCATTTTGCACCCCAAACAGCAGCAGGACTATTTCCAGCTGTGGGCTCAGCCAGGTGGAGAAGGGCTGGGAGAGGGTGGCTGCCAGCCTCGGTTTCTCACCTTTCCCGCTGGAGGCACCTGCTGAAAACAGACGGTGAAGGTGTGAAAGTGCAAATCCTTTCCTGGATCACCAGGTAAGGTCAGCAGAGAACACTTCTTCCCCAGGACTCAGGCAAGCCATATGCCTGGACTGCCAAAGATGAGGACCAGAACCAGTGAAGTGCACAAACTAACTCAAAATGTCTGCAGGGTGCTACATCTATGCATTAATAGCATAAGAGATGAAAGTATGTCTGGGAAGATGGGAGAGATGAAAGCAAAAGTACACTTTTGCCCAATTTTCTTAGGTCTATGTTGCAGTGGCATGCTAGCTGGGCTGTAATACGCCCTGCTGATGGGTCTGCTCCTCACAAAGCTCCTGCACGGGAAAAGACCACCTCCTTGCAGTGCTTATCCTCACCCTGCATCTCAGCCTTTGTCTCCTTGTCCCTGAGCTGCCTGGAAGAAAGGAGTTTAAAGCAGGTCACCAAATACCACTGTTGCAGTTCAATCCCGGCTGGCAAGTAAGCCACTTACTCCCCTCCCATCCCCCAGTGGGATGGGGAAGAGAGTCAGAAAAAGATAAAACCCACAATTGCTCACTACCCACTGACTGAGGACCCCTGAGCAGCAACCAACGGCTACTGGCCAACTCTCCTCAGTTTACACACTGAGCACGATGTTCTGGGGTATGGAATATCTCTTAGGCCGGTTTGGGTCAGCTGTCCTGGCCATGCTACCTCACGGCTTCTCGTGCATCTTCTCACTGGCAGAGCACAGGAAACTGAAAAGTCCTTGGCTTAGCGCAAGCACCACTTAGTGACAGCTACAACATCAGCGTCTTATCAATATTATTCTCATACCAAAACCAAAACTGTACCAGCTGAAAAGAAGAAAATTAATTCTATCTCAGCCCAAACCAGAACAACCATTTAGCACTGTCCATGTCCCAGCTACTCTGAGTTTCTGGGTTTTGTAGGGTTATTGTGCTTAATTTATAGTTTCACAATATTCCCTAGACTGAGAGGAGAAAGCCCAAACTGGAAGACAGATAAAAGTGGTGGGGAGGGAAGGAATCTTATCCTGGAAATTTGTTTCACATAATTCCAGTTGCTGGCAATTTCATCATTTAATCTTGAATGATAAACCAAAAAGATATAAATGAAAGGGTTAATTTACATCTGTCCCTAGTAACATACCATAAAGATGGAAAATGAGAAGACTAGACTTATTTTCTATAGTTATTTTAGTGGAAGACTAGAAGTAGGTGAGAGTGGCTCAGATTTTTTAATCATATCTTTTTAACAGATAAGTAGTTCAAGTAAGTAATTACAGATTTTATGTCCTTGGTTTTGCCCAATAAGTTCAGGCCTTTTCTGTTTAAGCAATAAAACCCTTGAAAAATTACAGTTCTCTTCATTTTAATTAAACCATTTTATCAGGGAGCAGCTTGTAAAAATAAGTAAAACAAAGTCATCTTGTAAACAGAACTACCATTTCCCATTTTCTATCACAATGCTATCAGATTGCTGAAGTCATGAAATAACAGATAGATTCTGAAACTACAATTATGGAGCTGTCTATACAGCTTGTCCTCTTTTACCCAAGAGAAGTTCTAAATTTAAAGGCAAAGGCTACATTCAGTTGCAAATTGACATATCTGAATGCTTATTAACCCACCAGAATCAACTTGTTTTACAAAATAACTAAAAATGCAAATGCAAAGGAGGACTGAATCTGATTATTCAAATCAAAGTTTTTGTTGTGTAGACTGAAAGTGAATTTAAGCTCTGTAACTTAAATCCCTTTGTTTAAATCAATCAACCTCAGGGCTCTTTACTATCCACAAAGGAATCTACTGATGGCTTAAATTCAGAAGAGACCCAAAGAACATGTATAACTCTAGACAGGCAAAGAGTACCATTGATTTCAGTGAGATTAATCTCTAAAACTATGTCAGACAAGATCTGAGGCATCATATCTTTAACTGCAGAGCTCATTACAGAGAGAGAAAACACACAGACCCTCAGCCACACAAATGTTTCCCAGGGTTTGAAATGGAAGCAAAAAACTTCCATCTTGAAAACAATTACTCAAGAGTTTAAGCTCATCACATTTAATCAGCTAAATGGTCTGAAAGAAGGGCAGGCTGGTACTCATAATGCAGAGTGGGGTGTAAGCCTGTGGAGAGGTGACAGAGATATTCATTTGCAGGAGCACTAAAGGAAAAACAAGTGTCAGTTCTTGCCAATGGAACAGATAAAGGAAAGCATGAAATGGCATGTACTTAAAATTGTTAACTACTGGTAAGTACAAAGACCCAGATCTACTACCCACTCAAGTTGACAAATTTAATATCTAGGCTAATTTCTAGTGGGGTTTTGTAAACCTTCATTAAGGTAACAGATGGTGTCAAAAAAATTTGCGTATCCATTGCAAAGGCCAGGATTGGATTTGGTGACAGATGCGGTCCTTGCCATGTTCTTGTTTCCTTTTCAGATGACAGAAGTCACAGCAGAGGGGTCACATTGCTGTACAGGTGCCACAGTGTACCCTATTCCTGTGTGAATGACTGCACTCACTGTCCTGGCTTTTGTTGAAGGAAGAATTAGTTCAAATTCCAAAAATGAGATCTATAGTGAATGGTCAAATCTCATTAACTGAAACAGGACAATGAAAAACTGGAAAGGAGAAAAACATTTAATCCCTTTCACATCCGAAGTCTTTCCCCAATAAGCTATTTTAAAAAAACCAAAACAACAAAAAAAAGAAGTTGTGGGGCACGAATGTTAAAAATCCCAACAATCTTCCTGCAAGTTTTCTTATTCCTTTGATTTGATTCTCAGGTTGTTCCTGTCTCTGCAGAGTTTCTGACAGGGGTTTTGAAACCGGACTAATTCAGAACTTAAGTAGCCATGGCCCAGAGACTTGCTCTTGCAGAACTATTGATAGACAAAATAAAACAGTGAGAATTAACCTTTTCTTTTCGTTAAGTTCCCCAGGAAAGTTCCTGTTGCACTGGAATTCATAGGGCTTTTTGATATAAAGGTTAGAGCAGTTGTTTAGAATGGGAAACAAATACTGTGAGGTTTTGTGGTTTGATAAATACATTTTACTGATTCATCTGGTGCTGAAATAATTCACTTTGTTTAAGAAGCTCAATATTGAACTACATTCTTTGGTAATGTCATTTTGCTGCACATGTCCTTTGGCCTTGAGAGTTCAGTCAATGAGCCCCTCCACATACTTGCTCACTCGAGGTGACACACTGCAAGCAGCAAAGCTCCAGATGATTAACTTCTGCTTCCCAGGAACAATTCCAGCTTAATTAGTGCACAACCATGCTAAGGTTTAAGCAACCGCTTTTAACTGGTAAAAGCACAGGCTGAGGTCTGAGCAGAGCTCGAACACCAGTGCCAGCTGCTATCCTAGCCCTCCCCTCTGCCTCTCCTGCCCTCACAGCCACTTGCTTAAAATTCTGCTCTTCACCTGCAAGTCTGCACAACTCTGCAGCCGCCTATTGTTATTTAACATGTACTTCACAGTGGAATTGAATTGTTCCAATCAAGATTAGGTTCTGTTTCTCTAGGTGGTATGCAAAGCATGTCTGCAGACAAAACTTTCATCCATTTCTCCACCCGCCTTTTTATTGTGCCCCACAACAATCTCACTGATAGTCCCAGCGCTTTTTCATTCCCTTTTCTTCACGAACTCCTAAATGCCTCTTGCCAGGCCCTCACTGCAACCTCACTGAGTGTGGCTGCTACATCAGTGTGCCACTTGCCCCACTGGCTCAGATCCCTTTCTGCAGCCCATATGTCATGTGAAGGAGGAAGGGGCTCAGGGTAGGAGGGTTTTCCAGTGCAGCACCAATACTCACCCTCCTCAGATCACTCATCCAAGTCATTGAGCCCCTTCAGAAACCAAAAAGGGGTAAAAAGCAAACTTCACAGCATGAGCTCTTGGGGTAGATTGTATTTACAATCTGTGGTGCAAACAAAGGCATGAGCCCAAGCCTTATCATAGTAGAAAAAGGAGAGGAAAATACTAGCTGAAACCTTGTCAATACATTGACCCAGCAAAATCTGACAATTCATGAGAAATGGTGGGCCCACAAGCAGTGCCAAGCCCCTAGAGCAGGTCGGACAACAAG
The DNA here is from genome assembly GCA_013400235.1 of Oriolus oriolus. Taxonomy (NCBI): domain Eukaryota; kingdom Metazoa; phylum Chordata; class Aves; order Passeriformes; family Corvidae; genus Oriolus; species Oriolus oriolus. The sequence goes on along the minus strand of VXBT01005950.1, from coordinate 410,181 downwards.
TCTCTTCTTTGAAGCAAACAAGTGGTGTGACAGGATGTTACATGGCTGGACATGTGGGGCTGCAGTAAAGAATTGCGAGCGAGGCCAGTCCCTGGCCACCAGCATCAGCCACAATCCCTACTGCTGCTTGGCCCTTGCCAGGGCATGAGACACTCCTGCAGCTGGGGAGACAAACTGCAAAGCCCCCTTTACTCTGCAAATCTGCTGAGCTGATGTGGCTATAAGGGTGCCACAGTCAAAAAGTAAGAGTTTCCAAACAGTGCAGTTTTTATATAAAAATAATCTAAATGTTTGGGTTTTATCAATAGCATAAACTCCTTAGTGTCCAAAACATAACTGACCTTTGCTTTTAAATCTGTGTTCAATAAAAGAGGATTCCAACTGATTGTGAACTTTGCAAAGTCTGTAACATGGTTCAGGGAAAAATACACTTAATTTCCCTAACAGCTGCTGACAGTCTGTGAAACAAATAGTTTTAATTATTTTCTCCTTGGTGAATTTCAGCTCTCATCATTTAATCAAAAAGTAGCACATTACCAACAATTGAGATTAAATGGAGAGTCATACAGTAGGGAAGATAGGAAATTACATTATCACTAAACAGTGACAAATATGTCCTTCTTATTGCACTCGTCTTGATACAACAGAACATTTACAAGGCTCTCACAAAAAAAACCCCTTAAAAACTCGAATGATCCCTTTAGACTTTTCCCATTTATCCTGAGACTTATGACTACTGAAAATGTCTATGTGGTCTCTGCAATAAAAAAAAAATAATGACTCCTTTCACTTGTTGATGAACAATGTACAGATCTTACACATTGGTGTAAAATAAGTGTTACTCATTTTTTTACTGGCTCTACTGATACATGAATATAACTACAGAGCTAATCAATAGGTAATGACTGTATTTCAGGAGTAATGCTCTGTTCAGAGGAAAAAAATGACTGCAATTCACAAACAATTATTGACACCATGAAGCACACGAATCAATGCCCACTAGAGATCTGCACGTTATTTAAAATTTCTTCAGCAATATTTGTCTTTGTTCCTTAGTCCCAGTGTAATTTTTCCTGCCTGTTATACTGTGAATATATTAAATGTTAGTGTGAATGTATTGTTGACAACTAGAATAAAATGTAAAAGCTAGACTTCTGATGGATAAGTCCAACTAATAGCAGTGACGTGACTATTACCGGAGTCTGTAGCCATGGGATTGCGCATAAAGCTTTTTTTGTGTAAGACATTTTTTGTCACAAAATTATCAAGACCTCACCTTTTAAAGGTCCACTATAACACTGCAGGACTTCAAATTTTTCAAATCTTCCCAGTTGCTTTTTCTGCCTGCAATGGGTTACTGCTGAGAGTAACAGGAAGTACATGAGGTGGACAGAGGTGGAGGTGGTGTGCCTCAGGGCTTACTGAAGTGTTCCAAGGAGACAGATTTACCACTGGCTCCTACAGGGAACCAATGAATTCCTATTGGCCTAATTCTCTAAATATAGCCCTTCACCTTGTTTTTATTGCTATCTCTGTGTAGAGCAAGGGAAAAGCAGGAAACAGTCCAAGGTACAAATCTGAATTCTCATCTGTTAACACAGGGGAGAGAATAATACATCTGTTCTTCACTTGCATAAACAAATATCCGAGATGTACAGGGCAGTGAAGAAGATGATTACCACCGGCTCTCACATTTTTCTTTTTGATTCACATGTGGCTTGAGACATGGCTGGTTTACAGCCTGATATGAAACTCCTTTACTTGAGGTTTTAACTGCAAATCAATTCTGCTCAGCCCAGAACAAACATCTGGTCCTTTCTTAGAAAATGAATTGAAACAACATCATGTCTGCCATCAGAGCACAGCAACTCGAACATCTGACAACAGTTACCAGCAGCACCTGATAGGAGGGACAGATTTTCAAAAGAATAAACGCCCAGCTGTGCTTAGAAACATATTTGGGTGTCTTGCTACAGTTCTGTATAAGAAAACAGCAATCTTTTTTAATTACTAACGTAATAAAATGAGGAAAAGTGGTTTGGCTCTTGAAAAATCAGGGAGATTCCTCTTCTTGTCTAAATTAATATTATGAAGAATTTAAAAATATTTTCAGATAACCACAGCAGAGAAAAAGAGTGCCAAACAACAAACATAACCACAAAGAGAAATCTGAAGAGAAAATAGCACAAAGGTACACGTCTTTACACAACATGTTTCTCTAAGCAAAAATAGATACCCGAGCCAAGTATGCTCTTTAACTACTTCTCTGAAAATATAAACTCATTTCCAAAGAGCTCTCTCAGGGTATTTTTTTCCTTTTATTTAGGCAAGTATGAGAAATTATAAAATAAGATTGAAAATTTTCTCAGCCTACAGCTCATTTGCAAGTAGTAGAGAGCTGCTCAATCTCATAAAGCTTACTTTTGTGTTGAAGAGGAAATAAAATCTAGACAGTACTCTGGCTGGAGATAACTGCTGCTACATTAAATAAGTACAAATATAACTATTTCAAAACTATAAATGATGAAGTAGGCTCAATGAAATGGAGATGAGAGCATAGCCCAGAATATATTCACATAATTTAAAAATAAATATTAAAAATGTATTTATGGGGTAATGAGCAGGAAAGGAGCTGCTCTTCCAAAGCTCTGAGCATACAGCCCTGCTGGGCTCCTGGTTTTCCAGTTTAATTCAGAGAAAAGGTTACAATCATCGATCTCATTCCATGAGTTGTCAGAAAAGCCAGCCCTACGTATTTCATCATTAAGAAGCCCCACTGAAGAGGTGTTTTAAACACTTGGAAGGGAGGTTAACTGACCACTTGCCAGCTGCTCTGTATCTCTTCCCTTTCTTTTAATGCAGAAGTAAATTAACTGGAGGACAGTTGCAGATGTTCTCATCCATAATCTACAGTGACAATAACAAACAGCAGATCAAATTAAAAGGAACTTGTAGTCTTCCAAAATATTCAGCGCTTTGCATTTTGTTAGGGTTATTTATCTATCCATCCTAAAAATCCTTAGGTATTGCAGATGAGTAAAGTTAAGAGTAGAAGAATATTATTGAAAAGTATTTAGTAATATCTGTTCAACTTGTAAACCAACAGTAGGTTATATTTTTGGTTTATATATGATTTAAAAGGAAATTACTTTTTATTAATATAATTTTGCATATTAAAAAGTTCTATACTTGAAAGTAAGTAATATTTTTACATGAAAAATATCTAGTCTCCACAAATTTAAGCAAAGGGACTCCAAAACATGAGAGGTACTCTAGTCTCCTGAATTTTAGGTACATCTATTTTTCTGTGACAAAGGCACTAAGTAACTGTAGTAATACTTGCAAAATTCTGTTAACAAGTACCTACTGTCATTCAAAGTTTTACGGAATACGAGTTGATAGCAAAAACATGGAAAAACACAAAATAAAATTATATGCACTTGCTTAATAAAAATACCTTCCACCTACCACACATAAAAATCAAGAATTTTTTATGCAAGAAAGATGTTTACACAAAGAAATACATGGTACTACAAATGACCCAGCAATGTGGTGTTTACCACAGAAACTATGCAGTGTTTAATAATTCCTTGAAGTGGCAAAAACACATGCATCTCAGTGACATGATTCATTGACAGATATTTCCATCATAAATATAAGAGAAACCCTACAGGCCACTGACAGCAATGAAAGGTGAATGAGAGATTACTGAAATACAGCTAAATTGAGGGCATCTTGAGACCTATGTTTCAGTTCACCACACCATTTATTTCTTGACAGTTCAAATTTTCTGTACAGTCCAAAGGATTTATTTTGAAATCTAGACAGTCATTCATATCAGAGGGCAAACTTTTACTCAGTCATTTGGAGAACTGACACATTTTAGCTCTCATAATAGATTCATGACCAGTAGTTTGCAGCAAGTCTATTGCTCTGATTTGAAAGACTGACCCAAGAAAGATCAAGCACTCAGTTTTGACCTCCCTATAATATCACACCATGGTTTAAATTAAAAAGTCCACAAAAGCAGAAAACAAACCACAAAAAAGGAAAAAAAAAATTTGATTTTAAAACATGTAGTATAATTTCTCCATAAGAAAAACACAGCAGGTAGCAGTGAAAACACCAATTCAGGTCAAAGAGAGCTGACATCACAAAAGAGGAATGTAAGAATAACTTTCCTTCCATTAGAAAAAATCCTGAACCAAACTCTGTTCTTGACATTTTAGAAATGGAAATCTTTGCCTTTCTAACCCCCACTAGTCTGCTCTGGACACTCAGTTGGATTCAGCTCCCCAGCTGACATCCAGCAGGACTACAAGGCTCCCCAGCATTAGTCATCTTGAAGGCACTTCAGATGCAAACCAGGCATTTGGGAAGACCTCAGACAACGGCCGGCTTTGAGCTGTCTCTGGAAACAGGAGAAGCCGTGGTCTCTCATTCAAGGGTCACACTGAGGCCCGTGGTTGCCCAGCCTCTCTGCTTGGAGAGGTCTCTAGAGTATTGACCAAATTGTGAAGAGCACTGCTACAACCCAGGTTAGAGACCAACTGCATGGCTACGTCACTTATCTCTACAGCTCCATTTGCAATTTATCTTGGCTACTTTATTTTTTAAGAGCATGCACAAATTTCTTGACCAGGGATCTCATTGTCTTTGAAGGCTCTTCAGGCTGATCCACAGCTTTCATCTTCCCTTTTTCTCCTGTAACCAAAAGCAAGGACTAGACTATTGGACAGTTCAACACAGCTCATCAGCAAACTGAAAGAACTACTGTCAAGAAAGGCAAGGATGGAGGCGAGTGCAAGAAATGGCACATCTTCACCAAAGGTTGTCCTAAAGTAGAATTTGCTACGCAATCAACAAGTTCAAAATCAAAATGGACGTTCCTTGGAAAATCTTCACTTTTGTACCCTTACACCGGATTTCTTTAGTCTTTTCAGCATGGGAGCAAAACAGGTAAGCCTGAGGCAAAAAAAAAGGATTCTAAACACAAAAAGAATTCAGAAACAACAGTCCCTCTTGAGACATCTCTGATCTAATTTTGCAGATAACCTATCAGCTGATCTTCTTCTCCAAAACCTATTTAAACTCCATCATAAAAACACTTTTCTTATAGCTACCACTCTGTGAAAGCCTTTCCCAGAGTATGATTCCAAAGATTAGAAACAAGTTTCTTCTTTTTTTTTATTTCTTTCTCAGTTTCTCAAAGTAAATACATTTCCAGTCACTTCAATTCATTCTTGTCTTGAGTAAATTGTTTCCCTAAAAGCATTCTCACTCCTCTTTGATTAGAGACTATTGCTAGATATCATAATATAAATTGACAATAAAAAGAAGGAAAAAAATTGCCAAGAGCATCTAAAGAGTCAAACTGAAACCAGCTCACAAAAGGTGTGTCATCTTTATGGTAACAGCGACAGCACTGGTTCCAACCTTGAGCAGGATGGTACCGGCTCACATCTACAAAGCTTAATGACTCTAATACTGCAAATTCTTTCTTTCCAACCAGGAGAGTGTGCGACAGATTGTACATCAAATGTACAAGTGCTGCTTCTGTGCACTGGAGGTACTTCATAATCCCCTTGGCTCCTCTGAGCAAACCACTGTGTAGTGACCTGGAGATGAAAAATCCAGGTGCCTGAGCACAAACACATTTCATATTTTATCATTTTTTCAAAAAGATGGAAATAATGACACCAGCAATCTGCTTTTAACCTAGAACTATAACAAGTGGGTTGAAACTCCCATGGGAGAAGCTGTACAGCTAAGATATCGGGTGATGCATATATTTTGCAGTGAAAATAGTGCTGGAGGCTTACCTCACAATGAGGAGAAAAAACCCCACTAAAATGAAAACTGAGCACTGGCTGTATATAAAATAATATTAACAGGGTAGTTATATTTTAAAAGAAAAACCCTGTGCAAAATGCACTGCTTCCTGTCTTCCAGGTCTTCTTGAATGGATTTGAAGCAACATCAGCTGAACTTAGTATTATTATAAACACTTGAAGTACTTACTACCTCTGGAGATTTGCAGGCCCTCTAAAGCGATTAGGGTTCAGTGTATCTGTGCCAGCCTTAATCCACTTCCTGAGATAACAGGCATATAAAATAGGACACATGTGCCACAAACCTAAACCAAGCAAGAAAAATAAAAGGCCAGCCCCAAATCAAGGAGAACCTCTAAGGAGCAGGATCAGACATGTTTTACACGCTTTATAAAAGAACAGTACTCCACATAGAGGATAGGAAATCAAATCAGATAATCCTTGGTAGAAGAATATGCAGTAAGATTCGGACCTGGATGCTTTTATGTTCAGATCATGTTTACTTCTTTAGCAGGTTCCGATCAGCTACACTTGTATAAAACCACTGAGGAAGTACCACAAACTTCATGATGATGGAAGTCATCATTTCATATGCAAAGGAAAATGGGGACCTAAGTTGTTGTTACTGGTCAGGATGCAGGAGAGTTGTGACAACTGAACTCCTCTCTGAAAAATTACCAAGCTACATTCAGAGCTTGGGCAGTCATAAAAACCGGACAATGCACAGCCCTGACAGAAAAAAACAAGTATGCTGGCTCATAGTGGCCTTCCTACATAATTTTTAGGATCACAGAACAGTTTGGGCTGGATCTTAAAGATCACCTAGTTCCAACACAACGTCCATGGGCAGGGACACCTTCCACTAGATCAGGTTGCTAAGAACCCCATTCAGCCTGGCCTTGAACACTGCCAGGGATGGGGCATGCACAGCTTCTCTGGGCGACCTGTTCCAGTACCTCACCACCCTCAAAGTAAAGAATTTTTTCCAAATATCTAATCTAAATGTACTCATTCCGTTTGAAGCCATTTCCCCTTGTCCTGTTACTACATGTCCTTGTAAAAAAAGTCTCTGTCTGTCTTTCTTGTAGGCTCCCTTCAGATACTGGAAGGCCACAATGAAGTCACCACGAAGTCTTCTCTTTTCCAGGCTGAACTATCCTAGTTCTCTTTGTCTTTCCTTATAGGAGACATGCTCCATCCATTTAATCATCTTGGTGTCCCTCCTCTGAACTCGCTCCAACAGCTCAGTGTGCTTCCTGTGCTGGGGAGCCTGGAGATGGATGCAGCACTCCAGGTGGGAGGCACCCAAATATACTCACAGTCTGTATAAGTTTATTTTCAACACTCTGAGCTCCAAAAACAACAAGACAGCTTTTCTCTTTCTACATTTTTAATCATCTTAGGATCATATACGACAAGTGGCAGACTGTGGAAGACTGAATTTTGCATCTTGAGCTTGGCAGGCAACAACAATGAATAAATCTCTTCCTGAGACACAGTCAGCCTCAGCATACTGCTGCTGGCTGCAGGGATGTGACACAGCTGGGGTGCACAGTGCCTCTCACAGCAAAACCCTGGAAAAATGGGCCTGCCAGGCACAGGGCACCAACTCTGGCCCCTGCTATTCATTCAGAAAGTAACAGATATACTTCGGTAAAATACTGATAAGACAGAAAATTAAGCTTGTAAGTTGGTGGTAGATAGCTCCAAGACGATGACAAGCAATTAAGAGACATGGGGAGCAACTCATTTTTTTCAGACCATGCCTGAGCCTGGGACCAGCAGCAGCACCTCCTTCCTATTCCAGCGACAGAAAAGTAGGTCAGCACGATGGGGCCAAATAAATACCACTATAAATCCCATCTCTGATAAGCTGTCCAAGTTCATTCTTGTTTTATTGCACATTGCTCTGGTTTCATCCAAATCCTCTTCTGCATATGTTCTGTATTTCCCACAGAGTTTCTGGTCTGTGGTAACGTAACCCCTGTGGTTACTTCCCCTTTCCCCAGCACTGAGATGGCACCACACAGATATAGTCATTTGCCCTGAAGAGACTCACAGACACAATTTAAACAGAATGTTTAAATATGTAATAATATAGACAGACCACCAGCTCTTGAGAGATTGTATTAATGATGTGTTTGTGCCACATCTAGGATCCTTCTAGAAAAAATGGGGGAAGAGGCACTAAGCCAAATTCCCTTCTTGTGTTTACCTATTAAAATCCACCAAATCCCAAGTATTTAGCTCAGAACATAATGAGAACAAAAAGAACCATGTGAACTACATCTTGTAGTATCTCAACAGTCTTTCTAAAATGCAACACAGAAGTTTGGGGCTTGAAGTAATAATCATTACAGTCATTACTAAAGTAAGAGCTACTCATGTGACTTCTGAATTGAAAGTTTTCATAACTCACAAACTGGGCAGCGGATGATCCTGTTATATTAAAAAAATGCGTTTCTTGTTTCCAGTTCATCCTTAAATAGTGGATGGTGCTTGCTTCCCATGGTTCTCTCGTTACAAACATTAGGCTATTATAAATACATGCAGGGAGTACACATAACTACCCATGTAAATGCATGGCGATATCTGCGTGATAAACTGTGGAGGCACACCATGAATCATAAACACATATGAGAAATACATTTCATAAGTAACTGAGGTTTCCTCACCCATGGCTGCTGTAGTGAAGGCATACAATAGATTAAAAACATATATGAGAAATACATTTCATAAGTAACTGAGGTTTCCTCACCCATGGCTGCTGTAGTGAAGGCATACAATAGATTAAAAACATATATGAGAAATACATTTCATAAGTAACTAGGATTTCCTCATCTGCAGCTGCCCACGAGCACATTTCCCACTTATACGGGAAACGGTCTAACACCTTAGAGCTGCCATTTGCAAAACCAGCTTGATGGCAGATTACTTGTGCCCCAGGTCTAAGAACACACCTTTACAGCTCCTATTCTCTCCTCTGCACATCCAAAATCCTACTATCTTCAGTTCATTTTTTTAAAAAACCCGGAAAATTACCATTGTGTAGCTTTGGAAAGGATTCACCTTAACTAATTCTACACCTTTATACAGCGCAGACACCTGCAGCTGAGCCAGTCACCAGAGGACCCCTTTGTCATTCACAGGGATAAACTGGCACCTGAAGGACTTCATGCAGCTGTCCAACTGTAGATATTTATCTTAGGATAAGACAGGTCCAGTGGTAGCAGTGACCATGAGGAAATCACACTCCTGATGCTGGCATTTATATTGCAGACATTTATGAACCAGGAGACCTGTCAGAGGTGACTTCCAGGCACAGATGCCTCAAACCTCTAGAAAAGGGTATGTTTTCAGCTTCTTGGTAGAACCCGACATTTTATGTAAACCTTTGAGAACTCAGGATAACCATCAAAAATTGTTTCTGTGTTGTTCATGGAAGAATTTCCTTACTTCACACTGAAAGGTTATTCAGTCTCCTTCAATTACTGGTAAGTTACTGACTGTAATATTCAGAGGGGCAGAAAGGAGGGCCTGTAGATCTCCAAAATCTCCTAGAATTATTTTTTTGTGCAGTGAGTAGGGTCTTTAGGTGATGGGGCTCTGCAATACAAATTTTATCAGCATTTTTTGTTAGGGACACATAACTCACAAATATCAAAACAATGAGGAATTTAGACAGACCATATATATATATATGTGTGTGTGTATATATATATATGATAATGCAAATATATGAATATATATATAAAAACATACCTGAATATGCACTCCCCAAAACCTAGTCCTCTGCATCTTCTTATTTTAATTCCAAACTGCGGCTCACCCATAAGCTCATTGGAGGATTTTCCAAGGGAAGCCAGTGGTCTTTCTCCTTAACTCTGTTTTACAACTCATTCATATGGAAGACAGAAACTGCCTGCAACTCCTGTTCCTACCCTTGCTGTATGGGTCATTTCATTTGGGCTGGGGTTGTTTCCTCTCTCTTTTGTTCTTTCTCTGAGAGATATGCTGATGAGAAAGATTAGTGGCTGCTCTGTATTCTGCTGCCAGTGGGTTCAAGTTTCCAAGCAGTGTTATGCTACCGGACCAGAAGAAAACAGAATTTTAAGCACATGGTGATTGACTTAGAAGTTCTCTGATGCATGAGGAAGAATTACGCTAGTGTGAGGCTATAGCCCATAATTTAAAAGATTGTGCTAACAGTCTAGTTGCAATTTCATGATTCTCTAATTCCCCAATCTTTCAGCTTCTTTTTTGAGACCTTTACATTGGAGGCATCAAGGAGACCTTCTTTTAAACTGAGAGAAATCAGTCCAGACTCCCTGATGTGCGTTTCATCTACAGTAAAATTATCCTTTTTTGTGTTTTCTCCATTTTCAACAAGTGTGACTGGGAATAGATTACCACACAAAGGTATTAATCAAATACTTAGGAAAGTACTGCAAAGAATGGGTTGATTGATGTAAAATGTCTTTCCTAACTAACTCTGTGGTTTCTGAATATGAAACCAGTTACAGATTACAGGATGATAGGTGCTGATGTGCTAACACTGGTTAGGCTCATATATTTTCACAATTTCTTAACTGTTTACTTACTCTCTCCCCAGGTACAGCAATGGAGATATTTTTCTCACTCTTTTGGATATAGATTTAAATGCTTTCACATAAAATGAAACAATCTTCCTGGGCTGTCGGGTTAAATCAGCAATCCTCTACCACACCAGAGTTACGGATAAACCCTTTCTTACACAATAAGACACACAGCTTCTGACATTTCAGTTGCTTACCAGTCCAAAACAATTTCACACAGGGCAAGCATGGGTTTTCACACAGTGTAGCTTTAACCTGTTTTTCTTTAGACCACTTCCTGGGCTAAAAAGTGTAAATCCCACATGCAATATTAGACATGGAGACAGTTGTCCTGTCCTGTGAACAGTTTTGAAAGATGTAAGACAATCTTCCCATATCACACTGTCAGAAGGAAAAAGAAAAGAAGGGATGCTTCTCTTTTTAATCAAACAACTAAAACTGCAGGACAGGACATGAGATGGATCTCTGTGTACACTGCTTGATTTTTTGCTTGCTCCATGGCTGTGTTTCAGCCTGTTCCAACTGGCACCCTGCAAGAGGAAGCTTGGGTGTGGTTTGGGGATAAATCACACCAGGAGCTGCTCCAAATAAGTTATAAACAAGAACATCAACATCCTTGACTCCCTGTGATGCACTATGACATAATCCCACCCATTTTGGTCTGTCCTATACAGCAACCGTGCACTCCTTTGTGTGCCATAAGCTGAGGCAAGCAACACAAATCCTTCATTTTCCTGCCATTAAAATACCCTGTGACAACTCTCAACAACAACTATAGACAACTCTATCTCTTAAAAGAAATATTTTAACTACTTAGACCTTAGAAAACATGCAAAAAAATAGTGATATCTTGGGATGCAAGGGAGCCACAGGGTCAGTGGAGACCAGAGTCCAGTGCTATTTATGTGTGCACTGAGGGCCAGCCTACCTTAGAGGCGTCTGACCTGACTTCAAACAGAAATGATGGGCTCTGTGTTCAGAAGGCCTTGTGCTCAGCAGTTATAAAAAATAAAGCAGCCAACCTCCATCCACACACCCCATAACAGTCAGGACCTGGATACTTAACCAAGTCCAGGGGTTCACATGTAAGAAAAAAACCCAGATCACCAGGATTTGGGGACTTAATAGTAGATTGCTCACCAGCCTTCTCAGGCTGGTCCCCCTCTTTCCCCTAGAATTGTTCTATGGCTGCACAAATAATAAAATATTTAATAGATGGGAAAAAAAGACACCTATGGCTCTGAAAGCTTAAATCCCTGTACAAAGTGTACAAAAATGGTATCTGCTGAAAGACCAGTGTTACTGGATTTAAGTAGACTGTTTTCTTCTCTATGTTTTTGACCAGAAGAACCTTTTGTAAAAATTAACTGCAAATTATACGTTTCTGCAAGTTTTCATTTTGTGAGAAAGGCCCAGATTAGCTTTATGTGAGGACCACACACTCCCATGCACAGAAGATGGTGATGCTGATGAATTGCTGCTTTCAGCTGTGGGATTTAATTACTCTCATTCTCTACAGCTGGTGTTATTGTGTGGTGATGTGTTTGTCTTCTGACATCTGGGAGAAGGATGAAATAAATTTACTACACTCACAGCACCAAAGGGACAGCTTGAATAAGAAATGCCACAATAAGACCTGCATGACTATGTCCTCTGGCATGAATGATGAATCCAGGTCCTTTAGATCTTGTTTTCTGGACATGCTTACAGACTGGAAGCATTTTTTTAAAAATGTTATGGGAAAATTACACTAAAGTGAAGCCTATTTTGACAAGGGGAAGGAAGCGAATTAGTTTATATTGGCTGATGTCTATCTAGCCCATGTTCGTGAAGCCTTTCCCTTCATTTTTACAGGCTGCCAGGGTCACTAATCCTACTCATTTTCAGTTTGTCAGTCAATAATCACTTATGTGGCACTATGCCTTTGGAAATGACAGCTGAGACAGGATCTGATGCGAAGCCTTCTTTCCACAATGCCTTCCTAAACACCGATCTGGGGCAGCTGAAAGGACCAAATACTTTGTATCTGATAATGACATGTTCACCAAGCCTGTCATAAACAAGGTTTTGGGGAACTTTACAACACTGCTATCTGTCAAATGTCTCTACTTTGATGCCATAATGAAGTCATATGAAGCATAACAATCCCTGTTATCGGACATTAATGAGAGTCAACTTTTTTGTTTTGCTCTAAGGCATTTTAATTGTATCACAAGCAGAGACCATCTGGCTTAAGAATGAATATTCAGTATCTGCTGCAGATGCAGAAATACTTGAGAGGGAAATGGTACTTCCTGGCTTCCAGCTTGCATGGTACCCAACGCTAAAGCTGGTGTGTTACACACTTAGCTAAATTGCGATTTGGTGCTCAATGAACGACTTTTTAGGTTATTACTATCTCATTAATTAGTTAGTTTTACTAGTTTGGACTTTATCTTTTCAAAAAGAAGATCACTTTATGTTAAAAATTACTAAGTGATAACATACTTCACTGCATTCTGCAGAGGACTGTGTCAGCTTATCAGGCTTTATTTACTGAGAAGGGACAGAAATCAATTTTTTTTTTTTAGGAATAAATATAATTTCTATCTTGTGTGCCAGGTGCAGTCCATGTTTATGAGAAATACAGAGAAAACATTTGCAAAGTGCAAATTTAGAATACCACAGCAGACAATAACTTTTCTGAGAAAGAATCAAGCTGAGAAAAAATGAAACCATCACTTCTAAAGGTCAGGCATCAATTTCACAAATTTTATGACTGTCACCAGAACCTTTAGTTTGGCCTATCTTATTTCTACAGGAATGCCTCTCACTGCAACTTGTGGGGGGGAAAAACATCAAACTGATTTGGCCAAGATTTTTCTGAGCCATATATAAAGTCTAGAAGATAACGTTTTGCAGTTTTAAGAAATTCAAGCTGTTAATACTTGGAGTAAATTATGCATATGTATCATGGCCTATTTACAAGACTGTAGGTCTATTTGTTTAGGTACCTAAATATCTTGAGGCAGCCCCAAGGTGGACGTTGAGCCAACAGCCTTGTCTGCCACACTGAGCTGCCTCAAATACGAGCAGCACAGCGAAGGCGGGTGTCAGGCTGCAATCCCTAGGAGGTATTTGACTTGAATGTAACTGGGATCAGTGCTGGAAGAAATGCATTAAAAAGTAGTGGGGGCTCTGCCACTATATTTTGGAATTAAATCAAACAAGATGTCGACTTTCTCCTGAGGGAATGCGATGTGATGCATTTCCTCACTGAAGCTCCCTGGGCTGTGCTGGCTCTCACGAGTGCCGCGTTGCAGTGGGTGAAGCAGTTTCCAGCACATATTTAGAAACCACTCTGGAATACTCCAGGGTGAAAATAGTTAGTTAAGTCAATATGATTAGAGAGCTATCACCTCATTTTCACTGCATTACTCCCATAATCCTAGAAGGAAGATTCCTATAAGTGCGAAATTCCAGGGGGGAAAAAATCCATACTACCAACTATCAGCTAATATTACCAGACAACTGAATTTTCTTGTACTTGGCTTTCTTACTTTTCTCAGGGGAAATTTACCCTAATGCACGAGACCAACACAAGACTCACACAGGCTTGAATGCTGAATACTACAGCCCTCAGCAGAGCACTATTAAAATTACCAGGTAGGCTTTCAATGTGAGCTAAACATTGCCTGTTTGTGATGCCAAACAGGGTGCGCCTCTGGGATGAAGCATTCCTGAACACATAGATATATCCAAGGCAATAAGCAATAAGCAAAGAGTAGAAGTTGGAGCTGTAACTCAGAAGACTGAGGGAGGGTGGGAAGAGAGAAAGTAAGAATTTCCCTCTGGCTTTTGGGAAAAACACATTGACTGTTATACATAAATGAGAAAATCTCAACCTCGATAACTGAAGCATTCAGATATCCAAACCTGAGGTTCTTCTGACTCAGAAAGCAATTCATACATTTGCTTTTCAGGGAGTACAGACATTGCTTTTCCATACAGATCAGTACGTCTGTCTATCACCTATTCCAAGGCAGAATTTCTTTTGAGCAGTGTCTCATTCATAGAAGAAGGAAGTGAGCAGGAACTATCAGTAGCAGGACTATTAGGGCTTCAAGAATGGGAATCCCTCTTGTGATAAATCATTTTAAATGATCAATGACATCCAATTCAGTGTCTAAACATCACCAGTATAATACAAAAATGTCTCCTGGGCACATCAATAAAACTGGGTGGGACTGAGTGCTGTAAACAACAAGAGACTCAAAATTCACTCTCAAACATGGCAAATTTGTCAGAATTTTGTCTCTCCAGATGAAATGCTGAGCACAACCTAAACATCTACATGAAACTGTTACATTAGCAAGGTGAAGTAAGTCCAATGAAAAAACACTACCACCCGAGACTGATATTTAAAATGGCAATCACAAGAGGCAAAACAAGTTTAAAGTACATGGTTTGGCAAAGCGGCAGTCTGCTTCTTTAAGAATGCATTACACATTATGAGCATTCTTATTACAGTTTTATTGCAATATTCAAGGTGCATTCAGAAACCCATATTTTTTTAAAAAATATGGGTTTATTTGTTTGCATCTTATTTTGTAGCCACTCTTCCAGCCTCCAGTTTCATTTCTAAAATGAAAGCAACTGATATTTCCATATCAAAGTTTAAAATTAATTTGCTTTGTGGGACATGCTCCTTGATGTAAAATACTTCATTTTAATTAGGACATTTAATTTTCTCTAATGGAATCAGGTTCCATTTACTTAATCCAAAACTACTTTCTGAAAGAGCTATAAGCAATACATTTTCTCAGCACAAGCCCTTCTAAGGCCTGTGAGCATGAGAAAATTGCATCTACACAGCTGAACTGATTTCAGATTAATCTACTTACACTGCTACAAAACATTACCCATTAACTGGGTCTGCCCCACTTCTGGATCAGTTTTATTAAACAACTTTGTGTTTCCTAAGGCAGACCAAGACTGGATAATAAAAATCAAGTACCATTACAAGTATGTGTTAGAATGAAAAACCTAATAAAAAATTGTCCCGCCTCCCTGAGCACAAGCGTCTGGACCCTCACATCCTGGAGCACAGCCACCTCCCACTGCCACCTTTGTACAACTTCCTTCTTTCCTTTGCCCTCTTCTCTGTAACATGCTGTGTACATGTAGACCATGCCAGATCATGTCTGCTTCTCCTTAAGAGAATGTACAAGTCATTTCTGAGGAACACTTTGCATATTCTGGCTCCATGTTAGGATGATGTCCTGCCCCCATGCACGCACAGAAGCACGTGGATAGATCAGGGCAGAGATAACCAGTGCATAGGCACAGACAGTGAAAGGCACTCCTTTTCCCTACTGTGACAGCTTGCTCCCTCCATTTAAAATAAATGTTTGTTTGCTGGAAAGCCTGTCGTTATTGATTTTGTACATCTCATCAGCACAGAGAAATGAAATAAATACCATACACTATTATAAACTCTGAAACACCTTCAGCTCTGGGCCGACTGCAGCTTGCACAATGCAGGGTCACAGCAACAAAATGATTTAAAAAACGGCATACCTTGAAAAATAGCCAGGCTGTCATCCATTTGACCACTTTCACAACCCAAAAGACATGCTTGTAGAGCTCAGTATTCACTACTCCAGGGTCTACTACATTAGCAGTCACATGGCTTCCATTTGCAGTCAGAAGATGCTGTAGTCGATAGGTAAATAACACAAGGGCAAGTTTGCTTTGGGCATAGGCTCCATGGGGTGAATACGAACATCTGCACACAGGAGAGAAAAAGAGAGGGAGATGCACATAAAAATAACCAGAAGGAAAACAAAATTGCACAAACATTAAATGTACCACATTTTGCAATATCCAGATATACACTGAGTCGTCAGAAGAAACAGTTTATCACTGGCAGGCGTGTTGTTTACTCAAGTTCTGGTGATCATTCCATCAGACACCAAGTCTTATTTATAGCAGGGAAAAATAGTAAAATAAAATTACACAATACCTCCCTGAATCTGTGTCAAACTCTTTAAACTAGAAGTGCTGAGGCATCAATGTCCAGGCTATCATCACCTAGAGGACCTCAAACGTCTCTCCCCTCTTTCGCTCTGCTCTTTCCAAACTTACATACCCTATTTCCACTTACTAAATCCATGCCTGGTCATACTACTTCTGGTTGTTATTATTATTTTTACTACATCAGTACCTACTAGGTGTAGGCTCCTGTGTTGGGAACAGTACAGATGCGTAAGGTACTCATTGCACCTGCCCTGGTCACACACCAGATTGTGCACAGCTAAGAAATGGATAAAAAGATGGGGTAAGGAGAGCAGCTGCAAGCGTAACCAGAGTTTACACGGTTTACAGGCCCTACACAGCCTTTAACGCACAGATGGCTGGCAGGGTCTGTGCCAAAGAGGTATGACAAAGGCACACAAATTCCAGGAGTTACAGCAAAACATTACCTGTTGAGACTCCTGTGCACCTCTCATCTGAACGTCAAATGTGCCTTTCTTCCAAGTCAAGCTTTCTAGGAACTGCTGATTAGCTGGGTTTCATTGCATGCAGGCAGCAGTACATCTTTTTTCCTTTTTTTAATAAGCAGGCTAGTTTCAGGCAAATTAGCAGGTATGTCGCTTAAAATGCTCTTCCTGACTGGGGCTTCAGCATCACTTCCAAAAATTCCTACACAATAACAGTTCGCTCCTGTAATTACTCCAGCCTCTCATCTAACCTTTCTTGTGCTTAGCAGAACCAAAGGTAAATGGTGGCATTACAGTCAGCGCATAGGCAAAGCAGGCAGGAGCCTAAAGCAACAGGCACCTGGGAACAGTAAAACCGCTCTGGTCCCCATCCATTTTGCCTCTGCCAAAGCCTGGGGAAGTGATGCTGCATGCTGCAGCTGCTGCCCACGTGGACTCAGGGATTAGGGTCCACGCAGCAGCAAGACCTTAACCTGTGGGTGAAAGGTGATAGAGGGGCACCCACCCAGGAACAGAATTCTCTTTCCTGGTTCCTTCCTTTCCCCTAAATGTTGACCTATCTCTGTGGTGGCCACAGATACAGCTCCATCCTCTACACCTTCACCTTTAGTGCAAGAAATGCCTGGGCTCCTACTCTGCTGGAAAGCCTGCCTGTGATTTCTGTGGCTGTTACTATGTGCAAGTTTTTTATTTTGAATAAATAGTAAACATACGATTTCATTTTGTTATCTCATTCTTGTTGAATATCTTATTTATAATATCCTGTGCATTTCACCACAGAAAGCCCTGGAAGTTAAGAAACAGGCTGACTCTCCACAGAGGTATAAGGCTACTGAAGCAATTTAACTGTCCATGTTATCTGAAAGGACTCAGAAACTTGGAGACACTACAGCAAATAATACAGCTTAGCCACAGGAAATAAAAGACAACACTGAACCTCCAGTGCATCTCTTTTCTTTTTTCCCTACTCTTTTCTTGTTCAAACAAATCACAAACATCTACAAAAGCATCTACAATCTACAAAAGCATGATATAAATTGAGAACCAAAAAGGACAGCTGAACACAAGTGGCCCTCGCACCAACCAACGGCCTCAGCTGTCAGGTGCTGGATAACATATCTCCATTATCATAAAGATATCACCTGCCCCTTTGGGCAAAATGGGCTATTTAAGGAATAAAGAACAATCACTGCATGAATATAAAAGTGACTTGGCATTAGTCAGGAAATTGCAGTTACATTTTAAATTCAGTAACGTCCATGCTCTGATCTGAGACGCTCAAAATGTCACCTTATGTTTCATGCATATTCCAACCCCTTTAACTAGAAGGACCAGATCCTCAGCTGCTACAAGCTTCTCCTGTGCACAGCCGTGCAGGGCAGAGCTCACGCTACCCATGGGAAGAAGCATTCATCCCAAGCCGCCTCCGGCAGCCAGCTGGCAGCTAACCCTGGCACTCCTCCATCAGCACCACCATTCCCCCACTGAACACAAGCTGGGGCACGGGACAAGCTTCCCGAGTTGAATTAGAGTGATCTTGTCTGGCAAGCGGTTCGCAGGCAAGCAGAGCTGGGGACTACTCTGACTTGTTCCGCCTGGGTCTAGCTGGCCTTCAGTAACCTTCAGATACCAGGCAGAAGGATGGTGAACGCTCCCCATGACTCCCCATTCCCACATTTTGTGTGAGTGCTGTTTCAACTTACCTTGTGGCAATGAAGCATGAATTGTTACAAGGGTTGGATCCTTCAAAGCCTTATACTTTGCATAGAAATCTATGTCAGAGAAACATGAGTGCTGAGAAGATATAAAAGGCTACCCAATCAACGAGGAAGCCTTTTATATCACAGCGCAGAGATGCAAATGATCTGCAAGGCAGCCGGGAATCAGACTTCAATAACATAATATAGATATGAAGAATATAAAATTGGATACAGGGAGCAAAAACTTTTGGCAGAGCCCCTGCAGTGATTGCCTTCTCTCTTCCCAATTTCTGTGTGTGTGTTTTTTGCTTTCCAGGAATCTGACATCAATGGACTACATAAGACAGAGGAATAACGTGACACAGAACTGATGAGGATTTTCTGTTTCGTTTGTCTGACCCCATTTTATCAGAATCACGTTGTTTAAATGCCACATTGAAAAAATAAATCAACACTGCTTATTTGACTTCACTACATCCAGTGTTGACCTTATGTATCAGAAAAATAGGACCACATAGGCACCTGCACTTACACCACGATTCTGTCTCCCATGCGCACACATTTAGAATCACAGAAGGGCTTGGGCTGGAAGTCTAAAGATCACCTAGTTGCACAACCCTACCATAAGAAGAGACATCTTTCCACTTGACAAGATTGCTCAAAGTCCCATCTAACCTGGATTTGAATGGATGGAGCATCCACACTTTCTCTGGACAACCCATTCCTGTGCCTTAACATCCTCATCATAAAAATTTATTTCTTTTGTCCAATCTCAATCTACCCTCTTTCAGTTTAAAACCATAAAATGTTTTATGTTTTTACACATGGAATTATCTGGCCTCAAAGCCTATGCATCTAAATCTAGCCTCTCTTGGCACTTTATGCTCTGTATGCACATTTTTTACAAGGAATAAAAGTATAATTGCATACTAAATAAAATAATATTGACATTATGCATTTCCACGTTTTCTGAAGGATCTAAAATCTTTCTGAAATCAAAGTGCATACAAGAGTCAAATCATCCAAGCAGAACACAGCTTACCACAGCTTACCACAGCGAACTGTGCTAGCAGAGCAGTGCACACAAGGCACCTGTGACGCTTGGACCTTTGCTGCTTTGAGGACATGGGGTATTGATGCTTCACAGCCAGGCAAGCAGACTCTCCAGCAGAGAAACTCTGCCTCCTAATCAGGCAACCAGCCAGGCGAAAGGCTGGTAGGTCCGAGCTCCCAGTGGTATTTGAGGGTGCTGGTCAGTCAGCTAGAGGGCTAAGGAGGAACTGGTGTTCGATGCCCAGGGGTACATCCTAATAAATACTGCTCACCTGGCTTGGGCTATGCCAGACAGCACGTGCTGTGACACGGCAAGCCTGTACACAGTCAGCAGTGAGGAAAAGTGGAGCAAGGACTTGGTGGGAAGAAGTTCAGTGGAAAAGCACAGCATGCCTGGTATCAGTAGCTTGGAGAACTTCATGCTCGCCCAGTCATTTGAGCGGGGCTCGCTGTGGACCACGCTTCCTACCACAGAAAACAGTGGCATCTCCCAGGGGATGTCCCTCCATGGTATTTTGCTGAGTCAGTGCTGATAAAACAGGGCAATGCACAACTCACTAAATTAAAAGTACAGGGGGAGTTAAGGCAGGGAGAATTTAATTCGCTGCTTTGAAATCTGGCTCAGAGAGCACCAATATTCAAGACCTTCCCTTCCTTTGAAAATAATGTTTTATTGATTCTATACTGATGAATAAAGGATCAGGATAAGGCAGGTTCTGTATCTTGTGTCCAATTAATTTTTAGCAGGAGTTCTTACTTCCGGCTTAAGATTTTTAGCAATATAGGCTACAGGTTTGACTTACTATTACAAAAATTGGGGAGGAGAAAAGAAAGGGATTATTTTGTATTTTTGCAAGAACAAAATAAGTAGGTATTCAGTTCTGGAGTAAGTGCCTTGAGGTTTGCTGATTTTTCCTCTTTTCTTTTCTTTTCTTTTCTTTTCTTTTCTTTTCTTTTCTTTTCTTTTCTTTTCTTTTCTTTTCTTTTCTTTTCTTTTCTTTTCTTTTCTTTTCTTTTCTTTTTTCTTTTTCTTTTCCTTTTCCTTTTTTTCTTTTCTTCTTCTTCTTTTCCACCAGAAGCGGCTTAGCTGACTTTGCCACTTATATCCATTGTGTTGTCCCCAGCAGCAGTCTCCCTATGGAATGTATTTTCAAAAACTAATGAGAAGACAAATTTCAAACCAAAGCCTGCAGTGGCTAATCAGGTGTTTAAATATGAACTCAGCTGCTGTCCCAGTTTGAAAGCTGGATCGATGTTTAGCACACCCCTTGGCAATCAGTCTTACTCTTGTTTCTCCTCAGGTTGGCTTTAGGCGGTCTGTTTTCTGCAGGGGTCTCCCACTTATGCCCAGTGATCTCATGTTTAATAAAGAGCATTAAGTGAGGTCAGGGTACCCACTGAGTAACAGGGGAAACAAAACTGCTGCTCAGCACAGACCACTTCCTTCACCCCTCCTGTGCATGGGGCTCTTTTGTTGCTCTCAGCTTTTTCACTCTCATTAAGGGCTCCGTGTGTGTCGCGCACACGCGTAACAGACATTAGGGACTGACTGACTGACAGCACCCTCTCCCCCACCACATCTTGCTTCAGCAAAAGGCTCAGAGGACCTGGGACCAGCCTGACTGGCACACAGATCAGTTTAACCCGGCCAGTGCTAGCACTGAAGCTTTCCTGATGTGGGACCTCTTTCACAATCATCTTGCACGTCATCCTCCTTTCACCTGTCACTGTGCTCCCCAATTTCCAGTGTGTTAATTTGCCCAGAGGGCAGAGTGCACCAAGATCAAACTGCAGAAAACTCAGCTGCTATGTGCTCCATTAAAAGACAAGTGATGCAAAACGTGGCTGACATGCTGGGGTTTTTAATGAAAGGCCACACAAAATTTCAATATATGCCTTAGGATGAATCAGGGAATTAAGCAAAACACAGACTTGCTGTATTAAAATGACTAAAGCTTCCTAATGATTTATGTATTAATCTTGCAATACATCATCACCATTGCTTAGTCAAGACTATAAAAGTCTATTATTAAACACTCATGAAGCTTTCACAGTCTTAAATTTTCTTTCTTTAGGGAATGCAGCATAAGATTTTTCAAGTTTTGATAGATTTTGCAGCTTATTTTGAAGCAGCTAGAGAAATATATTGGAAAATAAACATGTCTTTACTGGTTATCATAAGCAGTTTCTTTCCCTTCTCTTATGATAAAGCTTGAGTCCTAAATATTGTTTATTAGATTAAAGCAGGCTTCCTGACAGTACTACATATATTTATCCTGTGAACATATTTTCCGAGTCTCATTAATTGTGATTTTATCTCAATAAAAACAAACAAACAAACCACCAAAAAACCCCAAACAAAAATACAGACAAGGAGAAAAGATCAAACTGGAGAAATGAGAATAAGTATATTACCACTGACAATCAGTATTCTACCAGTTGAAAGAAAGAAGCATATACATTAGGAAAATAAAGGTCAAATCTGAAGTATTAACTTATCTACTTATTCAGATGTTGTTGCAGTTATGTTTTTTCCAGCAGCTGTCCTGGTACTACTATAGGCTACTGCACAGTCACTCATCTCATGTACATGACTGGGCATTTTGGGTGGTCCTGAGCAACTTCTCATGTACTTCTTCATGTACATTTCTTTCATATATGTGATGTGTAACCTTAAAAAATAAATTGTGACTATATACATATAACAGTTAAGGTGGCTGTAGCAGAAATGCAGAGGGAACAAAAATTAACTTACTGTCTCTTGAGGACTGTATTTAGTAAAGACACCTAGAATGTCTTTATTTTAAAGTCATTTATGAAAGGCAAAATAAGCCAGAACATGTCATCCTGGGCGTTACTGTCATCCAGATGGAATCAGAGCAGCATTTTTCATTTGGCTGATCCCTACTCCTAATGGCAGGAGGTGAGATGCCGAGGACTATTCTGCTCTACTGAGAGTTGCTGTGTGCAGCTCAGTCACTGTGTGCTCAGCACAGCTCTCAAATGCATATAACAGGGACTCAAAGGCTGATCTTCTCAAAGTCTCACCAGAATCAGTACCTTTAAAGAAATCAGATTTTTCTGTTTGTGTACAGCTGGTGTTAATTTCAAATGTTTTGGATTATTTTTTATATCAATGGCAAATTATTGTAATTCCATTCTTCCAGGAAAGATACCTCTTTATTTACAATTATATAAATTGCTACTTTTCTACAGTTGGGGCATTTGATGCAGTGTTAAGTACTTGCTAATAGTTGAAGTAGTATTTGAGCATAATAGTATCCCTTCATTCAATTAAAAATCACCATTAAACAAATGAATCAGTAAATACATAAAAGGAAGCAAGGGTTGGCATTGCTTTATCCAAGAAAAAGGTTACAGCTTCAAGACCTACATTCTGTGTCCTCGTGACCCTTCTGAGGGATGGGGAAACAACATGGACACATATCTTTTCATATTATCTCTTGGGTAATCTGGATCTCAGGTTACTGAAGATTGTCACACATCTCGTAAGACTATCTATAGATTATAAATGGGGGGAGGTACTACCCAACCACTTGTGTAAAGCTTCCTACCTCTCCTGCAACAGACCCTTTAAGCTGAAGGAAGTAATGGGGGGTTTTATGGTTTATTTTCTTCCACCAGAATGCACACAGGACCACAAAAGGCACAGCAATAACTTGACTAATCCAAAATCTTCTTAAAAAGCATCTTGAAACTGGAGTAGACTTTTGCAGATTAGCTGCAAGTTCAGAACTTTTCATTCTGGGACTCAAAAGGAACTGCAGGGTCTGAGCATGTATAATAAAATGCTGCCATTTCAAATACAGCACAGTGCACCAAATGTGGTTGGCAGATTTACAGTAGACTATGTTGGTGTATATGCAAAGATAATTTAAGGTTTAATTGTGGTAGACTCAACCCACTGCACTGCCTTGGATTTAAGGAGAATGTGTTTTAAGCTGAATGTGTTCTGCAAGAGCAAATATTTACCACACTGAAGGACTGGTCTGTCTTACCAGAGGAAATGTACCTGCAAAATCCTTTTTCCTTTGAGATATCTATAACTACTGTGCAGAAAATGCTATGCCATCAATCTTTGTTTACAGAAATAACAAAAGATTAGCAAGTCTGGCACAACATACTTTTGAGAATCAGTTTCTGCTTGTTGAAGCAATTTAACAACTTCTGCTTTTTAGAAGTTTTCTTATGTAGTGAGAATATGAACATCACAGCTTCAATCTGAGTGATAAAAGTGACTAACTCCCAGTACATGAGTTAAGACAAGGAACAAACTCATAAAGAAAGAGAACTGTTTGTTAAAACCATCACAAGAAGCCTTCTCCTCAGTTGGAAGACCTTCCTAGGTTAAAGAAGAAATACAGCTGAAATGCCAGCAGGTACCAGAGGAATCAAAATGTGGAAGTTTTCTGCATCCATGAAATGATTCACAGTCCAGACACAGCATGAAAGGCTTTTGTTCTTGTGAGGCTGTACATCAATAGCATCACTCATCCACTGTCAGAAATCAGGTGGGATTTAAATAAGATTTAAATATGAAAGGGGCCTGTGAAGAGGGATGGTCTTACCTGAGGAACATAAACAGGACAACGTCAGCAAAACCAGAAAACCTACAAGAAAGGAGTAACAAAGCAGTCCACAGCCAGCATTGCAAAGTGGTTATTTCTAGGCACCATAAAGGACAGCATCAGCAATCCCTTTCTGTACCACATGGCCTTAGAGCTGAGTTTTGGGTTTCACTTTATAAATTTCCCAACACTGCGTCACCCTGGAACACTGTAAACAGAGATCTGTAATGGAAAACCAAGCATTTCACAAGAAGGGGCATGGCATGCCCCTCTTCCACTTGCAAACATGCCAGAACCTAGTGAAATCTGGCAGGTTTGGCTTTCCAGGAAATGACAAGAAGTTTCATGTCCAAACCCTGAAAAACCCACACAGTCACAGGGCTGCCCTGCCCCAGCCCTCACTGAAAAAAGAATGTAAAGAAACTGCTGCTTTGACAGATGGATTGATTGATCGATTTTTTGTGGCAATTTCGATACTGAACATGCCCACCACTCCTTTAACATCACTGTTGATGTAGCTCTTGAGCTTCTCCTAAAGCTGCTGTGAGCCACAGTGCTCCTCAGTCTCTGTCCCTCTTGGGAGGCTGGGACTTTGCTGCGTACAGCCCCCTCCACCTCCCATGGAATGAAAGGCTGGGCTACCACAGCACCCAACACATAATGAGAACAGAAGAAATGAAGCAACAAAGCTACAACTATATCAGATATTCTGGCAGTATTAAAACTCCTGGGGGCTAAAATATTTTATGTTTACAGAGATTTATTTTACTTAGCATAGTTTTCACGACACATTTTTTATCAAGATCTTGACTTAATCAAAAGACCAATTTTTCTTCACAGATGTAAGTTTCAGCTGCTCGGTCTGCTTTTGAAGGAATGAAGTTCTCCTTCTCTGAACAAAGAGGTTTAGGATGAGGAACAGAGAAAAGGTTAAGAGTTAACAAATCATAGAGGCAGAAATCTGCCTCTGCCTCCCTGCACAATACCTCATAATCCTTAACGCCTGTGGCAAGACACGGGATGTAGGGCTGTGAAGAACCAGGAGCTACAGCAGGGCTGAACCTGGAGGGGGTTTCTGGAAGGTGAGCTGATAATTTTGACCATTTCTCTTAACACATTATTCCAGGGATTTACAGCCATGTGTACCAGCCTTCCCCAGCTACGCTAGGCAGCCCAAAGGACAGCTCCACCAACAAGATACTGGGAGGATGGTGGTAGTTAAGGCAATTGAGAGAAATTAAAACATTTGAATAATCACCCAGGACCTGAACTCCAAAGCTTTTAAGGTTCATTCAGCCTTAATGAGTCCTTTTGCTGGCAGAAAGGTGTTAAACTAACCCTCCCCTCTCAAGGGCAACAAGCTCTCTCTCAGCTCCCAGTTCTCTGAGTCCCTTTCACGCTCTCTATCGCTGGAATGCAATACATTAACTTTCAAATTGCCATAGAACCGTCTTGCCTCTTTGGAAAACAGCACATCTGTGAGACCCACTGTCCTGAATGCCGCACAGAGCTGGCTCCTCTCACCCAACCCAAGGTGCAGGGAGAGGATGGGCAGCAGGAACACCTATATCTCACATACTTCCCGGCATGCTGCAATTTTGAACTAGCTCAGAAACACCATGTCCTATTAAACCAATTAACCATTATTAATAACCCTTTGTTAAGACTATTAATTCTTTAAGATAAAAAGGAATTTAACATTGTGACAACAAAGTAGCTATATCTAATTTCCCCAAATACATGTAAGTCTGACATTATCAGTGGTATCAGTGTTACACTCTCTTACTGTTCTCCAGAAATCTATCAACCCTAAAACTATTTTGATTAGACAGAACAAAAATACATCAATAAATGTAAAATGAAAGCTTTCTGAAGTTGGCATCCTGACTTAAATATTTCTTTGTTATTGGTTGCAGGAACGGATAAGAATGGATAAAATACTTGATGCATTTGAGCTAGAACTCTGTCTTTTGAATTGATGAATTGGTCTGCTGATACAGTAGCCCATTTATTTTTTTAAATTGACTTACAGAATTTAAGATCTGTGCCTTCCCCAGTACACTCATTTTCCAGGCCAGTGAGTCAATTTTTGCAATTAATGCTAATTGCTGCAAACACAAGGGATCATTTTGCAAAGCAGCAAATCCTTTTGCATTTATACAGAAAGTATTTGGCAAAGAAGGACTGAAACACCCTTATGTGTGTGCAGTAAGCATTTGAATACTTATCATCTGACTATATACAGGAAAACTTGATAACCTGCTGCAGGAAGGACATGTCTAAATGAATATAGCACTGTGCTGCAGTTGGCATTTGGTCCTGTCAAAGCAACATGATTTATCTTGCAAACAGAAGCAGAATATGCAACAAAAGTCATCGTGGAGAAGCCGCCTAAACAACACAACTCAAGCAAAACCATATATTCCACGAGGTAAATAAAACCTATATGTATCTATGTAATGATCTAGAAAAACTTTTATGATTACAATTTCTCTATTTTTCACAGCATTTTATTAAACAACAGTCCAGTGACACAGATCTTTGTACATTATTATGAAAGACTTCTGTACTGACTATAACACATTTTTAAAAAGGGGTAATAATGAAAATCTCTCCCACTTTCTTTTACAAATTTTCCTTTATTATATAAAATTTTAGAAAAAAACCCCAGCAGTACTATGCTACTACTATGCTACATCAGTTTCATGTTTGTTTTTGCTTGAATTTAATATGTTATACTTGCAATTCTTCCAGTCAGAGAGAATTAAGAAACTTCAAGTGACAGATCAATCATGAAAAGGCACTGAAGCAACTAACTGGGTATTTAAAAAATAGAAGCCTTTCCTTGAAAAAATTGTTGACTCATCAAACCATTCTCAGTAAAAAAAAAAATCTGTTTTACACAAATGTCCAACTTTAAAAAAAAAAAGGAAAAAAAAGAAAAAGTAATTTGAAACTGATGGAGATACTTCAAAAGGATGGTTTAGAAGTTAAAGGTTGGGAGTTTCAGTTTTATTGTCAAAATATGAATGCCAATGTACTCATAGGGATAATTACAAATAAATTTAAAATATTTTTTTTAGAACACTAAAATCAAACATTTTGGTTTCAAAAATGGATAAATATTTTCCAAAAGTAATTCAGCATTTTAACTTTTAATTGCTGTTCATGGAAAATATTTTCCAAAATTTTGGTAATGCTGATGGAAGAAAATCCTCAGCTTTCTGCCCAAACTTTATACAACCTTTTTTAACCAACAAACACATGGAAGAAGACAAGATAAAGGACACCCCTCATCCAAGAACAAGAGGTCTCCAGCTACTCTGCTTGACAGATTTTCCCATCAGTACACAACACTTCCTGTTACAGTTCCTTATGAACTGCTTAACAGAGGAGATTGGCTGGAGCTGCCTGGTCTCTCCAGAATCTTCCCAGGTTGTGGGCAGAGCTGTTTATCCTATTTCATACCAGCTAGGACACACATGTGGCAGCTGGGAATTTTGCATTTCTTATCATTTAACTTCTATTGTCTCTGACATGACTCATACACTAGGGATACAGAAAATTATATATAATATATATAAATACAGAAATAATATATAATATATAATATATTATATTCAGCTTGGAGAGTTTAAAAAAGAAACCAGCTCCTTCTGCAGTTGGAGAGCAGAGGAAAGACAGCAGAAAAGTGTGACTAACAGTTCTTGAATATACAAGAGATGTGAACCGGAAAAGGAGCTGTGTTACTGTGGCTGGGGAGTTCATAGATCTGTGATTCACAGCATTACAGGGCCCATTTGGTATGCAAAAAGAGAGGGTGATGAAAGGAATAGTTAGTCATGGAGAAAAAGCTAGACAGAACACACAAAGATGCTAACCCCTGGGAAAGGAGCATATTCAAGTGTGCTCCACAGCCTGGGAGAGAGAATACGGTCTTTTTTTCTTTATTTTCCTAAAAATACCTTCTTATTTGGTAGGTAGAGCACTCAAAGGAGTATCCTTCACCTCAGCCTTGAAAGAGCACCATGAACTCCAGTGCCCTGCTCAAGCCTATCTCAACCCAAGTGGATGGTACATTATTCTTCAAGCTTTTGCTGAAACCAGACAGCCATATTCTCTCATGACCATGTTTTTTTCTCCTCTCACTTTAGATAAGGTATGTAAGAGAGGAAAGAAGGCTATGCTAGCTGTGCTGCTGGACCGCACAGTGTACTACCCTCTGCATGCAATTGCTGAAATCACCACTGTGGAAATGCTTGGAGATAGGCTGTGTTTCTGTTAAACTTTCACCTCCCTGAAAGCAGTCGTATTCAAAGTAGGGATGAAGGAGAATTATTTGCCTTAGGGATCCCCTTGTCGACTCATGTGATTGCTGTTGAAAATGGTCTGGATCTAAAAGACCACAAAGGTGTTTGATGTTCCTCATATATATCCTTCAGCAAAAGAACTGGGAGAACAGTCAGTGCTCTTGTGCGTGTGCGTTTGCATTTTCAATAACACACATGAAACAAGCTGTGCCCTGCCAGTTTGCAACAAGCTCCATCCTGCCTTGATGTACCCATGCCATGTCTCTTCCACTGGTGTGTGTGTGAAGAGGAGGGGCAGGAAGGGGGAGGAATGGCATTCATAGGCAAGAAATAGGAGCGGGGCTAGGGGGAGAAGATAAGAGGAAGATAAATGGAGAGGAGGAAATAAACTGGTGGGTAGAAATAAGACATCCCCGCCGCCCAAAAAAACCGCAAAAAAATATGAGATAGGGAGGGAAAAGGCAATTCAAACAAAAATACTCCAAAGACACAGACGAAGAAGCAGGCAAGCATGAAGAAAGAATCAACAAAGGAAGGAGAATAATGTAAAATGCATAAAGACAAAATTAAATTAACCAGCCCACCAAAAAGGAGCTAACAAGAGCAATGTGGGTTAAATCAGATTGGTAAGATGGCAGAAAACAAACCAAAGAGGAAACATGCAGGACAGTAACACAAGCTTCATTTAACACTGTTCATGGGACAGGCCTTCCGACAATTATTTGTTATGCTGTTGCCCTGCGGTCCTTGATATGGATGATGTCTGGTTTCAGATCAGATCTCTCAGCAGCAAGTACAAGCAATGAGGAGAAATGGCCAAAAATGTGACTGCCAACCCAGAGCCTCCTGAGTGGGAGAAGGATTCCACAGAAAAGTCTGTGGTAAAGCAGAGAACTAAACCTCAGTTTACTGTCTCCTTTAAGTTAAGACAAGTCTTCTGCCTTTCCTTCTCTGCCATGATGATGGATGAATCCCTGCTCCAGTACTGTCACTCACCTTCAGTCAGGACACTAGCCCAACTAACATCTAGGAATAATGGGACAAGAGTACGGTAAACAATTCAGTCTGCTGCCAATGCCAACGGTAATTTTCCCAGCACAGAGTACAGCCCCCTTTTCTCCAGTAATGACTCCAGATGGTTTTGCTGTTTTCCTGCAAGGTTAGGACCACCAGCCAATCTAGGAACATACATCCAAGTCGTAAAACGAATTACGGCCAACTGGTGCAACTCAAAATAAAGAAAAAAAAGAGTGGAAAATTTTTAGAATGATTTCCCATTCACGCAAGCAGCAAAAACAAGACATGGCATCACCGGGAAACTGTTTGCCATGGGTGTCTTTACCACATCCATTAAAGCTCTTGAATGTTGCTCTGAATCACAAGGCATCTCCAGGGCCCCGTGGAGCAGGCAATGCCTGGGTACGATAACCCCCAACAGTCCTCCTGCTAAACCCCTGCTCACGCTGTAGCGACACACTCAAACACACAAGTGATCCCATTGGTTTTTGCAGCACCATTTATGTTGATGTCAAACTATTCTCCTGAGTGGGGGCTTATTAGCAATTAGGCTAAAAAAAAAAAAAAATACCCAGAAGCATCTTTTTACACCTGAACCAAGAAAAGGTTTGGACCTGAATTTACAGCTCACTGTGGGTTTCACCGGTGTGCCTATGTGCAGGCACCACCGAGGCCGCAGAGTGATTCAGAGCATCTGTGTGGGAATGAGCAGGCAAAATCAGTCAGAGTCTGTCATCCTTTATGGCCCTTCTTACATCAATAATATTGAAATGTAAAGGACACAAAAGCTGCAGGTAAATCTCACTGGTATATTATTATTTTTTACATCAGACTGGTCATTTCTTGCTCAACCATAACTTTCCTAACTGAAACATTTCTGGTTCCTTTAAAATATGAGTTAATAATGATGAATCAAAGATAGGGATGATCCTAAATTAAAGAGGCACAGTACAAGGCCCTGCTATAATCAAGGAAACTACTGTTATCTAGAGACACAGAACAGTCACATCTAATTCTGCATTCCACACTTTAGCCCAAAGAAATACTAATCCCCTTTGCCCCCTTGCACAGTGCCATGCAGCCCATACCCATCAGAAACAATGAATACATACATCAAGTGAAGAGTAAGGGTAATTTCCTGTGGTTGTTTTACAAGCAAGAGATTAAATTGTGACTACCCTGCAGAGGTTTAAACAATGGCTTGTAATAAAACTGATGCCATAATATGTAATCAGAAGTCTGACATGCCTAATGCAGCATTCATATGTAAAATGTCTGCAGAGGAAACAGCCCAGCCCTCTAATTTCAGTCTTTGTTCAGAAATGAAACCTTGGGCCAGGTCCCTCTGATCACCTGCTGAAGTCCCTGTCAAAGGATGGAGACAGATTTTCACACAAATGACACAGAACTCAGTCTGGCTCCATGCAGGCAGCCAGAAGCTCTCTGGAGCCCACGAGAAGGCAGGCTCTGTTTGAGCCCGTTAGTAAGCACGTAATTGCCACGCATGACTGCATGGGAAAATTTTGAAATTTATCTCAGTTATCCTGCCCATTCCTCAGCTAACTAAGCCACTCTACACGGTTCCTGTATGATACCAGAGACATTTACCGCATCACTTAGTGTCTTCCTAACGTTAGAAATATCCCACAGACATTCATCCACAGTTTTCCTAAATGAAAGCATGGACAGATGTCATCCATGCATTTTAGCCCACTTTACTGGATTAAAAACCCAGGGTGGCCCCAACCTGAATCTCAACAAGCTCTTGGGGAAGCACAGGGGGGGACACAGACATGAGCCCGGGTCTAGCGTTGGCCAGGCTGATGTGTGCGAGGGCAAGGACCATAGGGGTCAGACGGGGACAGGCAGGATGACACAGCCTGGGGCCGGGGGCTGGGTGGGGGAAGCTGGAGCAGGGCTGTGGGGGAGGCCACGGGAGGAGACTGGGATGTCAGGAGCGGAGCAGGCCAAGGCGGAGGCCAGGGGCGGAGGGAGCTGCGGGCGGCGGGCAGAGCCGCGGGCAGGAGGAGCAGCGGGCAGAGCCGCGGGCAGNCGAGCAGCCACAGGCGCCTGTCGGGGCTCATCTGAGGGCAGCAGCGGGGCCTCTGCGCACGCATCCTCTGCGGACGAGCATCCACCCGAGCCATCTCAAAACATCCCAGTTCCGGAGAGTCCCCCTGATTAGGCAGTGGCGAGTCCAGGCGCTGCACGCACCGCAACCATCACCGCAGTATAAGCATCAGAAAGCAAAGGGAGGTTTTCTAAGTCCAGAATAAAAGACACCTTTCAGAAGTTTATAAATTATTTGTATTATCTTTGACTCAAGGCTGCAAGCTTTGATCAAATCTGAAATCTATTAAGCAAGTGCTTGAGAAGCACTATAAATTGTAAAAAAAAAAAAAAAAAAAA
>VXBT01005950.1:262619-378137 GCA_013400235.1 Oriolus oriolus | reverse complement strand
AAAAAAAAAAAAAATAAAGAAAGGTAACAAACCCCCACCTCATTCAGTGGTCAGTAACAATTCTCTTGTAGTTTAATCTGCACACGATTACTACAGATCAGTGAATACCAAAAAGGGATCGGTACCTGCTTTGTAAGTCGTTTAGGTGCAATTTGCCTACATAATGGGTGGCTGATGAGACAGTGATGATCCTAGCGTTGTGACTGTGCGTTCCTGATTGCTTCAGCGTATCCAAGAGGAGGTTAGTCAGCAGGAAGTGCCCCAAGTAGTTCAAGCCGAAGTGCTCCTCAAACCCATCCTCCGTCTTCCTTTCAGGGACCAGCATCACCCCAGCTGGAGGAAAAAGTAGAGGTAAAACCTGCTGATTTATTTCAGAGGAGCAGCAAGCTAGAAGGAGCACGGATCTCCTGCTGCAGAGGGTAAACACAGCATTTAGAGCAATGAGTGACTGGTGATGGCATGTAAAGTCGACACTGATTGATTCCTGACAAGGAAAATATCTAAATCCCCACTTTGGTTTCTTCATCCATATAACATGCTGATTGATTCTCCCCCTCTCTCCCTGCATGACTGTGAGGGTAAATGAGTTCATTTGTGAAAAGTGTTTTCAAGAGGTAGGAGCTGGGCGATCCCAACAACATTCCCTCCATCAAAGCTCAGAGCAGTAGAGACAAGACCAGGCTAAGCAGCAGACCTGCTCTCCCAGACAGCTTTCCCCTGAGTCCTGGCTGGAGTTTAAAGCTCTGGTGAGTCTACATCTGAAATCTGCAACTTCTGTCTCACTGGTGTGGGTGAGAAAAGATGTAGTGAATTTACCCAATATATCTTAATTACCATGCTTACAAGCAGCTGCATATTGAAATTAGGTTTTCAATGCTTATTTTGGCAATATTTTTACATAAATTTCTACAAACCACAATTTTCCAACTCAGTGTCTAAAATAAGTATCCACATCCCCAACATGCAATGTTGATTTCAGCATCTTGCAGAGAATTCTGAGCTCATGCATAAATTACATCATGTATTGAGGCTGTGTGAGGGATAGTTATCCTGCTCAATTATAGCATAGACTCGAATGCTATAAATTATTCTTATTTTATTAAAATTTAATTACTGTACAAGTGGACGTGACCTTTGTCATTGAAATGTAGATAGACATAACTCATGGAGAATCCTGTTATAGGATGCTTCTCTCTAAAACCCATGAATATGATACAGCAGAAAGGCCACCTCTGCACACAAGACATGAGAGAGTGTCAGCTTAATCCTCATGCTACTTCATGTGCCCACTAAAAAGCCTTTAACATCCCATTTCCTGATGTCAGCCTGACCTGATGATGGCACATTAAATGACCACTTTAAATTGCACATGCCGTGCATCTACGCCGCTGCTTTGGGGGTTCCTGCCACCTGACACTCCTGCTTTGTTGCTGCTGCTTGAGCCAAAGGAGAGATATTTTTGGGATCTTTTTTAGCATGGCAAACACCCATAGTGATTCACCTGTGGCTTCCTACTGCTTAACGGAGCAGCTGGAGAAGCAGTGGGCGGGGAAGAAGCTCAAGAAGACCACAGAGAAAACAAAAGGTTAGGTTATAATGCAGCATACCTGCAAATGGAGAACTGTAGACTGAACACAAGTGATGCTGCCTGGTGGTACAGTGAAAGAAACACAACACAAATTACATGATGAGACTCCACAAAAGCTCTGACTAGCCTCTCCCTATGTCATTTACTGCTGTAAACTGTGTATAATCACGTCTGAAGCAGTGGCTGGGACTGAGAACTTGTGTGAATGTTATGGACAGGTGCAAATGTGAGACAAGCCCAGCTGTGACTTTTTCTTGTTTTCTGGGAAGAAGGAAAGGATGGGAATGGCAACAAAGCCCAAGCTCCCAGACCAAGTCTGAGCCTGCTACAGTGCAAGTTTTAGCACAGACAGAACTCAGCACGAGCTGTTGGAGGGCAGATGGAAACATTGCTCCATCTCTGAGCACCAGGGCCAGTACAAGAAAATGATTTGCATATCTCTGAGGCCATCCTGCCCTCCAAAGCTCTGACACTTGGAAAAGGTGAAAGGAAGCAGTTTGCCAGAGCTCTGTTTGCAGCAGCACTGGTAAAATACAAGCCCAAGAAAGGCATCCAATATAGAAAAGCCCCAGCACAGCAAGGCTGATGTGCACCCCAAATGCTGCTTCTGCATCTGCCGGGGCTGCTGCAGGGCTCGCTATAGGACCCCTCCATGCACAGACACTCTTCTGTTGGTTGAGTCAGATGGGGGGGGTAGAGGAATCTGTCCTGAGAGAAGTGTCCTAGACAGCTGCTACAGCCGCTCAGCTTTGCATCGTGACCAGCAGGCAAACACAGGGAGGCTGCCATCGCTCACATTAGCCCCGAGGATGCCTGTGCCACAGCAGCTTCACCCTCGACCTCCAGAGAGACACAGGATTTCAAGAACACATAGAGGCTTTGCTCTCTACCCCAATTAGTCTCCACCATCTGTGCTGCACATCCTGGAAGCAAAAAACAGATCTGAGCTCAGGTCAGGAGACAGAAAAAATTTTCATTTATGCAATGCACAACTGTAAAGATACACACTCCCCAAAATTACTTCGCTCATTCTTCAGGAGTATGCCCTGAGTAGAAATTCTGGTCAAGTCCTTCAGCAAGCACAATCACCTCTGCTTGCATCTGATGCTGCTACAATTCCCTTTTTGTCTTCAAGAGCTGCTCGAATAATGTTAAGCCAAAACACCATTGAAAGACTTTTTTTTTTTAAAGGCTCTCATCTTTCAGGTAGTTCATATCAAGGCTGTCAAAAAAAATCTTGCCCTGTAGTCTGAGGGCAGTTTCTCTCATTTGAGGAAAAGCTATTTAAATTCACTGAAAGTGAGCATACAAAGGAATACCCAACAGGCAACTGAACCTGTCTGCTTCCTTAACAAAAGGGAAAACCTTGTAAGTGTAGCAGCAAGCTCTCTTCTTTAAATTATTAACTACCTAACATTCAGTAGATACTAAAAGTGGCATGCTATTGATTTTCTCTTGTCCAGAAACATCATCAGCTTTACTTAAGGGCTCCAAATGTTAACTCAAAAATGAAAGCAGTTCTATTTTAAATTTTTGAATTAATCCAATACTATTTGAAACATTTAAAAATGCCTTATCTCTTCATTGTAAACTAAGAATGATTCTGCTTATTCTTCTGGTATGGAATCCAAACAACTCAGTATCTTTCTGGTTTTAATTATCAGTAGTCAGCCTTATAATTTTTTCAGAGTGTATGAGAAATTTGAAGTGGCAGCACACAAACCATTAATGCCAAACACCTCAGTTCTGATATAACTTTCTTATATGTTTTTCCCTGTGATTTAGCTGGATTGTCTCCAGAAGATTCCGTTTTAAAATATCAGTGATAACATCGTGGCATTAGAAAATGAAGTAATAAGTAAACTGAACATGAGCTTTTACTTTGTAATTGATTAGCTGTTGCTGAAATATTCTTGCAAAAGACTGATAGTATGGGCACAAAAAACTGAGTGAACAAAACATGGATACGTGATTTTGCAGAGGTAGAAATAAATTAGAATAAGGAAAATATTTTTCTGCAAAACTATGCTGAACAACTGCTCTTATACAGTGATACATTCCAATACGCTGCAGTTCTGCATTTATTGTAGTATGTTCAAATTATACACATTTTTAATCAGCTTTAATGAATAACAAAAATTATATTCTTTTTTAATTCTATGACTAGGCAATAATCGTATTTCTCACTCAAAGAATGAATACAGTTCAAGAGATCTGTCTTTGTAAGCAGGAATTTATGATGATTTTCTATAAAAGTTTCTAATGAAACTCTTGGTTTCTGATCCATCAATGTCTAATATAATTTAAACAAAATGGTTCTGATACTGCAGTAGCGTAACAAAAAATTTTATGATAGTTGTAAATATTATAGGCCAGGCATACCACATTTTTATTGAATTATAAGGAGAATTTGCACTGTGCCTGCTCATACTGCAGATGATGACAAATACTGCTCTAACTCCAATACCTCCCACTGCAAAGACGTCCTTCATCTCCATTATAAAATGTGTTTTAAGAGCTGTAAAAGTGCAAGTATTTCACTCATCTGGATTTATTTACAGTGAGCTACTTGGAGGTTTTTAAAGTCAGCTCTCTCAAACTCACTACAAAAGAAGGGTTTAAAATCTCTTTTTCACATGCAGAACAAAATGTCTGCCTTCCCAGCCTGGCTCACAGAAGAGGGTTTGGAGGCAGATCCCCCTCACACAAGTTCTTTTATCCCCAGACAGCCAAAGCCTGGGCAGATAATGCAATAGGTCAGCCCCAAACACTTACACACAACACCTTTGCAGCAGGAGGTTAACCTTTATAATCACATTCGCCCAGTTCTTGCTATGTACAAGGAAGAGATACATACTGTACCAAAAATGTTCCCAAGGGGAAAAATTAGGAGGCAGTTATTTCCAGTGAAAGCACAAAGCCCTTCCTCCATACAGGCTTTGCACTGTCATAGCTGCCGCCCTTAGCATCCCATGAGTGCAGCCACACGAGGCAACCCACCCCCCTTCACGGAATGTCAAGACTGCTCTGTTCTGCACACCCTTGCAACAAAACATCCCTGGGTGTATCTACACGTAAAATAGCACGGCCCACTTCTCTCCTGAACAGAAGAACCCTACAGCAGCTTCCCCTGGCTAGGCTGCCTACACCAGGTTGCTTGTTCCACCTTGTTCAATTGGGCTATGCAATCCCAGAATACACCTGCCCTGCAAGTCTCTCCTGGCCAGTGAGCAACGAGAACATGCAATGACTTATTGGAAGAATTGCCCCCAGAAGTGCTTAGTGGAGGCACAACTGTGCCCACATGACTGCTTCTTACAGGTACTGCTTCTTACTGCCTTGTCTGGGCTGCAGAGCAGTGAATGTACAGCACTGCTGTACAAGCTGTGACATAGCTGCTTGTCAAGCCAGATCCCTAACCCAGAGTCCTGTGATACAAGTATGCCACATGCCTATTGGTATCCCAGGAAGGTGTTCTGAGTCTCGACAGGACCACACACAGAAGCCAGATTAACAGTGTGTGAAAACTGAAAAGGTAAAAATCCTAACAGTTTAGAAGAAAAACACAAAAAGCACAGATGAAACTCAGTACAGCTTCCCAATGCTATGGTCTTAGTCCCTGTCTTCCCAGAGGGAGCTTAGACTCTTGCATTTCCTAATGGTTTTTGGAGGTCTTTATATGTGTATATGCAATTTTCCAAAGCCAAATGGGAAGAAAACGAAGCAAAGCAAGAACTTTTACCCCATGGCATAACAATGACACTTGGATGATACCACACCAATGCATTTGGCCCCTGGGGAGATGCAAAGACACCTGTTAGTCTGTCTGGCATTAGTGCTGGAAGAATGTCCTGTGCATGGACCTTTCCTGGAAGGTACTGCCCACCGTGAGAACAGGTTTGATAAAGGGCAGGGACCCAGCCTGGGGTTGTGGAGAAGAACCATCTCCAGAGGATTAGGTCTCTCCTGCCTCATCCCAGGGCAACTTCTCCACAGGAGTCTGCCTGAGGCTCTGCTCCAGCACCGAACAAGTTCCCAGGAGCTCTCACCTCCTGCTCCCTTCTCCCAAGATGCTCTGCACCACCCACTGCCTTTTCTGACTACCGTTCCTGACAGCTTCCCCAACTCCCTGTGCTGGACAAAATGCACGGCCATGATGAACCAACAACAGTGTTCTGCTTCCCAGCCTCTCCTCCTCCCTTACCCTCATAATCCAGTGATCCCATGCTGAACTTATCAAAGAACTGCATGTGTTCAGGAAGGAGGGGAGAGGTTCAGCCCAGACATGCATATCAGCTTCATCTGCCTCTTTGCTTCCCTGCACACGCTAAGTTCCTTCTCCCTAGTTTTCTTACCCAGCCATTGCAGCTCCTTCGTGTCTCAATCTCACATCACTCTGCACCCTGCAGGCATTTGCCTGTCACACACCTGGCTCAACCTCCCCTCACTGCTGAGGCTGCTTTCCTGCTGGAGCCATGATCCGTGGCTCTGAGGCTCCTACCAGCTTCTCCATCCCGCCTTCGGTATCAAGCAGCTGTGGCTAAGTTTCTTTGTACAAGTTACATCGAAGTGCGTGATCAAGCAGAAGAGAGGTTCCAATACCTTCTCCACCAGGAGGGATAATTCTCATCTCTGTTAAACATCAGTAAAC
This sequence comes from Oriolus oriolus, assembly GCA_013400235.1. Taxonomy (NCBI): domain Eukaryota; kingdom Metazoa; phylum Chordata; class Aves; order Passeriformes; family Corvidae; genus Oriolus; species Oriolus oriolus. Next base: position 371,898 of record VXBT01005950.1, on the reverse strand, counting down.
TTGCAAGTAAGGGATCAGTCAAGAACTCCCTCACTGCAAGAAAAGACTCAGTCAGGTAGTGCCCAACAGAGACTCCAGTCCTCAAGGTTAAGAACTCAATCCTTGTGAATCATATGGTCTCAGCATTTCCAGCCTCTGACTGAGACATCTCCTGCAGTTCAGACATACCTAATGACTCTCTTCGTCCTCACTACCCACCCCAGCTCTACCCCAGTATTTGCTCTCATTATTTTCTGATATTTAACAAGAATATATGCTACATTCATAGTTTAATTCTTTATAAAAGTCTTTTAATCAGAAAGTTCAAATGTTTTGTCATCAAGGTTTTTCGTCATCCTCATGGTTTCCAGCTAACTGTCCTGTTCCTCCCGCCCATCAACTCTTCACAGTCTATTTTTCATGGGAGAGAAACTTGTCACAGAGCTCATGGAAGACTGAGGCCACCAGTCTGGAGAGTGGAGAGACTGGAGGAGCCTGAAGTGAGACCCAGTGCCCATCTCCACCAAGCTCAGAGGCAGCTGGGAAGAGCAGATGGGATGCTGGTGCCCAGTGCCAGCGCTGGTGCATTTGCCTGCACTCAGCACCTCCCACCACGGCTCAGGGTTGTGATTCCGGCAGAAAGACCTGCTCAGGCTCGACTTGGGACATGCTTGATATAGGCAAAATCTTCAGTGAGGAACACATGAAAGGTGGCTTACAAAGTGCAATGTTAACCAGGCTTCTGACTTGACCCACCATAGGAATATTCCATACGTGGCAAAAGGTGCAGCCACCGCTGACACAAAGGCAACATCTTGTCTGCATTCAATTCCAAACTGTGTCATAACACCACGGCCTTTAGGAAAAACCTTGCCATCACTTTTGACATTAAAAAAATCTCCTAAGATGTTAGTCTAATTGCTGCTGGAAACAGATAAACTGTTTTGTCTGGCATTACAAAATAAAATTTGAAAAAAAAAAGTTCGCCTAAGGCAAATACTTGGCATGGAAACTCTTAGCCCAAACACTAAAAGTTTGGCTAAGTAGTAAGGCACTGAAAACTGAGTAAGGTCTACTGCTACTGCTCCCAGACTGTTCACAAGGGAGAAGTGCACTGTATTTGGCTGTGCCAAAGAAGTTAAAGCAATGTGTCTTTCCAGCAAAGACAAGTTCTTACTTTCTCAGTAGGTTAAAGAAAAGAAAAGGAAAAAATGCAGACAATCTACATTCAAGAACTGTGAGAAAAAAACCAAATCTTGGTAAGTTCAGAACATAACTGAACCGGCTGTAATACCTCCTTAAGAACAGATTCACTTTCTGAATCAATGTCACGCTGCTACACGTGAACACAGCACAAGCTAGTTCTTTGGAAAATCTGTCAGTTAAAAAAAGAAAATACATTCCATAACCAAGGTTTTTTGATTTTACACTAAAATAAATCAGAGCATTCCTAATTAGGTCTGGTTCAAAAACCCTCTTTGTTTCTTAAAAATATGCTCAGTAACTGTTTGGTTATTTGATTTGGCACAATGGTGAGTTATCCCACTCACAATCAGAAAATAGGAAAATCAGTCACAGCTTTCTAATTCAATAGGATATTCTCTTAGAAGTAAAATATTTTGGTTTGCAATTTGTATAAAAAATATTCTTACCTAAAAGCTATGAAAGGATTAAGTAAAAATAAAACACAGCTCACTTCTGCCTTTCAGAAAAGCCAATGGCAAATGTTCCACACACTTTAGTAGAACCGGTTGGGTTTCCTAATCCATCAATAGCCGAATTTTGTATCTGTCTTCCACTGATAAAACATTCACTTTCAAGACATAAAAGCAAATGGGTCAAGAACCTGCAGCATGTGGAGCATGAGATATTTCCCCTTTCACAAAGTGTTTGATATCACAGACACTGAAAAAGCTTTGGAAATAATCAGAAAGACAAAGATAAAATCAAAATCAGGATTTTCATGAATGAAATCCTTACTCTTTGAAAGCTAGAAGTAGTCTAAGGTTACCCCTCTAACTTATTAGTTCTTCCAATAAAAAATAAACCTTGCATAGAAAATCTGACATCTTCATATAAGATACATATAATTCTGTCAGACAACAGTGCTATCCAAGTATAATAAAATCTCTAGCTGACAACTGCTGCTAAAAGTCTGTACCCCAGATAATTGCTGGCATTGCACAACCCTCAGTTGCTCTGAAGGAGCCAGGCTGGATACTGTCAGCAGTGTCACGGTGCTCTGACACATGTGCCCAAACAAGTTACTTGAAATACCCAAGGCACCTAATACCTGTGAAGAGCAGCGCGTGATCAGCCAGCCTCCCCAAAGTCAGCCCTCTTAAAAGATGATCTCTTCTGAAAAATCTGAGAAGATGGCACCTGTCATGCACTGAACAAGATAAAAAAATATGGCTCTGAGTGTTTCTTCTCATTTTAGAACATGTTAATACTGCATATTAAAGTCCTTATGAACCTTCTAGTTTTTCCCATCACACATGGAAGATCCATTGTAAGCCAATTTCACCACCACCTCAAACTACCTTTTCCAGCTCAAACCATCTCTCAAAGACCCAGCTCTTCCATGATATCTAGTACTTATCATCCATTACATACAGGTAAAGGCTATTGCTCTTCTGCTCATCCCCTTCTGTCTTTGTCCCTATCCCTCTATATCTTTTCCATCACAGCTTTGCTTGGGTATTGCTCTAATTTGTCTTCAAGGAAGGATAAAGATGAAACGTGATGTTGTAAGCAAGACACTGGAAGAACTTTAATGAGATATCATATCCTGGGTTCACCACAGCTTTCCTGTGTGGCTGGAATGTCGATGAAATCCAAGTTTCACTGGGGTCAACAGAAACCCTCCTCATTAACTTTCCCTCAAGGCCTTCTCCAGTGAATTTCCACATCTCTCAGGTTTCTTTCCTTTTCATCAGAACAGGCAGTGTAAACTGAAGCTGCTGCACACAAGGGAGCTGGCTCTTACCTAACCCAGAGGGACAGGATCTTTTCATAGATCCAACTGTGATAATTTCAAACAATTTCACTATTAGTAAATTCAACTGATAAATATGACCTGTGAGTAAGTAAGTATCTATAAAGTTGTTTCCATTTGATATATGACCTTATTCCCAGCCCTCAAATTTCACACTTCTTTTGAAGATCTGATCCTGCAAATACTCAAACGCAAGAATAATTTAATATATGATCAACCATGACAGCATCCATGGCACTATTCAAGGGATTCTGGGCAAAGGATTATGGCTGACCTGCACATGGCTGGATTGTGTGTAGGTAACACAAGGAAATATATATATTTCACATACTCAGCTACTGATACAGCTTTTAATGTGCTCTACAAACTGAAGAGGTAAGATTATACAGACTTATTCATTCTATCAAGAGACTGATAATTTCTCATATGATCCACGAAGTACGAAATATGATCATCTGAATTAGCCAGCAGTTCAGAAATATTGATTTTAAATTGGCTTAGATAAGCTTCAACCTGAAATATATTAACTGTATGTCTGCAACAGGCTAATACTAGCCTGAAATCTCTATGTTGGCATTTCACTGTTAATGAATTAGTGCATGTTTGGCATCCAGAGGCATTCTGATATCACTAAATATCTTGTGATTTTGACGTTGGGTCTCTTGGTTTTAAGATCATTGAGTACTGCAAACAACATACAATCAGGAAAATTAACTACAAGGTGCTGAGAAACAGTTCTAGCACACAGAGAAAATGACTGCCTTCAAGGTTAGAAAAAACATCTCTGGCATGAAACAGTGACTCCTGGTCATGGAATTTTACAAAGTGTTTTTGTATCTGTCCCTTTTTCAACCACAAGAAGACAGCAGACTTTCTAATGCATTTTAACAGCAATGCCATTTTTAGGAATGTATTAAATAATTAACACGAGTGTACATGCTGTAATTTGCTAAATGCTTTTCAGCTGTACAAAGACACAGTTCTTTCCAAAACAAAACTAAAAATTAGCACCCAATTGCTAATTAGCAGACTGGAAGACACAGTCTTCTGACCTTCTGTCAGATTAAGCTTTCTGCCCTGCTTGTGTGCATCCCTCTTTCTGTGGCACACAGTTCAACCATTTAGCTTACTTCTTGTTTTCTACAGAAAAAAAATTCGTTTTCTATGTCATAGCATTTTTCTCTTTTTAGCACTAGCACGTTCTATTTAAAAAAAGTTTATATAATACTCTATTTGCATTTTTAATATGTTTTGTTTGTTTTAAAAACCAAGAGCTGAGCATGCACATTACTGATGCAGAAAGCATAGTAATGGAAAAACAGGCCCTTATTTGTCAGCTGAAATAATGCGTGCATTCAACCAAATTTTTCCTTTTAAATTAGAAATTAGAAAGTTAAATGTACATGCTAAAATAAGCTATAACAAAAAGAGGAGGTGACTAGTGCACTAATCTCCATTTAGTTGGATACCTAAACCTTCACTAGATTATTGTGGGACCTGGATGTTTAACTCTCGGAGAATACTTTGAAACTCAGGATTTTAGTATTAATTTAATTTCCAACTAAATCCTTGAGTTAGACAGGGGACAGAGAGCAAGTCATGGAGAGACAATTTAAAAAAAAATCACCAGTGACCTGAAAAACTGCTGAATTTCATAACAATCTTAGGTCAGACATATAGTATTGATTATTTATTTAGTACAGTAATTCACACAAAATCCCCTGTCTTTAATAATATTTCAATGTTAATTTCATAGCTTGCATTATTGTAAAATGTTGGAACTTTCATCAGTTCATCATCAAATGTTTGGCTTTTTGACAGGTTTGCACAAGCCCTCCACAAATATCATACACCTTCATGTACATGCAGGATACATAGTCGTGGAGATAATACGTGGAAAGTTTACTAACATGTACACATGATTATATAAATCAATTTAAAAGATTTAGATTTAAAGCAATTAAATAATACTAATATGTAGTGCAAAAATTTCAGTGTAACAGTTCTTGCATTTTTACACTAAATGTATAGAAAAGTACAATCCTGATAATAAAATGCTTGGTCCTATGAAGACAGAGGGAAAAATTTTTACTAGCTTCCTGGTGGTCTGATTCAGAAGTCATGCGACCTGCACAAAGTCTGATTTTCAAAACCTAATGGTGAATCTCCATTGCCCCAAAAGATTTTTGGTCAGACTCTTAAAAGCACATGATTGCCTATAAATGCACGGTGTAGCTGTCTGGCCCCCAAGCACTTATTCATGTGGTAAAAAAGAAAAATAACTTTTCATATCAAGAATGCTAGAGCTTTGTGATCTGTAAGAAAAAAAAAAGTACCAGGTGACACTAAGAAACCTACTATTCTAAAGGCATACACTGAGACATAAGAAAATCAGTGCATTATGTGATTTCCTGCAAGGTATCAAAAAGTCATGAAAAATTCCTTTCACCCGACAACAGAGCTTTCTGACCAAAGACACTCTCACTGACAACACGCCAAACAACTCAGTCCCTTCTGACATTTCAATATTGCAAGCATTGTCCTCTTCCAGACATCCAAGCTTGCGTCCAGGAAATCCTGTGGGAAAGGCAGTAGAACTGGACACTGTGATGAGGCTTTTGAGACAGTAGCGCTTCCAGCTCGGCAGTCCATGATGGGCTGAATCATCCTCCTTGGTGCGTTGAGTTACAGTAAAAAAATGAGAAAAAAGGAGGAAGAAGGAAGGGAAAGGGAAAAGGAAAAGCCAGCCAAAATGTCAGCACTTGTCTTGATGGTGCTCAGCACTGGTGGTTTTTGCATCAGGCCATTTCTCCTCCATTAGGTATGTTCATTTTCCTCTTGTGTAGCAAGAAAACATTTGGGCTTTCATATGAAACTAGTAACAAAAGTAAATGCTGCAGATTATTTACAAAAGCAAATAAAAAGGACCATTAAAAAAAATATGTGGGAAAGACCATTCAAAAGTGGAGTCATTGCCAGGCAATGGCCAGAGACGAACCAAATTCTGTGGGATTCTTTACCTTTGCTTTGGATGTGATTCCTTTAAGACAAAAAAAATGATTTGGACCATTCATTTCACTGTAGATTCTAAAAGGATTTTCTCAAACAACAGATTTCTCTTGCCAACTGTATTTGATAAAAAGTGTAAGTGACATCAAATGCCTTTCCTTCAAGTCACAAATACATAGACTGAATCAGGCAAATTTTAGTCTCAAGCTCCTTTCTTAGAAGAAGTTTTGGGCTTACACTCTTTGGTCTCATAGCACATTAGGAACATTAGGAGACCTATTTTCATACATTTGTGTCTTGGATAAGAAGACATATTTAATTTTCATCCATCCCAATTCTGCAGAGACCAGGGCAGAAAAGAAATTCCTTTATTCCAGAGGGCTTCCCAGTTGCTTCAGTCTCATCATTTCTCCCCCAACTGGCATCCAAGCCTCTGCTGACAATGCTGGCTTTGCTCATGCTGAAAACTAGTGCAGGGCAGGGGATGCTTGATGGATTCATAGAGTTAAAATCCCTTTTATCCACAAAATGCTGTTTTTTCAAATAGTGTTGTTCCCATACGTGTAACAGATTTTACATGTTTAAAAGTAAATCTGCATGTTTAAAAGTAAATCTGGAAAGACTTTGTAACTAGGCTTAAATATCCACTACCTCTAATTATTGCACAATTAAAATAATAATATTAGGATTTTTTGACTAATCAAAGAACAATGAACACTTAACTGAACATTTCACAAATGTTTCATATCAATCAGCAAATAAAAAACACTTGAATTTTTATTGCAGTATTTACTTGTGTTACTGAGAGCTCTTTAAGGCATCAATGAATATAACAAACGCATTCATTTACAGCATGTTTGCTCTCACTAGGATTGAAGTGTGCACAGGAAAACAGAAAATGTTCTCTGGGATGTCTTAATAAAACCATATGTAAATAGTTGGGAAAACAAGAACAGCAGCATATAACAGCAGCAAACTTCTAAGAGAAGCCTAAATTGTTGCTCGTGGGTTTTTCCCCTAGTTAAATAGACAGGTGAAAATTCCCCTTTAGGACAGTGCAAGCAGAGCATGCATAGTTTCTGGAGGAAAATTATTGTACACCTGGCTTCCAAAAAATACTATGGCTACAATACAAAATTAGATAACAAGTATGTGAATAACAAAAGCTAAAATCCCTAAGAATAATGAGATGCACTTGGTAGTTGTATGAATGCAAGATAAATATTTAATTTATGCTCTTTTAATTTGTGCTCTGGCCACTGAGCATGCAGTTTTATGAACAACTTTCCAGTAGTCCTGGATCTATGCGGTGACTTCTCTGAGACTGCTGGATGATTTGCCAGATTATATTTCAGGTGGATTAAACCCCCAGCCCAGCTCATCAGTCAACCACAGTAAACCAAGTGTTTATACAAAAAAAAATAAAAGGGGAAAGAAAGTAAATAAAGGTGAAAAGACAGATTTTCTACTGGGATGAAGTACAGCTTCTCTTTCCTTTCTTATTTTTCTTAGAGATGCTCCAATTCTTGCATAATTGCATTATTTTTGGTGCTGGAGAGCTAAAAAATCTCAGCAAAGGAACCAGATTTGCAATAACATCATGAGCAGGTGTGGCATTGAAGTGTTCAGACTGCTCACCCGACAATCTCTCAAAAAAATGCAATTTAACTCTAGAAAGAAGTCCCAGTTAATGCAGCCCTATGGTAACCTGCTGTATGGTTCAGATAATCTATTTGAAATGTGAAGTGATAGACAAGAGCTCTATTTGGCACATCTTCCCCTGCAGATATGTGAAGAAAAAAACAGAACTCACCATTATTCACCAGGACATGGAGTGGACAATCCTTTGCTCTAAACTGCTGCACAAATTGCCGTATAGACTTCATGGAAGCCAAATCACAGTATAAAAACTCCACTGGGAGAGAAGAGGAGATGAAAACAGAGTTAAGTCAGCTACACAGAGTTAAGTCAGTAACACAGACATCAACAAGGACTCCTGTGATAATGTGACCAGTAAAGGTTTTAAAAAGAAACTAGGTTTTCAAAATCATGTGTGAAGCTGGTCTCAGAAGGTTCTTTCTTTCTCCTTCCTCCCTTTGATGCCATGATGATTTTTTGCTTTTTCTTTTATACCCCTTTTATACACTCTTTTATGTAGCTTTTATGTATTCTTAGTGCTTTTAGCCCACATAGTTATAATTCTTTAAGTTTGATAACTTCCCTTAGACCCAATATTCCATTAAGCCAAGACCAAACATTCTGGAAACCCCAGACACCAAGGTCCTCTCCAGAACACATTCTGTAAACAAAGATAGCCCCATCCAGGGGGAAGGTTCCTCGGATGGGGGTCTCACTCGAGTCTCTCATTGGGGAATCTTTGATAGATATGCTAATTTTTGCAAGGCATATAATTGTATACACATTACATCAGGGGTGGCCATTTCTTCGGTGGGCATTTCGGGGTGCATTTCGATGTGCATTTCGGTGCACCTAAGGATCCTTAAATAAATACCGAGGTAAAACCCTTTTCCCCTCTTAACTGTGTTCAGCTCTCTTAATTTTAAGACCAGGAAAAGGCATCACCTTCATTTCTGTTTTTAAACCATTGATTCTTCACAGAGTAAATATGCGGAAAGTTGCTGCCAGGAGGTGAAGAAGGGCATCAAATGAAGCAAATCTGCACCAGCCCTACTGTTCTTACTACTGCTACCATTCAGGAAGAGGGGCTACAGCGCTGCAGCACTGAGATGATCAGGACATGGCAGCTGGAAATCAAATGGGGAGAGGAGAAGGCACATGCAAGGTTTCCCTGTGTTTCTGACACAAATATGCTGCCCTTCATTTTTTCCCAGATTATCTGCTGAGTACCTGCAGTTGGAATAGTTTATAAAACAGAGCTTTATTGCCAGTAGGAGAGATGAGCAGCAGCACACCCATACAGCAACTCCACTGATCTCTGATAGCAAACACAGCAGCATAAGTAATGCTGTAGCTCCCATGGGCATCCAGGGACATTTGGTGTCCAGGTCACCTGGGAGCAACAACCAGCCATGAAAATGTCATTTAAATGTGGGTAAGAGCCATGCTGACCCTTGGCTTTGGCAATGGCAGTGTGATTTGAGAGACACACACCTCACATGGATATCGTGGGCGGCATCCTGCCTACGCTGCTGGTGTTGGTCAAAGGGCAGGGTGGCGGGGGTGGGATTGGCAATCTGACTGCATCAACACTATTGCTCAAGGGGCAGGGCATCAGTGTCTCAAAATATATTTGATACCAGTCTTTATTTCCAAGAAAACACATATCAAACAAGCATCCTTTTGTCCAAAGCATTAGTCAGCCATTGACCTTCACTAGAATGCTACTAAATTAATTAGTTAAAATAAAATATATTACTTAAATGCCCCAGTAATGTTAAACTCATCAGGTCTGAAAATTCTCCTGCTGCAATTGTTCAGCTTTCAACCCCTGGCTCTCAAAGCACTGCCTCATTGGTTGCCTTGCCTTGCACGAAGCCATGAGCAGAGTTATAAAGTGAAAACAAGCAGTGCCCCCTGCCAACAGCAGTAGCTATCCCGACACAAACAATCCAGACTCTCTAGAAGTTCTGTAAAGGGGAAAAAGAAAGAAAATTATGACCTGGTCCAACTGTTTTAGCTTTTAAAAAAGTATATATTGCATGCCAGGCTTTTGGTTTGTTTCAGCACTAGCTATGTTTTAAGGAAGAAAATACGGGCCTCTACCACAGATATTTGTCTCTCTTCTGGTTTCCTACTTGTCACTGTGGGAACCCAAATCAGCTAACTGTTGTCAGCTCCATCCTGCCAAGACACTGAGGTGGATTTGCGTGAACCTCTTCCATAAAGTGAATTTTCCAAGGAACAGCAAAAGGTGTTTCAAATTGAGAAAGTCAAACAATACTGAGCAACCTTCAGTGACTAGGTCCATCAGAGAGAAAGGCAAAGGCCGTACAAAGCATCTCCCCTTGCTCACTGTGTCCTTGCAGGGTGAGCCCTTACTGTGCTGCTCGGTTTCAATGAGCTCCCAGATTTCCCAAGCTGCGGCAACCTCTGCACAGATGCTCAGTTTCCAGGATGGTTTTGGCCACCACATCAAACGACTGGTGTTTCAGAGGCTCATGGTGTTTTCCCCCCTCCCCGCTGCCCTCCCTCCTCCTGGCCCTGGGGCTGCTGCCCTGTGCTCCACAGGAAGGAACAGCCACTGCCTTCCTTGCAAATGGGTTCCCCTACCTCTTCTTATGAAAGAATCAGCCTTTAAAAGAAGGGGAAATGAAAGATCCAGCTCTTAAAAAATGCTAAAGAATGCCTTTCTGATAGGAGGATTAAACTATTAGATAAACAGGCTCCAGTCCAGGCTGTAATAAGAGACCTTTCCTCTTACTCTCTTCCGTGGTCCATCAGGGATGTTCACCAAACTGTTTCATCCTGTCCCTACCAAGGTTCCAAGCTATAATGCCTCCTTAGAGCATGTTAGTACAAGAGATTAGGAAGGCCTGCAGGCACAACAGCAAGATAAATTAAAAAAAGACATTCACAACTGTTATTTAATTCCTTTCCAGGAGAACAGTTTCTCTAGTTGCCTTAGTATGAGGCTTTAATAATCCTTATATATTTGAAACCTAGACAGTATTAGTCTCCTGAAATTGTCTTAGTGAATGTATATAAATTATTCAGTGGCCTTTTCCATTAAAAAACAAATAAACAACAATATTTAGATTCCATTTGTAAGATAACGTAAATACATTTTTTCAAAGTGGCTCTAAAGTAATACCATTTCAACAACACTGCCCCATGAATAGAAATGGAAAATTTCTTGAGCTCTCTGCAGACCTTTAGGAGTTCAGCAATTTTGTTTAATTTCATTGAAACCCTGCACCTGGAGATGGTAAGGAAATGTAAAAGTTATTAACTCCTGTCAATGAAGAGAGTTGCTCAGTCCATTCCTCCTGTGGCCTGGCCACTGTATAAAACCACATGAATGACACTGTAATTGCTCAGACACCCAAAACCTGGTCATAATAACTTATTAATAATTAGTGCAGCAATGAGTGGAGTGAAGACCTAGGTGAAGCTTTATGCTGACTCTGCTGTTGCTCTGCTTATTGAGGCAGCTCATCAAGGAGAGAGATTAGGGAAAGCATGATCAGTTTCCTAGGAGGCAGCCACACTGCCAGTGGAGGAGTACAATACAACACAATACAATACTTTCAACACAAAAATATTCATCTTGGTACAGAAGGCATTAGACCTTCATTAACTGTGGTATTTCATGGCACAATGCAGGCTCCAACCACTTCTTCACCTGTATGGACTCTGACAACATTATTGACTCTATTGCCACTATATATGTAAGAAAAGCAGACCCCGAGGACATTCACTAAGCTAAATTTTAGTCTCTTCCCTTATCTGACCTTGCATTGGCAACAAGAGTGGTGGTTAGATAACATGTGGGCCAAGAGGGTGCTTTTTAGCCTGACCAATGCAGTCTCATCCTGCCTGATAATTAACTTTTTGCTGCAGCTGTCTGATCTCCCCTCCCTTAATACTGCAGTTCTGCACAACAAATGCTGTCCTTCATCATGACTGTACAGTGCCCAGACTAATGGCACACTAGGCCAAGGCTATCATTACTAAACCTATTTACTTGCTTACTGGGGAAGCATGTCATCATATTCAGTGTTTGTAAAGCACTTGCCATCAAAAGATCAGAACATGCTTCAGAAAGGAGAAAAAACCAAACAAATCAACCCCCAAACATTTCTTTCTGCTCACAGGGCAGAAACACTAATGGCCAGAGCCCTTGCTGCAGCTTATTCATGCGTGGCAGCTCTTTGCCAGGGAGGCGGATTCACTGGCGCAGCACCGCGCTGACCGAGGTGCCGTTCTCCTCGAGCAGCTGTGCCAAAATGTGGTTCCAAGCCGTGTGCTGACCCAGAGGCAGGGCCTTGAGCAGAAACTGAGTTTTGTCTTCGTCCCATGGCGATTTTTTTTTTTTAATCAGTGTACTGAAGAATTACAAATTTAAAAGATAAGAACAATGGTAAGTTTCAAGAATATTTTGAAGCATACACAAATATACTAAGCATGACAATTTTTTAGATGCTTTAATTAATAAAGACCAGTGTTTAATAATGTGAGCAAATGACCAAACTGGATTGTGAACTAGTAATGTAACTTGAAATACTTGATGGAAACATGAATGGCAATGTTTTTCCATACAGGATAGGTATGAGCAAAAAGAAGATGTGCATTAACAGCAAGAAAGCTGAAACATGCCAAAATTCTTATAATTTACCACAATAGTGGCCTTTTTGCTTTAGAGTTTAATAATCTAATAAGTTTTCAAAACTACCTAGTTCTTTTCATTTTCTGTATGCTATTAAGTACAAAAATGGAGAGTAGGAGCTATAAGCTACATACAGAGTATCTGCAGCTAATGCTACTGAAATATTCAAATTTCTAACTCTACCCCATTTTATCTCTCCTTTTCCTGGACTACTTGCTTTCAGGTACTTCTGTAGTGACAGACATGCCTGTATTTCTTTCTCCTACTGGATGTATCCCATGTTCTTATCTAAACAATTTTTCCAGTGAAAGCGAGTACATCCATAATTGTCAGACACTGGCTAAAATTTTCACTCTTAAAAATATTTTTCTATTCATTTATTGTAATTTGATGACTCAGTTGTCAGAGAGTTGTTAGCTAATGAAATACAGGAGGAGCACAATTTCCCAAAAGACAGCCAGGGTTACTTACGCTATTAACCACATATGAATAGATATGTATATGATGGTCCTACAATTGCTGCTTTCCCTAATTGCTTTCTTTCAAACATGTATCTGCCTGGTGCAGCACCTTTTCTGCCACAGGGAAGTCAGCACAATGTTTTCTGGCTGCACCTCACGAGGCCCATACAGACCCCACAAAGCCACGCTGGCTGACCACGTGTGACACTGCTGAGCACATGTACTGTGCAGTGCTTGTTCTTGCATTTTACACCCTCCACTCGCTTGGTCACGGTAACTAAAATTAGAGGGCCTGAATGACTGGCACCTGGTAGCTCCTGGAGAGCTTCCTGACACCCTGAGCCTCACAAAATCCAGGAGGAGGCCCAGCATTAGGAGAGCCTGACACAGCCCCCGAGTGCTGACACTCCCCTGAGCTTCCCATCCAGGGTCAACTTCCACATTTCTGTCCGCTAGCTTCTTCACACTATTAGCACACCTTTCTTCATACCCAGAGTTCCCCTCCTTTGCTTTCCACACCAGCACAGTTGACTGTGACTGCACATTTCCTCTGTGTCTGTATCAGAGGGCATAAAAAGCATGAAATGGAAAATTCAGAAGCAAAAACAGTGGACAGATATTGCAGTGAACAATCAGGGACTGTAACTTCTGAGATGCTTACTGATCATCTGAACACAGGAAAACACAATGTTTTGGGTCCGTCAAAGACTACACCATTAGGCTTGGTTTAGATCAGATTAAGATGAGATAAGGCCACCTACCAACTCCCACTTTTCATGCATTCAACTCTAACCCACCATGTTGAAATTGTTATGGACAGCTACAGCTCTGCTTTAGCAGAAATCGTAAGTCAAAGTCAACTTGCTTTCAGCACTTATGCCACAGCAGTTTTCCATCATGCTTTCAATGCTTTTGTGTTAAAAACACATGCAGGGGATCATTTCTAAGGAAAGCCACAAGTCTGCCCAGAACTGCAGGGAGCTGAGGACTACAGAAAGGATTGCTTTGCTTGTTTCTACTTGCCACCCATCTATCCAGTGTCTGAAGATAGCAGAGGAAGAGTTGCTTCTTCAGCAAGGAACAAGGAATGCTTCCTAGACAAGATAGTAAAAGATGGTGTTCAGTAGTCGGGTATTAATGTTCAAAAAAGCATCTCACAGGTGCATTGCATTCTGGTTTCTGTATCTCCACAGGGGGTTATACTACACAGCAGCAAGAAGAAATGCTGTCCTGCTCATAAACAACTGAGCAGGATTCTGAGATTCTGGACAGTGCCATGGAGATGTTTATCAGAAAGGACCCTTGACGAGTTAAAAACCTACTACCTGCTAGATGCTGCACTGCAGAGGTAGGGAAGCTCTGTCAGCAAGGTGGCAGGTGAAAATGAAGTGGAGCAAACCTCAGGAAAGAAACAGCATGAGCTGGGAGGAGAAGAAGACATAAAGCAGTACTGACTGGAGTCTACTTGCCTTTTTTATCACACTGTCCTTGCTGTGAGTGGAAAATGCAAAAGCGGTTCTACACTGCTAACACAAACTTGTGGCTTATCATTCTGCCAGCTGGGTATGTGCAGCAGCACACAAGTCCCCATCCACAAAACACAACTCCCGCTAACAGAATTTTCCTACACTGTCTGGAACTCACACGAGGGCTGTCGGGCAAGTTGTGCTCAGGCATGCATGATGACACAACACTGTGTGCTGTTCAGGACCGTAAAACACTTACTTTAGAAGGACTTCACCGTAAACAAAAGCAAACAAAATCCTTCAGGTAAATAAGGCGTGTACCAGCCAAGTGCATGTTGAGCTCAATGAGAGACAACATAAATGCAGCAAGCACAGTGTCTCCTATTTATGCTGTGCTCCTGCCTTCATGCACTTGGTGATCTCCCTGGCCTCTACACCACAAGCACTCTGTAATCTCCTCCATTCTGCATTAGCAGCCAAGATTCACAGGGGTAAAATATTAAATTGATTAACACACAGAAAATCCTAGTATGTGCAATCGTACCCATGACACTGGTTGACTCTTAATTCCAGTTGAGGTTATGGTGACACTTTGCAGAATTTCGGCTCCCAATCCTTCAAATTATTACAAACATGTGACCTTGGACCATGGCTGTGGGCTGCTGGGCATTTTATAAGTTCTCCCCTGTATTATACTCTTTTATTAGCCTGAATAATTTCATGGCCCTTTTTCAGATCACTGATCTTCCACAGGCTATTAACAAAAATAATAACGTATGGATAACTCTAGCAAAGATTTACTGCTCAAGCTGATGCTTGTGATATACCACTGAAGAAGACAAATGGAAGACATCCATCTGGCAAAGTGTGTGAGTGCAGTGGCACAGATCAAAATAGTGAGCATATCTAAAGATATACCATTTGAGTATTTTTTATATTAAAAGATACACTTGCAATTTAAGGCAGCCGAGTTTGTCTACAGCCTTTCAGCAGGCAAGCAAGAGCACCTAAATTCAGCTGCTTCTTCTCTGAGTCATCCATTCTAGCACCTCTAACTTTAAAGGCAGTATAAAGAGATGAACTTCCTGTGCCTAGTGTCAGCCTTTGTAAACAGCCTCCGTGTGTCATCCTCCAGCCAGTTCATGGAAACAAGAGCTCTGCATCAGGGTTACAACATAAAGAGAAATCATATTAGGCAAATATTAGAAATTCATGCCTTTTTTTTTGCTTCGTCATGAAAGTCTGGACTTTTTCTGCTTAAAGAGCACTTTGTGGTATACCCCATACAGCTATACCCCATTGTACTAAGAGAAACAAGGAAGAACATCTTCAGCTGGGAGCTGTTTTCTTTCTCAGAGGTGGAAGAGTAAAATAAAAAAAAGGAATTGGTTTTCAGAAACTGAACAGTCTGCCTTAGCTACTTTCAGCTTCTACAAGAGAAGTGCGGCCTAGTACAGTGATCCTTTAACTTGTTCCATTCAAGAAACACCCTGGTAGCTCTTACACAAGAGCTGGTTAATCAAAATGGACAAAATGTAAGGAAAAGAACAATGTTCCAGTTCCATCACTACCAGCAGCTCCCATTACTGCTAAAATGTCAGCTCATCACAGGAGAGACCCCTGAACA
This sequence comes from Oriolus oriolus, assembly GCA_013400235.1. NCBI lineage: Eukaryota > Metazoa > Chordata > Aves > Passeriformes > Corvidae > Oriolus > Oriolus oriolus. The sequence goes on along the minus strand of VXBT01005950.1, from coordinate 356,051 downwards.
GCTTCACAAAGCACATTGTCAGAGTACTGGGACCTACCAGCAGTATCAAAGGGAGGGAGTCCATCTAAAGCAACACAAATGCCCACGTGTGACTCTGCTGATTGCAACACCACGTGGGATGTAATTTAAATACTTTACCATTTTAGCACAGTTCATCCAGACATGGCGTGCTCTCAGTTTTCCAAACATACAAGCACTGCTTTGCTGTATATTATCTGACATTTTCTGTTCAGTGGGGCCAAAGCTTGAAAAGAAATAAGCTGCCATCAACTTGTCAGAAGAGTAACTTGGGAGGTGATGGCAGCAGAACAAGAGCCGTGGGACCCACAGCCAGCTCTCAGGGTGAGAGAGGTTATCTCAGCTTCCCACGGGTAAAATTTCCTCTAAATTGTTCACTTGGGATGCTTAGCTTTTTAAGAATAGCAAATATACGATAATAGATACATATAAAATTTCCTCACATGCTTCCTTCTCATGAGTTCAGGTGCTCATCACCCAGGTTTCTGACTGTAGAGAGACAAAGTCCTCTGATATCCTCCCCTGTTGCTGTGGGAAGACTTTGTTTTCATCCCTCTGGAGAACTGTTTTGGGAATTACTTCTGTCACCATTTCGAGTGTCTATGGGTGTGCCTTCACAAAAGTTGAAACGAAATATGACTTTGGCACTTCATAGGACCATTTAGAGCCCTGTGAAGAAATGGTGGGAAAATGCCATGGCCACATAAATTTCAGTCTGAGCCTGATATTTGGAAGAAAAAAAAAGTGTTGCAGTGAACATGCTTCTCATATCCGTTTCTGAGGATTGAGGAAGGCAGCCTTCATCCTGTTTACAGCTAAGCATGCTTTCTTCCCTCCAGAAGGATCAAAACCAAAAGGACAGGCCTGGGTAAAATCCCTTTGCTTCACGGGACAGAAGAGCTCACAGTGAGCTTCTGAAGACTCATCATTTATGGACAGAAGAGAAGAGGGTTTAGAATACCTTCTTTTCTATTATTACCCTCATTGCAGGGGGATTCGACTAGATGATCTTTAAGGGTCTCTTCCAACCCAAACTATTCTATGATTCTGTATACTTTTAGATGTATTTTCCTCTTGCTCCGTGGTGAACAGATTTTTATATTAAATTTCATCGCTGTATTTTGTGAACTGTAGATATGTTTCTTTTTCTTCTCAGGTGACATTTACTCCTTAGAATGGCTTAATTCCACACTGTGACTTCTATCTCATTTAAAACCTAAAAATATATGGCACATATGCGACGCACACATCACAGTGTTCTCTATTGACAGTTTCTGTCGGGACTGAAACTCAAGTAAAGAGGTTTTTGGATGTAATACAGAGTCAAGCTGTTAAAGAAGATAAAAGTCAGCAAGGCTTATGCAAGATGACAAAAGGAAAATGTACTTCAGAGCAAGATACGAGCATGATTCTTCCTAGAAATTATCAGGAGTCCTCAACTGATTTAAACTGGTGTAGTTTTGCAAACTATACGGAGCTGTCATTTGTTTCCAGTTTCTCAGCTCTGGATTTTCACATTCCCAATGCATCTTGGGTTACATAGCTTCAAAGTTAAAATATCAATTTGCTTGTATAATTTGATGATCAAGGACACATACAAGCACATGAAAGAGAAATGGCAAAAAAAAGGGCCAGAGACCTTTTGCTGCTAGTCTTCTCCTTCAGAATATTTTATGAGTATCCTGACTAAAACAAGCACCAGCACTCATCTCAAGCTGTTTCTATTTTAACTTGCAGAACTTTTTTTCTATATTAACAGCTCAATTTTCACAAGAAATTTATATTTATTTATTTATTCAAAACATTTTCTCCAAGCTAGCCAAATTCAATTCAGTTTCAAATTAGATACCTTACTCGTATCTGTACACCCCATAATCTTGCTTCCCTCAGCCTCCCTAATTTATTTAAATTTTAGTGTGAAAGAAGCCCTCACATTCTCAATATATACATTTTGGAGAGAGAATCAACACAAGCTTAGTGAAAAACAGGCTATTCAGAAAGTGAGGGGTTTGCTAAAACAGGGGGCTGCCTTAATTACAGGCACTCATAGAGCCATAATATTTGTAGAACTGACTTTTTGTTTTAAGTGCTACAATAATGAACCTCCAAATCCAATTAGTCTACTTCTGGACTGAAACGGCTTATCCCTAATGATACCCCAGTTCCCACAGTGGGCCAGGATTGGGCTGGGCCACTCGGTCATTGTTGGTGCAGGTCTGGCTTCTGTCATGGATGTAATTGTCAAGAGATGTGAACTGACTTGTAACCTTCAGTCTTGTAAATTTTACCTGCCGTTCTAGATTTAAGTATCGAATGTTTCAGTCAAAATTCAGAATGCAACCAGCATGTCCTAATCTGCCATGCAGGAGCTTCTTTCCTTTAGCCAGTATCAAGTATATACTTGGAGATCTGAAATAAATCACTTCTAGTGGAGCTTTTGTTGGTACACTGTCTAGATATTTCATACAAGATATCAAATTTTGATTGCTGGCCAGACTCCTATACCAGAGAATCATTATGTGATGGCAAAACAGATCTCCCATTGGCTACATTTTCTGAAAAGAACATACATTTTCTGAGAATATTTGCTTACCATTTCAAAACCACACAAATAAAAACCTCTGGTGTGAAGAAGCATGTTTGTAATAAGCTTCGGTATTACCGCAAAAACACCTCAGCAAATATTCTGCTTCACACCCTCTGAGGAAACCTAGAGAGGCTGATAATGTCTCTGCTTTGTAGTACTTCAAGGATAGAAACCTTGCAGAGTCAAAGAAAATAAAACAAAGAAGGGAATAATATTTCCAAGCTCCAGGCAAGAATAACTTTGAGTTGTCCAGAATACAGCATCTTTTGCTTTAGACATGAGAACTATCCATAAAATATACTTTGACAAAGACTACCTTCCTTTTCCCCAGAGGTTTTCTGCTTTTCCCTGTCATGTCAGTCCTAGTGCTCATGAGGCAAGCTTGAGGGGCTCTCAGATTCAGCTTCAATCCATTCTTTTTTCCTTTTTTTTCTCTTTATTTGGAGATATTATTTGCATGGATAACCAAGTCACTGCTTCCCTGTGCAGCAGAGGCAGCAAAGCTGGGAGGGGAGGCAGCAGGAGCAGGTAGCAGGGGTGTAGGATCTGCAAAAGGCAGGGGCTGCCCCTTCAGATTTAGGGCCAGGTTAATCACAGCTCACCTGGTTTCACCCAGTGGTGTGGCTGCTCTCCCCTCACATCCTTGCCCCTCTTCATTCCATCACACAGGTCTGCTGGTGCAACTGCTTCTCCTGGTTCATGCCAACCCATACCTGGGATGTTGCCTGGGTTATGGCATGGGAATATAAATAACCTCGCATAGCAATGCTGTTGTCCTTTTCCACTCCTCCAAGAATCAAAGTGCATAGGCTTACTGTTCCCTTTTCTTCAGATCTGACACGAGACTGTTTCTCTTTCATGCTTAAGCAAGTTTAGGTCTGTAGAGGGCTCCTAAGATATGATTCATCTGACCTGTTTCACAAATCTAGTTTAAAATGAGATGAATCATGTCTTACAACTATTTATTCCTCTCCACAGACTGCAAAAGGAGCTTGGGGACACTGACTCAGATTAAAACCTCTGCATTATGAACCTCAAAAATTAGGTGATTTGAATCCTAGTGTTCAGTTGCAACTAATAATGAACAAACAGAAAAGGGGTGAAAAAATCAGAGAACCGGGAATATGTGCAGATGACTCAGTGTTATTCACCATACTCAAGATTTGGGAAAAAAAAAAAGTGAGAACTTCCAGAAGAATCTTGCCAAAGGCTCATAGATAGCTGTAACACAAAGAAAATTCATGCTGGAAAAGGATAAAAAGTCTTGCAGGGAGTGTTTAAATTCTTCCCTTATTGTGATGCCTCTGAAATAACTGTGACTTCTCAACAGAAAATTTAAGATACTGTTGCACTCTCTAATAGGCAAACACATCCCGAGAGTCGAAGAAGGTAAAGATAATTGTAGTGGCTGTTTTTGGTGAAATTGTGTATGTACGTGCACGTAACTGAGATGGAGCTTAAGCAAACTGCAAGACATTATAATTTTTACAATAATGACAGTATAGCTATGCATCCCAGGTGAGAACTGGCAGCTTTGCTGCTGCTCTATAAATCACACAGCTCTCACAGCTACTAATCTGCTGCAGAGATCTTTCAGGCTAGCAAAGTGACAGGAAAAAGAAGTGCAGAAGAATAAAATGCTAAGAATAGAACCAGTCTCTTGATTGCTGCTTCACAGGCTGCCCTGTACACTGGATCACACCTCCTCTCTCTTTTTACTTCTATACAAATAGGTATTTCTTATTATTTTTAGGAATGTATTCATAAAAAAAAAGACTGGTTTTTTTCTTTGAGATAGCTTCTTCTTTAGGAAACTTTAGATCTCTCCCCTCACCCCATCCTCTTTTGTTGCTTTGTTATTCTTCTCATCTCACCTCCCTTGCTAGTCCTCCAGAACTTTTAACATGATCACTCTAATGTGGTGTCCCTAGTCAGTGATGGGCCTTTAAAGCAATTATCTTTCATAGCACTCCACTGCTCATGCTGACCTGGAATTTCAGGCAATGTCAGACAGAGCTGCTGAGCAAGGAGCCACAGGGTTCTTCTCCTCCATCTCAATACTCAGTGCTTCTGGTATTTTCATTCTTCTTGAAGGCAAACTGACTTTTGGACATCTGTATAATTCTTGCCTTTAGGAATATGCATCCTGTGTATTGTTCAGTATTGGCTCATGCTGATAAGTATTTTCATTAGACATTTTGTGAAAATTCTTCCTTTTGGTAGAAAAAATAATCCTGGGAAGGCTATGTCCAGCTGGAAAAGGTATATTCATTTGGGAACTATTTAGGAAAGAAACAGATACTTTTAATGGTCCCCTTTTTTTTCAAGAAAAACAAAACAAACAATTTTTTCTAAAGGTGCATCTTGGGGAAGGTACCAGGTGAACAAAAAGAGGATACTTAAGTCTTTCTCCTTTTCAAAAATCCAACTTGTGCATGACAGTCTTTTGGCACTGCCCTTTACACCAGCTTTAGAGAAAGAACTACGTGTACAGGTAAGTCTTTGCATTCTCATTCAATCTCTGGACTTTCTGGAGATACTTTATTAGCTAAACTAATTTTAAATAGTGTTGGTGTCATCCAGATCTAAATTTAGATCACCAGATCTAAATTTCTTACATGCAGAAGGGACACAAGATCAATGTGTCAGTCGTGCTACAGTGAAGGTAGCCAAGCTCACTGAATTAGTGAAAAGAAATGTATAGCACAGTTAAATGCACAAGAAATGCATGAATCTATTTCTGTGTACAGCTGCTCTCTCGTTAGCAGGGAGGAGACCAGTATCAGAACGGTCTGTCTTTTAAAAGGAAAAAGTCACAGCACTGTTTTTAGCTTTGGTGCACACCCTTCAGGGAAAAGCCTTGAAGAGAGGTGAGGGAGAAAACAGATTCTCATTAATCTGCTTATTCCCAAGTATAACTCAATACAGTTAAAATGGATTTTTTCCCCATTCTGTAACCTAAGAAAAATAAACACAGAAAAAACAAATCTCTTTTAAATTTTGCATCCTCTGCAGGGAATTAATAATGTATGAAATTATTCTTCCTACACTTTCTGATGTATTATTGGCATTTACTTAATGAAAAAGCCAGAAATTCTCCTCACCATGGACAACTAACTCAGTGATAACTGTGATCCTGACACTATGAAGAAGGGGAGAAGAAATCTGCAACTGGCAGGATAGTGGATCTGAGAACACAAAGGTTTTGGATTTCTGCATAGTGACAAACTAGCATTTTTGGGGAAGGTAACCCCACACACACATATTGGGGAAAAAAATCAGACAATAACTTTTATTCATTTGAGCATTGTTGCGATTCTAGCAGACAACATTTAACAGCAGGTCTGGATCTGAATAGTACTGTTTGAATACATTTTGAATTGTTGCAGAGCTCCAGATTAATAGTGCTGCAAGATCAAAAGTCTGTGATGCAAAATTTTAGTGTTGCAAGTCATAACATATAAAACCCACACTGCCTGCTTTTAGAAGATTCTCACCCACCATAGTGCCTCCATAAGCCTGCATTTATGGCTCAGCTTTACATCTGTAAAAGGCTGAATTTGGCTTCCAATGCCACGGGAGGCATTATACAACCCACTTTGCTGCTGGGAAGGGTGTTGGGTCTCCTTCCTACCCTCCCTCTCCTAATCCAGGAAAGGGCAGCGCAGATGAGCTGATGCCCACCTGGGAAAACATGTCAGCTCTGCCTGGGAAAAATGGGGAGCAGGGCTGCTGTGAGACTTGGAGCAACCACCCAGCCCTGGCGTCACTTGTCCTTCCTCTGGTTACTTCATAGGAGTGACACAGGTTTCCTCAGCTATTATTTTGGGGGGCCAGAGTAAATTTGGTTAGCCGTGTATAAAGCTCTGGAACAGCACATTTCTAATAGGTAGGTAGAGTGCTAATTTAATGGTAAATTATATATTTGGGTTAGCAGCTTGGCTGCTTTGTTGTTTGGTTCTTTCAGACAATTTGGATGGCAGCCATCAGCTCTCTGTGATTTATCTCTATTTAATTTTTCCACTTTTTCAGACCTTTGGCTGTTGGTAATTCAATTTCTGGCAACTGCAGACCTTCACTCCCTATTACAAGTTTATACCCCAAGGCAGACAGACTGCCATCTGCACTGCAACAGTGGTGGTAGCTAGTGGATGCAGAGAGGCAAGAGTCCAGATGCCACTTGGGCTCTGAAACAGCTTTAATATACAAATGACTGTTTGGATTAGAAATATTATCTAAATCCAAATATGAGCCTCTCAAAAACATTAGGGTACTCTCCCAAGGGACCACTCCACTCTGTACTCCACTTTTGCATTTTGCTTGTCCTGACAGCTTTCATGGATGAGGAAAACTAAGTATTTTCTTTTGCTCAACCTCCAAAATCATCAAAGGAGGAACTAATCCCCATCCAGTCATCCTTCATACACGCTCACTTCACTTCCCACATCTTCCCTTATCCTCTCCTCCCAATCTCCATGCTCTCCAGAAAAAATCTTCTTTTGGGAGATTTGTGCTTACAGCAAATCATCAGCTACTGCTTTCCTGAGAAATATATCTTGTTCCCAGCTGCTGGCAGCAGCTCTCCACAGGTGGCAGGCACAGAGCAGTAGCACAAGGTGCTTCTGCACTGAAGAGCAGGGAGACATCATCCCCTGTCCAGCAAGCCTGAAAATGATACTAGTCTTGGCCTGAATTAAAGTAGGATGATTATATTTTAGGCATAAATTACCTCAAAATCTTTCTAAAAAGCTCAAGAAGACATCACTTAGTGTGAGGTGGGAAGATACTGCAGGAATGCTCAGATTAGCACCAGTACAGCCCATCTTTCTGACCTCCTGCGTGACACAGAGCCTGACCCCACAGTCACTCCCTCCTGAGTCAAACCTATAATTTCTCAGTGAGCTATGGCACAGCTTGATGAGCTACCAGCAAGAAGCTCATGCTACAGGCTACTTCTCCATGAGCTGGTTATCTTGAAATGTAGAAAGCCCGTGTGGCCAGGTTACATCTTCCTGTCCTCTGATGACAAAGGGGGCCTACAGTGGTTATCCCACGTGGTAACCAAGGGGGTGGAGAGTTGCTCATGACACCACTGGAGACCTCCTTTGTTTCTTTCTATGTCTCCTTGGAGAAATATTTAAATGTATAAACTGCAGGTTTATTGGCATCTCCTAAGCAGAGATCCACCCGATATCATCCAGGCAGAGTTTCAGCTGTCTCTACCCAAAGGCTTCAGTATCTGTCTGATAACATATCTCTAAAGTTTCTGGATTTCAAGGTGAGAAATTGTTATCAACAAGGTGCTCCTTGTTGATAGGCACAGCTATCTATAACACACATCCAAACATCCTGTGTTGGTGACAGCCCACCACACCAGCCTTCATTTCTGTTTTAGGGTTACCTTCCCAAAGAAAACAGGTGAAGTGGAAAGACTTCAGGCTCTCTAACACCAATTCTCTGATAAACTGTTCTGAAAGCCATGATAAAAATGGTAAATCCAATATTTCCTATTTTAAAAAAACTCCATTCTTTTTCTCTAAAGGCATCTTTGCTGTTGCCTCAGCTTAGTTAATGAAAAAGAAAGGGAAGCCTGAGCTAGAGAGAACAGAGAACAATTTAAAGACATTTGGGGAATGTGGAATTTAATTCTGCTGGAGGGCAATATTCACTTTCGACATAATTTCGTTTTTGTGGAATAAAAGACTTGTTACAGCTTGGCAATGCTTTTTAAGAGATCTAAATTTCTAACAGAAAACAAACCCTTTGAGATGCTTGACTTGCATTGTTCCAAATTATTACATTCTTTAGCTCTAATCAACCTGGTTTTGATATTTTAATATATATAGTTATTAACATAAGGAGAAGTTGCATTGTGGCTGCATAAGATGTGACTCAAAGCAACTATTTTATGCTACTTTAATGTAGAAGTCTTTTCAAAAATGTATCAAAAAATCTGTGAAAGCAATTTGTACCTCAGCAAAGATTTTCAAACAATGAAGAAATCAACAAGAAAAACATTTTTAAAAGGTATTTCACTCAATATCACTCTACCTATAGAAACAGCAGGTAAAGCACTAATATTATCCAAAGTTATCACTTTCATATTTTAAGCAGACTTTCAAACACTCAGAAAGTGAAGCACAGACTGCAGAGCCTTATAAGACATGGCTCTAGAAAAGCCACTAGTCGTGAAAAACCTCGACCTAAGTATTCAGGTGAGCCAGCAAAGATTACTGTGTGAAATGGTTTATATACTTGAAACATGACAAGATTAGAAGAACCACAGAAAAAGGTGTGATTGTTTTCTACAAATAGCGAGATTCCTGTAGGCCCTTGCTGCAGCTACGGTTTAGCGGGAGTCCTTTGAAGCCAAAGGATGAGCTATCATGTGCAAGAACATCAAAGTAGTCAAATAATCACACACTGGTGTGGCAAATGCTATGGCTTTCCCTTATCTGTACACAGCTCTGCATTTCTGCAGGGCAATGTGGAGAGCATACCAATGTGCACAGGGATGGCCCGACAGACATGGATCCTCGTCCGTGGTGATAACAAATGGTACAATTATCAGATTCACAACAAAGCACGGAGCTGAAAAATTACTAATTCAGTGTTTGTCCTAGTCTACCTGAAAAGAATGCAGTGGGAAAAACTGTTATGAATGTTGAAAAAGCGTTAAAAAAATCATCAGACCATGCAAAAGACATCTCTCTAACCTATGAGCCATTTCCTGGCCACTTACCACATTTATTCCAGCAGTCTGTGTCCTCGATCTGTTAAAATGTAGCATTAGCTGGGGAAGGTATTCAGCGCTATCTGAGTGTTTCAGAGCTCCTTGAATCCGAGATTTGAAACAGCTTTGCAAGCAAAAGCGACAGTGAAGGGAAGGGTAAAATACAGGAAAATAATTATATACACTTGTAGTTAATTCTTTCACTATTGAAATGCAAAAATTGATCTGTGAAAAATAATTATTAAGAACTCTTAAGAGTGAAAATACAATGGCAATTTTCTAAATTAATTTAACAGTTGACTTACTTTAATTAGTGATAAATTGTTTACTGCAAGTTCTTTAATCACCTTCTATTTACGCATGGGAGCGCCAAACTTGGTTGAGCTATAGAAATCACTGCAATAATAAACAATGCAAGATATTATCTAATCCTTATGGGTTTGTGTTAGTTTGTGGAAGAGACAGCAAAAGAATTGGAAGACCTATTTTTGTTTTACTTTATAAAGTTATGTACAAACCACCTATTTAAAGTTAAAGTTAGGGAGCATGGAGTGAGCAGACCTTCTTAAATCATGGGCATAGCCACACATCCTATGTCATATCCCATCATAAACTCATCAACTCCCATTTGAAATACATCTTTTCTTGCAGTATTATGGGAAGCCTAAGCCATAATTTCACTTATCCAGCTGATGGGAAAATAACTTCTAACCTTCATGGCTAGTTTATACCTCATTGGTTTTGCAAATTGCCTTTTACTATAAATTTACTTGTACTGGTTTCATTATTTGTCCTAGTGACATATCCATGAGCAGCTAGAGCATCCTCTCCCTCATTTAATTATTTTTGGACAAAACCAGCCAAGCTCACGTTGTCTTTTTTGTTAAAGCAGACTCTCTGTTTACCTCAGAAAGCCTCCTCCATTTCAGTTTGAGTTCATTTTACTGAACTTGAAGTGCAGGACAGTACCTTGTATTTTAGATGGAATGCAATATAAGTTGAATATTTCCTAATTTCCTTTGGGTATACACCACCAAATACATCTTAGGACCATTTATCTTCTCCATAGGTATATGAAAGCCTAAACCACTACAGATACGGCTTCTCTTTGTCACCTTTAGTCATCCCAGTAACACTGGACACACAGATGTCCTCCTTTTCCTCAGCTATTTTTAACAGATGAGCCTTGAGTTTATAGCTAAAATCTTATTTTATGTTATGGCTCAGGGAAGCCATTTGATACCAGACAGACAAAAAATCATTTCAGAATTAATATTTTGCAGCTTATTAGCACAGCATACTTCTGCTGTATTTCACTGCACCACACATAGATTCACTTGAGATGATTAAAATTTAATATCAAGACGTTCAACTAAGCTGTGCTGGAAAATTTGCCATTAAAATTCATTTAAGTTTCATCACACCAATCCATGGAAAAATCAACTATGAGAGGCTCAGAAAAGTTCACATTTAAAAAATGGTCTTTATACCCATAGAGCACATAGAAAAAGTCAGTACCAAATATCACAGCAACTTTTTAACACACTATCCGTTCTTTGCTCAGTCTGAGGGTTAATGGGAATAAAATGGGAGAACAGAAGAAAGGACAGTGTTTTGAGGTGACTGTTTTTGATCTCATCGAATGGAAAAACACCAGATAGAACACATCAAGAATGCAAACGAAAATGAAGACTGTTTCTACAACATATGATAACCTATAGTAATGTGAATAATAAAACAGCAACAGTTACTTTGACCTGAATTTTAGTTGGAAGGAGATAAATTAAACAGCAAAGTTTTGAACAACTTTTTTCTCAAACACGTCTTGGTGACCATGAGGAACTGTTAGAAAAGATAAGCATGAAGATGGTTGGGGTTTGGAGTATTTTTTTGGTCTGGATTTGTGGCAATAGAGGTTTCTTTCTTTGGTGATGTTGTTGTTGTTGTTGTTGTTGGTTTTGGTTGGGTGTTTGAGGGGGCAGATGTTTGTTTGTGGGTTTTTCTTCTATTTTTTTTTTTTTAATGGTAATAATTTATTTTAAAACTTATTTCCAGTTATATCAACAGTACTTAGCTCTTGGAGGGCTGTGTCTCTATTTTTGACTTGCATTCTAATCAGAGGAATCAAAGTGCTCCAGACTCACTGTCCTGATCGCAACCAGCAGACCTGCAGCTACTCTGGCCTGGCTGAGGTCCTGGCAAGCAAACTCCAGTTCTGGAACTACAAAGCCATAAGAATAAACTTCACTTTCCTGACTGCAAACGTCTTTAATATTTTCGATTATTCCCTCACTCCTGTTTGATAAACCATATTAACACAAACTATATTGAATTTTTACATATTTTGTACTCCCTTTGTCATTATTGTACGTTGTCCTACCAACGTGTATGTGCTATCACAATTTCCATTAATACATCACATCTCTTTTGATTTAAGACTTTTTTTCCTAGTGTCACATCATATCCCTCTTTACCACGTTCTTAGTTATAACAGGAGAGGGAATCGGTGATTCAAAGCTTCTTTTCATTATTCCTTCATATTTTGCACCTGCCACAGAAAGAATTGTTTTTTCCCAGTGTTCAGATAGCTCTTGCACTTGTGCTCTGTGCAAGCTGTGGTGGGTAATTGAAATCTATCTGCTCGTGACTGATGGCTACATCCAAACCAACAACTTGCTATCTTGTCTCCTGCTTCCTGCAGCTACCTGTGTGGTCAGATGTCCCTCTTTCGGCCCAAGTCTCTGTCCTATTATTCAAACATACATCTCTACGTGCATTCCTTCTCCAGCATGGGCCAGACCTGGGGGATCCCAGGAACCTTAAAGAGGTCATCTTCATTCCATCAAACCTGTGACCTGGGTCAGGATTGACAACCTGACCCCCTCAAAGCTTATGAATCCAGCCCTGACATCTCACAGCATTCACTATACACCAGTGCTGTCACTCGTGAACATATTCTTACTCTGGCACAATGCTTATGGATTAGAAAATGCATGGCCTGTTTAAGCAGACAAACGGCAAGTAGGTTGCGTGTGATCATACTTTTCTATTTTTCCCGTAATGAAATTCTGCTATGTTGGAAAGAATGTTAATGAAATGCGTACAGGAAACAAGCAGAAATAGTTTTAAAATGAGATTTAATAATACGTTAACTGCGAGTCTTGTATGCAATGACCTGATACAGTACTTAACATGTTTATCATTAGAAGTTTAATGATAAAAACAACCAAAAAATTATTTTGGTCCCTCTAACAGTTGGATAAAAGCATAATTTAACTGGCTTATTAATAGGTAGAAAGTCAGTAGGACCCAGGAATATGACTATCTGCCTAGATGATTAGAATAAACAAGTATGACCAGAAAACAACAATGTTTATATTTCCACTTTCTCGGATGATAATTTTTAGCAGTTACATAGAATATGAGTACTAAGAAAGTAAATGAGTTCCCCAGTGCTACATTTGTCAGAGGTATCTCAAAGAGTGGTATCTAGACATTTTTTGTGATGTTCCTGTTCGCTGCAAAAGTCTGTGTCCAGGTAAAATAATCATCCACAAGAGACTGCATTCTTTGTGCATTCTGCTTCTACCATGATGCTGAAAAATGAAACTGATTTACCTGCTTATCTATTCCAGTTTTTGTTCTTCTGCTAAAAATCCATTGACCCATGTAACTGATTTCTTATTCACCTCATAGCAGTTTTCTCAGAGACTTGGTGAGCTCATTAATTTATATTTCAGAACTAGAAACCCCTCTTTCAGAAAGGAAAGCTATTTTGATCTAAGACTAGAAAAGATGAAAAAAACATCTTTTCTGGAAATTTTTATTTTATTTATTTTGTCTTATCACCCTTGCTATTAAACCTGATTTCTCATTTGACCTTATCTGCCTTTAACTGAGGGACATGCATCCAATGATGCCCTTCCTGTTCAAATTTTTCAATCTAATTCTAGTCTGCACAGGATACCACACATTATACAATCACTGCTATAACCATCCAAAATGTTGTATTACAACTAGCTGTTTTTCAGCTCTCCCTAACATATTAGTTGCTTTTCTTGTGCCTTTTATTTTTCCCACTGCTGCTAACAGCCCTTTAGTTTTAGTACCTTTTGCATTTTTTCTCTTAAAATTTATGACAACGGACTGTGCTATTCCAAGAAAAATCTACACGGTCATGCAGAAACTCAATACAGATTTTTTGCCTGGGGTGTAAACTGGCAGGATGCAAGCTGGCTCTGGTCTGGAATTTGATGTAGAGTTGTGCATAAGCAAATACACTTGGCAAATACTTTGATAACACCTAATTTTCCCTTTAAGGCACTTTCTCCAGTTCTTCAGTAATTTCCTTGATCCACCCTTATACTTTCCCTAGTTTTTCCAATGCCTTATGCGTTTGTATGCATATATGTATGCACACATATATATATTTTGTTGCAGCAAGTCTGATTTTCAGAGTGTCATTAAAAAGTATATCCCAGTTAAGGGGCTTAATGTGCTGCTCCTTCCTTTGATTTTGCACAGCACTTCACAGAGTAAGCATTTGTGACTTCCTTAATCTTAAGATCTCATAGTTTTTGATCCAATGTTGGTTTAAGGTTGTTTTCCTTTTTTTTTTCCCCATAGGAAAAAAGGGATTGATGCATATAATTACCAGGAGCACACAGAAAATGAGTTAAAGCAAATTCTTGACTTGCCTACTTTTGTGTGGCCTATGGATTATCCCTATTTATTAAGGTTAACAGTGAAATTATTCTAATGCAAAGCAAGTGATTTAACAGGTATGTAATTTGGGGGGTGGGATTTCATTCTTTTCCAGGCCAAACTGTAATTCTGCCAATTGAAGCCACCTCCCTCTGCCCCCAGAAACCAGCTACTTCCAATGAAACACCAGTAGAGAACATTTTCTAGCCAACGCTTTGCATCAACACTGTTCATGCAGCTGAGAAGCAGCTGCCCAGATTTTAATTGAGCTTTTCCAAGTAATGGACCTCAGCATGAGATCAAGCACAAAGAAGATATGAAGCAACTGAAAAAGAGAGGAGGTGACATTCAGATGGTAAAGGAAGCAGCAGTAGCTGCTGTGGGCAGGTGTCTCAGAGATCTGCAGCAAATTTCAGTTTGGAATGCCTGGATGATACCTCCTTCACACCTGGCCTCCTGAGGTTACACACAATCCTTCTGGAATGTTTTCTCCCCGTGGCGGTTCCCGCACCTGTACCAAGGATGCCGGCTGCATGCTGGGGCTCGAGCACCCACGGCTCTGCCCTTCACTGCGCTGCCCACTGGAGCTGTATCCCATGGTGCCTGTGGGGGAAGCACCCTCCTGCCGCTGCAAAGAACCCCTGGCCCCGTGGGTCAGCAGGTACCAAATATGTTGACAGTCTCCTTCGCCCTTAAGACACCCAAACTGTGGAAGACCGATGGAGGCTGTAGTGGAATTCAAACCCAACACATTTTGGAAACACTGTGCTGTGATGAAACAGCGCAAGAAACTCATCTTCTAGGAAAACAAATCCTCATTAGATGAAAAATACATGGAAATAGCTACAAAAATATGTCAGAGCTGTAGTGCAAGGTTTCAGTAGCATTTGTCTCATACTCATTACTGAAATTAATTCGCAAGACTTGCCATGATATGCTGATAGGATACAGCTGTAATACTTTAAGCTGTTGTTAAGAATTCAAAACATGACAATCAGAACAGTTCTCTTTATATACAATTAGAACATTTATTTGCTTGTTCGTCGCAAAATTAAGTAGTAGAAGCAACCAGGAGCTGGGAAAGCAGCCAAGCAATAAAATTGATTGATTGCCCAAATACATAAAAATCATATCCACAGCTTTCAAACATTCTCTCAAAAGCAGAAAATCAGCTCTTCAACATTACCAATTTCCCTGGTTAGACAGGATGGCAAACCTGCTCTTAAACAGAAGACAAAGTTTGTCTGTGAGGTGTAGCTTACACAATTACTGGTCGTTCAAAATAGTGTGCACATACATAAATCTGTCTCTGTTTAAACTAATAACCAGAAATTATACAGAAATGTCATTTTTCTTCATTCTTCAATTACATCAGACATACAGTGGTATGTTGAGAGAAAACATACTAGTCATATCACCTATGGGTTTTTTTCTGAAAAGATGCACTCATTTTACTTTTCAACTGCTTCTTTCATAAGGCTACAGACCACTTCCCCACAGCACATCAGCTTTCTTTTGTTCATACATTACAATCTAAGCGGATCAGTCCTTAAAACCAAAGGATCCAGATTTCAAATTATGTCCATTTCTCCTGCACTGCCACCATTCTCTCAAAGTCAGCATCATCCAAGACAAGTATTAAACAAGCATTTGTAGTAGGAATGGGGTACAAGTTGCAGGAATGTAATCAAGTTTGGTACATTCCAGTGAAAGGCTGGTATATTCAACCTCTAGTTGTCACCAGAAGAATAAGAAGAACTATTCAAAAATGGGCAAATAATTCAACTAAAGATATTTTAATTAAGCAAATTAACTGCTTTTTCATTGAAAGAACTCCCAATGGGAAATCTGAATTCAGCCTCGAAGGTGCTGAATACAACTCTCTGCGTTCTAGCCAAAGTCATCTCAAAAACTGTTTCTGATCCTCACTGACTGAATCAAGGCCACAGGTGTGCATTCAAAATTCACACTGATTTTCGTTAGTGTTATGTGTGACAGCTTTAGTCAATGTGAAGGATCAGAATTCATGGCACAGAGCATTCAGAAGGATTCAGTGTCTCGTCCCAGCAGAAGCTATTAAAAATCCAAGTCTTTTTAGGCTCTGATCAAGAAAAAAAATACTGCTGACAGGTCCAAAAACTTGTTGAAATACTTTTCACAGGAGAAGTTGCTTATGAGACAAAAATCTAACAAATATATGGCAATAAATATCTTCAAAGACGTTTGTAAATATTAACTAACGAAAATTAATTTCACTCAAACTTCTACTTCACTCTTAAGTGGTTGGTTAAACAAAACAGCCAAACAAACCTACCTGCATGCTTAAACGAGAGCTTCTGAAACAGATTTGATCCACATTAATTACCAAAAATAATAAAGCATCATGAATTTTACCTGCATATATTGAATGGACATTACTCAGCAATCTCTGAACTGTAAGACTTGCAATAGTCCTTTTGGTTTTTAAATTGTGGTTCAGTTTTCCATATCATCGTAATTACTGCAGCTGCACTGTTGCCAGCAAAATCCTAGACTCTAAGCTCTTGGCTATGACAGCACATCTAAGTAATCACCATGGAATACTAGGCTAAACTCAAACAGGTTTCTTTTTATGAGCTATATACATGAGCAAAAGCTAGAGCATGTTTAAACAAAGCAAATCAATTCAAGTCAAGCCTCCCTACTTAATAGATTCACACAGCTTATTAAGAAGAGCAAACATGCCTTAATGAAGAACACCCATCTTCTAAATGGGAGAAATAAGGCCTTGGTTGTGCTGTTCTGGCAGGGCAGGGCATAGCCCCAGTTTCAGGATGTCTCAGTGCTAGGAGAAGCAAATCCATTATGAAATGAGTTCACTGCGGACTTTTCCGTTCTCTGCCCATTGCTTGTTGTCCTACTTTGCTACCTAGCAGAGCTGTCTTAATTATCTGATGACTCCTCATTGGGTACATCACCCTTTGCAGGACAGCAGGAGTCATGGCTAAAGTGACTTCATATTCAGATGGGCTTTTTAAATGACAGAACAACTTCTTCCCCTTCCCCGTCTAGAAAATCCCCAAGTACTTCAGAAACTTGTAAGGTGTAAACAAATACTGGCTCTAAAGAAATATTTAGAGTAATATTCTTAGTGGAAACTACCATCATCATTTCCTATAATGAAAACTCTTCCTCTCATATTTTATTCCAACCCTAGTACAATTCGGAGAAATTGTCAATGTAAGCTGGTCAACAGTTGTGTCATCCTTGGACTGAGCCACCTCAGATGCTACAAGCTTTTTCCACTGACTTGTCCACTGTAGGAAACAACTATAATGGCTCTAATTTGTCTGTGAGACAACCATTGCCATGCTATGGCCTGTGAGCGATGAATGCCACACTACAAACATTCTTTTAAAAATGTACCCAGACACACAGATTTGGAGGCAACCGTTCCAAACCAAGAAACACTACTCTCCTTAGATTATACCAGACTTGGGTAGGAATGTAGTCAGAGTATTCCAAATTACTTCTTCGAGAAGACACAGTTGGTCTGGTTTTCCTTGTATTTTGCCCCAGTAGTTGTAAGTATGGACAGCACATGCAATAGAAGTGTGAACAAAGCTACCACTTTAATTTGCAGCACTTAGCAACTTCGTAACCGCGGTGAATTTTTCCAGATGACTGACTAGAACTAACTGGAAGGCTCAAAAACTCCAGAACAGGAATCCATTGGCTGAGAATCTCTTGTCATAGGTACTGGGCATAGGTCCATGGTTCATATAGGCAGACACACATCACATTCAGAAACGAGCTACTTAGTTCATTATGTAAATTTTTACAGCTAATTAAAAAATATATGCTAAGGAGCTCTTCATATTCTGAGGGATTTTGATCTCTATGAAAATGATTAAATACAGAATTGGTAACTAGATTAATCATTTAATAAAAAATTTAAAAGCAAAATATAGGAAAAGGAAAACAATTACTATACAATACTGTGGCTTCATGCAGAATTAATTCAGAATTTCAAATAGAAAATCCAGTTTGCTTGGAGGTTTTCCTGTTTATCGTATTTTTAAAACTGGCTATCTGACACCAACATTTACTGCGCACAGTACATCTTGCAGTCATTCCTACTCTCTCTCTGGTTGTGTCACCTCTAACTAAACAACCTTAAAATACATAGTTATGTATGAAGAGAATTCAGATGGATAAAATGCTAATAAAAGTGGTATTGAATGGCATTAGAAAGCTCACCAACATTACTGAACAGATTAAATTAGCATTCTTCTACAACATTAAGACTCTGTCACAGAACACAGCTCAGAGTACATGCCTTTCTCTGCCTTTTATTCAAATTAACTCCAGGGTTTTCCTTGTTTTGTGGCTTTATACTAATGGAGAATTATGATGGAGCACTCACTTGCTGCGCGGGTACTATTACTCACAGGAGTCCCAAACCCCACCAAGCAGTCAAAATATACATAAAATAAATAATCTGGTATATGCCACATGAATGTCTGGTTCTGTCATGAAAAGAAATATTTTAATATTTTCTTTATTTTCTTTTCCCCTCATCAGTCAGGAGATACTGTCATGAGCTGCAGATACTTGTAGTTTTGTGGTTAGAGCAGTATTTCCTCATTAACTACTACATATAATACATGCATAGGCCATGGAAAGAGAACTTTTCATACACAAGGATTGAATTCTGCAACAAGCTGCCCAGATGCTACGTATTACCTAAGGCACAAACCCAGGTTCAACCTGTTTTATTGAAAAAGAGCCATGTCACACCATGGCACCACAAAAACTTACAATTCAAGCATTTTAATATAGCATTTAAACTTGACAAGAACACTCTGGTCCCTTGATACGTGTTTTCATCTAGGTCTTCAAGAAGATCTGAGCAGAAAAGTAGTTTTTTCCTCACTGATAGAAGTGTACATGGACAAGCTCAATGCCATCTCTTATTGACATGTTTCTCTTGGCTGGCTTTTTTTCATATCTTGACTTACATTTCTTCTTCAGACAGGGAATTCTATGTAATTGCCTCTATGATTTTGTGCAATAGTGGGACCATTAAAGAAATACAAGTTCACGGGTCAGAAGAATCCATCTGTTTCCAGATATTTCATGCAGAACATCATCTTCCCTCCTGTGAAAACATGAAAGCTGCAATATCACAGCTTGTCTTAGGTGTTTCCAAGGTGGGATCTCCTTTACAATTCTATCTGTAGTGAGTTCTTTCAGAAGAATTATTTCAATATGCTAGTTAATATATAATAACTGAACTGCAAATCCTACATATCTGGCATACTGGCATTTCTTTCATGATATAAAATTCAAGCTCTCACTAAAAATTTATGGTGTTACAATGATGCTTTATGGTAGGAAAAAAACCCCAAACAAACCAAACAAAAGCCCTAACTGAAAAGCTCTACATTATAATTTTTCATTCTTTTATAAATTTTCACTGACATCAGGTGATCTACCCTCTTTGTACTGAGAGTATCCATGAGTAAGCTGAGGAGAGAAGTAGCCTGCTTGATCAGAGGTATTTACCAAGCAAATCTCAAACTATTTCAGCAGTCCTGCAGTGATGCATGTGGAGCTTGATATTCTTTGTGCTGAAGTCAAAGATACATTTAAATCAGTGGGAGGCTTTAGAGAAACAAAATGAAAAAAGGAAGGATAATGATCAAGACTGTTGAAGTCACAGAGGAAATTGTGCATATTGACCCAGACTAAGGCTAGGTAACATGATGTAAGAAACGGGCTTACAAGAGGAGGAGATCAAGCAGGCAGATGGAAGAACAGGTAACTGAAGGGAATTATCAGAACAATTTACATTGCAAAAGCTGAAAATAGAGGCAAATATGACCAGTAACTTGGGAACAAAAGATGGCGGTGATGGTCAGCAATTTAGATAAGCTTAATGCAAGATAAAGCATAAGACTTGGAGATTAAATGATTGATATCTTAGGCGAGGAAAAAAACGAAGGGAAAAAAAAAAACACCCAGAGAAATTTCTGTATTACGCTATTTCTAAGCAGAATACTTCTTACTCCCTTAGGTGCTGCATGAAGCTTCTACAATACTGGCAAATTTTTTATATATAATTGAATGTAGCCAAATCAGAAACAATCTGATACAAGAGTCAAAAAATAAGACAGAAAAAAAGAGCTTTTGCAATAAAGGCTCTTGCTGAAAGACATGAAACAGAACACGGAAAATATTTAGCAGATAATGTTTCTGCAGGTTTACAATAGTCTGTTTCAGAGTAGTCAGGATATTTTGCCACTCTATCATGTCAGTCAGTCTGTGAGGCTGAGAATGAGCAATCTGACCAACTGGAAGCACAACAAAGGACCAGCAGGAACTTTACTGACAACAACAAAAGATTAAAGGAGATGACCAATTGCATTGAGTGTCTGCGTCAGAATTGCAACTGGAGAAGGAATACTGCTGGGGAAAAAGAGACCAGAGAAAAACAGAAGGATTCTATTCTGGACTAGCAGAGACAGAAATCAAGAATGCACTCAGATTAATCTCCTTTTAGGGAGTCCCAGTACATGTCGACTGTGCATAGTTTCACCAAAAGGAAGCATCAACACTGACCAATACATAGCATTTCCTTTAGGGAGGGAGAATAAAAGTATCTTTGAACTGGGGGGGAAAGCATTAATAACTTCAGTGAGAATGACATGTATTGCCACCCAGCCTGTGATGTCCTTTGGAGAGCTGTAAGGATGAGGGGTCTCTAGAAAGATGAAAGTTGTGATTAGGAAGGAGCAAGATGAACTAGAGTTATGCAGAAGTAGCTATGGGAAGCCACACAGGTGTAGGCTGTACAATACCCCATTCAAAAGTAATGCACAAGACATAATTCAGTGACTATAAAAAAGAAACACATACACAATCTTTAGATTTAAAATAAATGACAGTGGAATTGCCTTCATTGGTGCTGCAGATTCTATTGGCTTATAGTTACTTCTGCATGGCACTTCTGCATTTTCCCAGAGCTCTGAGGAAAGCAAAGTAAGCTGAAAGCAAAATTCAGTAATTTCTGAAAAGTACAATCGGAAGGGTTCTCATGTGTCAACGACAACCGCCTTCATTTTAGCTGCTGGTAATGTTTAGAGAAAACTAATGTGAGATAAAATAGAGCACAAAAATGATTAGATCATTTAGAGAAAGTGTATTTGCCCCACTCGGTGAAATCTATTTTCTGGGCCCAAAAGGGAAAAATTGGTGGCTTAGTCAATGAGCACTTCTGTTTCTAGAACAAACTGTTTTGAGCTGATTAATATCCTTGACAGCACTGGAGAGGGAAACTATTAGAAAATGATATTTTGAAATATTACCTTGAAGTTTTAAGCATATGTCCCAATAATCTGACCTGAAATGATTCAGCTCTTTATGTATTATTGACTCAGAGTAAGGATACTAAAGTTTAATCAGAATACCTAAATTCTACTTCTCTTTCAAATTATACTACTTTTACAAAACATACACTGTAGTTTAAAGCAAAACCATACACTTGTTATGATTGCATTAATGTTAGGCAGAGTTACAACACATTACAAAAAGGATTTAGTTAAAAGTAATGTACAGCACAACTACTAAAGAAAATTTACCAGCACACGTGATCTTAAAATATATCCAGTGAAAAAACTCTTCTTTGTAGATAATACAGCATATTGTGTATTTATGCTTCTACTGAAAATTTACTCTTTCTGCTCGCCTCATCTGTTGAAATCTGAAGCTCTGTTCTGTTATTCACATTCAATCAATCTACTCACACTGACTTAATGAAAAGTACCAAAAGTACTATTCAACCAGTTTGGACACCGAGTACATAAGCTTCAAGAGAGATCAGACTTCCTGAATTAATTTTTCTCCTTTCATCTTCATACAAGAGTGCTATTGTCACAGATGCAGAGTATTGAAGGACAGAGTCAACCCTAATCTGATAGAATATTGGGGATATTGGGTATTTATTAATTGAATCATTTAGTTATGTAAAACGAATAATGCTCAGGTAGGCCATCCTTCAGATACAGAGACCTTGTACACAATACATGCAAGATTTCTCCAAGGCTGAATTTCCAGCCTCTGTGTATTACCAGAATAAAAGAAGGAAAAAAAGAAGCTAGAGGCATTTGAAAAACATGACAGGTCAGAGAAATCATCTGCATACCATCTATATGACACAGCTAGAATAAGTCCAGGAGTGTTCACCCAGCTGCAGCCTAAGGGATCTGTCATGCAGCCAGCTGCTGCTGCTATTTGACATCTGGGATCTGTAACTGGCATGGAAAAGGAAAAAAAAAAAAAAAGACTGGGAAAAGAACTGAAGAGTTACGTGAGGTTAACAACAACAACAACAAAAATTCCCTATCTCTCCCAGCACTAAAGGTATTTCTAAAGAAAGAAGTACATTTTGTAGCCGAGGATGGAGCCTCCGTGCACTGCATGCATACAGTGCACAAAGGAAAGGTCAAACAACTCCTGGCAAACGAGTGTAACACAATGAAACTATTATAGAAACACATTC
Organism: Oriolus oriolus; assembly: GCA_013400235.1. Lineage (NCBI taxonomy): Eukaryota > Metazoa > Chordata > Aves > Passeriformes > Corvidae > Oriolus > Oriolus oriolus. Next base: position 333,467 of record VXBT01005950.1, on the reverse strand, counting down.
ATACTGCTAAAAGCAGCACCATATGCCCATATCTGACCAGCAGTTTTGCTACTTACAGCTCCACTTGCAAAGATTACCATGGCTAATTCATTCCGTGGGGGTGAGAGCTCCTGGTTAAGGCTGACTCAGGGGTCTCAAGCATTATGCCAAGGGTGCCCAATTCTCCACACAGACAAAACCTCAGCCTGATTTCCCCTGCCTGCTTAGCAGCGTTTACTGGGCATAGAGAGAAGTGCATTCAGTGAAGTGACTTCCCTGAGAATCAGCACAGCTGGGGAAGAAGAAACCATCCTGCCAAGGAAATGCCCCCTGCACAAAAGCCTGGATCCTCCTACCACACCAGGGACCAGGTGCACAGCATCTATGGGTAATGCAGATGTGTGTTCGGGGTTTCAGTGTTTTGAAAATCTCTGTGAAAGACAATAAAACTGTCAGTCAGTACTTCCAGATCACTGCAGAAGCTGCAGACAGCTTCCCTGTCTGTGGCCTGAGCACTTCATCAAAGGTTACTCTCTCTGTCTGAAGAGCTTCTCATCCTCATATGACCCCCTCTTCCTCTCATGACTGAGAGCACTTGAGATACGCATGATTCAGATATGCCTACATGAAATCCCAAAAGCTTTACTAAGTGTAATTTTATAGAAGCAAATTGCCTGCTTCTCTGAGCTGGATCAGCAATGTTTCCCCCTATCAACCCGCAATGCAAGTGAAGCTTTGAACTGCCGCAGTGACTCTCTGAGAGAGAGACCTCGCTGGCAAAGATCATGGGTGGAAAAAAAAGAATTCTGTGCCCCTGCACGTGTTTCTGTAGCAGTTTCCACATTTACATTTTTGGGGAACTAACTCTGAGCCAGATTTTGTCATTCCTATTCACAGTGAAGAGTATCTCACTGTACAAATAGTCCCGAGGGACTATACTGAGGCAATCTGGATCATGTTGAAGAGCTCTTTCTGCTGTGAGAGATTTATTTTTCTGTCTGGCTTAAAGATGGCTTCAGCTGAACTATTCATAGCATTCATGGTGGGGGCAGCTGGCGACCTTTACATGGGAAGGAACATATCTGCCAAGGGTCCTCTGCTCATGGAAGGGGCAGATGACACTGCTTTGAGCTTGCAGCATCTGCATGAAATAGGGAGCGAGAAAGGTAAGGCGTATCTGCATTACACTGATGCTACTCACAGGCACCTCCAGTAAGCACAGACACAGCACTGTGCAAATCTCTGCAGAACAGACAAAACATTCCAGACAATGAAGACTTGGCCTTTGCTCTTGGCATCAGACAATTTAGAGTGTTGTGCTAGCCTGGAAATTACATTTTTGGAAGCTACAGAACTGGCAGCTGTATCTAACATGTATAGATGTTGATACTGAGTACATGCACTAGAAATGTGCTTCTGTATAAGGCTTGGATGCTGGAGTCATGGCCATCACACCAGCAGTCTTTCACAGAGGTCAGGGCTTCTTCTTGAGGCAATACAGAAAATCCCACTGCACGAAGCAAACATGCAAACGTGCATAAGGTATGACTAGGCATATTCATAGATAACAGGTAGATGAATAGATCAGCCACAAAAGTATCCTAAATTTTTGCATTTTCCTTTCAGCATACCTACATTTCTCTGAAATCTTACATAGAGTATTTCATTGATGAATAGCCAGTGTTTGACACAACTAGAAGGCAGTTTGGATGCACAGAGATTTTACTGTGTCTCTAGCTTAAACAAGACGACACAGGCAGAGGAACTGAAATGGATAAAAATATCAGTTCTTTGTGCTTGGCCTTAAGGCACAACCTTCTCAGTCTCAATGCAGATTTTAACTCACAGATCATGTACCCCGGCACATTTACACCAACCAGCATCGTAGAGAAAAGAAGTTTCACCACTGGCTCAATTCAGAAGACCCATGGGGTCTTAGAACTGTTCACCAGAAACACAGAGAAGTATATAAAAATGCACTGTGTAATTCCAGGACATTCAGGGAAAAAAAAGTCCCTGAACACAATGATGTTTTCCTGTTACAAAGATTTATAACTGGCTATGCCACTGATAAATTCTGAGGGGTCCATATCTAAACCATTTACTCCATAAGTGGCACAAATTATTTCATTCCCTTTACAGTTTCATTCAGTGATCCTAGTTTCCCTGGCCCCCAAAGTAAAGCCAAAACCAGAGAAAGAACAGACTCTTAGCATTACAAAGGTTAAGCCTTCCCTTCTGTGCCTGTGATCAGTAATGGTCGTGCTCTGGCTATGTTTAGGTTGGGCTCATATCCCGGCTGACACATATTGAGTCCATACAAATTTCACCCAGGTTGAAGGGTAAGGGACTGGCTGGCATGCAGCACACAGAAACTGCAGAAAAGGAAAACTCTGTGGGATCAGGGGTGCAAAAAAATCTGCCTGGTTGATTTTGGGTGAGGGCAGGGGGTAGCTGGTAAACATAACCTTGGACCAGGTTGTGGCCTTTCCCTTGTGAGTCCTCAAACATTCCAGCCCAATAGGCTAAATGGATCAAGACACAAGATCAATGCCTTAAAAAGCATAAGGAGGGGGAGCTAAGCAAATTTCTTTTTGTTAAGGGTTACCCACATCTAATGGCTTTGCTGGACTAAGGCCAGTTACCCTAGCATACATCTCTCTTGAGTTTGTCTGGAAGTGGCAGGTGTTTTATTTGTTAAATTACTCTCTTCCTTATCTCATATGAAAAAGAAGTATATACATTTTCCTACAAAGAGAAACAAATTGTTTTGTAGCAAATTGAAATATTTATATCTCTATCTCTCTCTCTCTCTATCTATCTATCTATCATCTATCTATCTATCTATTTATCTATCTATCTATCTATCTATCTATCTATTTATCTATCTATCTATCTATCTATCTATCTTTCCTGGGAGCCTTTAATCTGTTCTTTCACTAATTCCAAAAAATACTTGTCCTCCCTGTTAAGGACTGCATGGCAGCAAAGGTACAGAAAGAAGGGAGGCGACCAGTTAGCTAGAGTTGCCTAGATGTCAGCTGTCTAGATCCACCTAGACACTTAGGCTGCCCTCCTTAAAGAGCTGTCTCAGGTGCAGAAAATCACCTTTTAGATGTGCCAGTCTCTCTCCTGTTACTAGTGAAGGTGTTTGGGTGAAGAGCTTGAAGGACTCAATCAGTTCTCAAACAGCTGAGGCTGGTGAAGAGTTCCACAGTGCCAGGGAACACAGTGCAGGACCACAAGAGCCCGAGTTCAAGCTCTCAAAATCATCCTCACCAGCAGCACCAGTTGCTGGCTTCCTTATTTCTTCATGGCCTCCCAAAGGGCACTCCAGTTCCCCAGGACCAGTTCAGGTGAGTTTTGTCCTACAACCAACTGCAGCAAATGTGTGCAAGCCGCAGCGACACAGCGGAGCTGCTTTCCACACAGTGGTTGCTGCTGAAACTGAGCAGGAGGAAGGCTTGCCCAGCCCACCAGTTACTGCTGCTTCCCACAGCACTTCCCATCAGCTCCCAGGCACCGGTGGTTTAGACACACTGACTGTCCAAGCTATGCCTTGGAGACACTTCAGCAAGTGAGAAGACCACAAGTTACTCAACACAGTCCACAAAGGCTTTCTCAGTCACTGAGTTTAAGCAATAGCACAGATGAGGTTAGACAGACTGACCATAGCGTGCCCAACATTAGCTATGCCAAAGGACTGTTTCTAAAGGGGATACCATGCTGAGTAATGAAAGGCCTTGCTTCTTTCATGGAATAAAAATGCATGAAGTATGTCCGAGTTCCTTCCTCACAAAAGGATCTGTTGCTATGTGAATGAGGAAAGACACACAAGCTCGCTATCTCTGACATCTTCGGAACAAAAATACCTAAAACCTGTATCTGGAAGAACTAGTTCATACCAGATGAGATCTTTACACCAGATGAAACCGAGGTTTTGATTCATCAGGGTGGATGAGATGCCTCATACAAACCTTTAGAATATTTATCTCCCTGTAAAGCCACATTGCTAGCTCTTGAAATCTCCAGCTCATAATGCTGAAATATGATTTTATCCCTTGATCACCTTGATCAGAAATTCAAGAATCTCAATATTTCATACAACATACATTCACCATATTCTATCCTGTGGAATATAAAAAACCACCCGTGTCCCTAATGTGTTTGACTTGATGACCACTTCCAATTCAAGTAATTTGGTGGGAGCATGTTGTAGCATATGCTAGTTATCCACAACTGAGTAGCTTCCCAGAGTTTCCAGATTTCCTCTCTGGAAAAGCAAAGGTGGCAGTCGGCATTGATATGTGCCTCTCTCTCACTCTGGTATGGAGCGTGGATGCCACCAGTCAGAAGCACCTTCCTGGCCATTTAGTTTACACACAGCTCTTCAGGAGCTTGTGGGACTCGATTATATTTCTCAGCCTCCAAAAGCCATGTGGATATATCACTCAAAGTCATGACATGGGTAGGTACTATATAACAGGCACCTTAACTGAGCCTATTACAGTCTAAACATTCCTAAATAGGTCCAAGGCTCTTTGATCTTGGAGATGAAAGAACAACATGATTCAAAAATATAAGTTGGCACTTCAAAAAGCTAAAGTTAGGCCTGGCAACAGCAGGCAATTTTTTTAATAGCGGTAACTAATAACCACTTCATAACGCACATGATATATTCTTCCTAAGTTGCATCAGAGGTAGTCTTGGGGCCTCTTTTTCTCTTCCCATAAAGATCTGAGGAAAGGTCTGCTGACCATCTTATCTTACATCTCACTGGATTCAACTTTTTCAGTATACTGGATGATATTTTTTTTTTGCTTAAGTAACAGTGAGATTTATTAGTTTGCTTACAGTTTGCATGAAAATTGAACATTTCGAATCATGCCTTTATTATGAAACTATTTCACTGACACAACTCCATTTATTCCCATGCTTTGCTGGTGCCCATGTTTTCCCACTTGCACAGCAAAAACGTAGCTAAACCTCGACTTCTGTCATTATATATTTTACCATGTCCCAGCTTCTGTCTGATCTATTACAACTGCACAGTTTGAAAGGCTCTACTCAGAAACTGCATTTGAGTTAAAAACCAAACCATTACTTAGGTAAGCATCTGTACTTTTCCCTCTGTCACTGGAGGGAGAATACATAAGGACATAGAAGTTCTAAAGCATGATAAGGCCTCTTATTTCCTATTTCCTCCAGACCCCTGCCCTTCAAAGTCTTTCTGCAAGTCTGAAGGAAACAAGGCAGGGAAGAATACATTTTATGGGGCAATGTTTCTACGGGATCTGCATAAAAACATTGTACCTTTGTTCTGGAGCTCCACCACAAAGAATTGTTCAATCATGGCAAAGATGATTAATATGCTGCAACATCTTCGGCAGGAAAGCTTATCCTACAGGTGGATCAAGGAGTCCAGATGTTTGGAAAGCTGTCCCCTGCCTCTTCCAAGGATTCCAAAATCAGACACTAATTCTGGAGCTTTTTCAAACCACCTTGTTAAAACACCTGGGCTCTCTCAGCTCCTTCTGCTAGATATTGCCATGGGGGAGTATTGCATATTCCTCATGTGTGCCTTGATATAGTTCACAAAAATAAGTGATCATTGACAATGTGAGAGCCAGGCATTCTCAGTTAAGATCATATCAGCTCATAAAATAGATTTTTTTCTTTTATTCCTGCCAATTTTTAATTAAAACAGGTAAAGTAAACATGTAAGTGCTAAAATTGAATTTGGAAAGGCTGAGATTCCCAAAGACAAGCTGTTATTGACGTGTTACAGAAGAAACAAAATATTACTGCCTTTAGGAGTTTTTACTTTTGGCTTACATAAGAAAAGATTAATATCAAGCCAAAAGAAGCCTCGATTTATAATTCTCCCTATACTCACATAGTGAAATGAAGCTTTTAGATCTTCACTGTAACAATAAATAGCACATTATTAAAAAAAAAAAAGTCCAAAGAACAAAGCGTACTCATGAATTCAGAGGCTGAGCTGACTGTAATTAAAAAGTCCAACATTTGCTCATCTTTAGAAACCATTCCTGTATCTCATCCCCACTGCTCTGCTTTCACAAAATGAGCCAGGATACTGAAATGACCATTTAGTCAGCAATTTATATCACTCTTGAAACTGAATATGGAGATTCAATACCGACTTCTGGTTTTTTCTTGTATTAAAGAACGTGAAGGATCTGTGTGTATACAGTTAATGTGTCCAATATAGCCAGCAGCTCTCCAGTTGCAGTTGACTTCACAGTCATCCCTGAGCTATTGGTAACCTTTTCACCATTATTATTGCTTCCCTAGGCTTGGATCTATTTCTTGAAACTCTCCCTTGAGAGTTAAAATTGTGAGATAAAAATCCTCTATTTCATGAAAGACCAGTTCAAAAATCTTGCATTTATCTAGCTTTCTATCTTCATGCTAGTACCTGCATCCCCTTCAGTTCAAGATATCTAGGTTAAAGACATATGTCACAGTATTCACAAAAACCTTTACGAAGCCTTCTGATGTTCTTGCTGGCATCCTGTGTTTCCCCAAATCCTCTTACTCCAACAAAAAGGAAAAAAACAACCTCCAAATTTGTCCAACTTTTCCCTACATATTTCCTTGCTGCACTCACTTAAAATTAGCTTCACTTTCCAGACAAGGTTTCCGATCAGTCAACACAGCATTCCTATTGCTCTCTGCCTAACCACTTGCTCTTCCATCTTCTCAGTAGACTTGACACCCACACACTGGGGTAGGTAATATACAGGAGAACTCCTGACTAAAATACCCTCTTTTCAAAGATGCTACACAACAGCAGGTTGCATCCTAGTGTGCTACCTTCTTGGTGCCTTCAGCTCCTTGCTTTTGCAACCTGCAAGCTTCATTCTTCAGTTCCACAGAGATTAGTAGAACTGTTATTATAAGATGGGATTGATTTGGGGCAAAGGCACTGACTATTTCCAAATCATGCTTGCTTGTTTTATGTGAGCATTTGCTGTTCTGTACACACATCACGGGAAAATCAACCAACCGGCCAAATAAAAAACCCAGCTCAGGTTTTCAGTGTCAGGTTTGTTTGGACCCCAAGGAGAACCTTTCCCTATGCACCTGGCTCTAAGGCTGACTGATGGTTCTGCTCACCAGGAGCAGTCATTGCCTCTGCCTGCTGCCAGTTCTGAGCACTCTCCAGAGAAACGAAGCGCTTCAATTGCTTCATAGACAAACAAGTGCTAGGTGCCAGGTGTTAGGAATTTTCTGCAAAGCAGGCTGAATAGACAGGTGGTGAAAGTTGCTGACAACACAGAAATATTTAGCTTAACAGAGGCTTGGGAGGATCATTAGGAACTTCCTGAAAGACTGAGCAAAAGTGCGCAATTAGACAACACTTAACAGGGGAATGATTGCAGATATGTGCAAGGTGTTGCTCCCCGAGCAGAGAAAAACAAACAACGTTGTGGATGAGTGTGACCTCTTCAGAATAAAAAGCTCATTAAAGGAAGGACTGCAAAATGCCTGCAACTGTCTGTGTATGGGGGGGAGGGGTGTATAGTATAGAGCAACTAAGATCTTTGATTTGTTGCCCGTAACTACCATGAATAAAAGAAAACAGCAGTTACAGAGACTATTTTTGGCTTGATTTCATCTTTAATACAGAAGAGCCTGGTTCAGCCTCATTGCACTGGAACTGCAAGCTGTTGGGAATGCACAAGAATCCAGCTGTTTGTCAGGCAATGTGTAGACAAAAGGTGACTGAAACCAGCTAATGGCCAACCTTTACAGAAACTCTCTCTGCAAATTAGTCCGGTGCTATGCAGTGTTTTCTAAGCAGTCAGACTGATTAGCATATATGAACTCTGGCACATACAGAAATCACACCACTATTCAGTGCTACACAGGCTAAATAGGGGTTTAGAAGACTTCAAAAAATCCTTGCAATTAACTGTAAATTCATTGAAAACAAAAATATTACAAGGCACGCATTTTAAAATACGTAGCTGAATTACAGTTTTTACTGACTGAAGAAACAGAGAAATTTAGTTTGTGGGTCTTTTAGTAGTAAGTGCATACATGGGTGGGAATAGCAGCTGCCTGCACACTTACTATGATTCAGATTTGAAGAGCCATGAGACTCGCCTCCCAACACAAATTTATGGCCAGCTGGGATCAAAATTCTGGCCTTCCTGGAGTACCTCTGACTAACTGTCCCGATGAATTGCTGGAATTGTCACTTCCCTGATAAATCTGAGGCAAGCTTCTAATTAAGGCAGTACACTAAATAGAACTATTTGAAGTATTTGAAACTATGAGGTAGAATCCCTGACTGCGTTCAGGGATTGTAAGTTTACCATTGTTTTCAAGAAGAGATGTAATTACAGCCCTAAACCCCATTATTTAGAAGGCTATAATACTCCCCCAACAAGGGTTAGAAATATCTAGATGCAACAATCAAGTTGCTTTGTGAATCATGTTTATTGAAGACCTACAAACTGTTAGGTACAGAATGCTTGACATTTCTTCTTAGTCCTGCATAAATGACAAGTTCTTTTCTGACTTCTGATTTTCCTTTAATGTTCACTTGTTAAGGAGTTACGTGGCCCCTAGCAGGGAAGGATATAGGTCAATTTAAAAGAAAAAAAAAGTCAAGAAAGGGAAAGTAACATTAAGGGGTTTTTCTCTTATTCTGTCTTCTTAAAGCTCCAGTGTGGTTTCACAGGTTTCTACCTGCTTGCTGTTCATGTCCAGAACGAAAATAAAACCACTAAAAGAGCTTCCCAGATTTTAATAATGCTTGAGAATTGAGTCAATATATGCCACTGATAGAAGCACTTCAAATGCACCTGCCACAAAAGAGAGGGGGAAGAATGAACAGGGCTTCTAACCTCAGTAGTGATCATCTGTAATGCCTCTATTGTACAAAACACATTGAGCAGCGTGAGCCTCCAGTCCCTAGATAGCAGGGGAAGCTCTGTGTCTCCATGCCATGGATGGAGACTTTGGATACCCTTCCTCGTACCGTAACTCAGGGGCTTTCCTTGCTAACCTAGATAAGGAGACAATGTTTGAGTTTATCTGTGCAAGGGATGACCAAAAAGCTCTTATGTCAAAGGCAAAGAGAGCCACACTGACAAGGAACTATTTGGGGGAAGTGATGAAAATACATATATGGGTAAGTAGAGGTTAAGTTCCTGCCTTTAAATTTCTGTGTCTGCCAACTGATACCTATTTCTGCCTTGCCTTTGGCAGTCAAACTCAGAATTTGCAGTTCTGAGGTATAAAAAAAAAGGAGCCAGAAATATTTAGGAACACATACAAGACTTGAGAACGAAGTTTGCAACAAGGACAGAGGGATGGTTCAGTGGGAATGGAGGTGCCAGGGAGACATTGAGATGAAGAGGGCAGGAACACAGGAAAACCCATCAATAGTTATTTCATCCCCATCAGAGAAAATTAGTTTAATGATTCAGTCACTCTTTTATGCTTTTCAGTTGAATAATAATGGAAGTTATCTTTCAGGCTTTTCCCAAGGCTAGCATGATACCTCTTCCTAGGACAAAAACACCCACTGGACATAACATGTCACCCTTACTTCGTGTTTTTTAATTTGACAGCCTTGAAACTAATTTAACAGAATAGTTGCCAGAGAAAAGATAACATGCACTCTATATCATCCATGTGTACTCTTCCAATCCTTTATGAAATCAAAGAAGGAGCTTTTTTTTCCTGGTTGGGCAGTAGGTTTATGTCTCCATCTCAGAAGCCAGCTAAATCAAAACTAAAAAAACTTAGCATAGTGGATGAAATATGCAGAATAGCAAATCACATTGTTGCATTTAAAAATGTTAATATTTTTTGACTGTACAAGCACCATTAACCTGGGATTGTTTTTAAAATTGAAAATGAAAAGGCACAATAAAACTACAGGTTGTTCCCACTGATATTTACTGCTGGTTTGCAGTATGCAAACCACAGAATGCAAAGCAACTCCTATGAGTACACAAATACCATCTTAAACATAATATGAAACAGCAAGATATTTGTTACAAAGCTGTATTTTCCATTCTATTTTCTTTTTTAAGAGAGATGGAAAGGCGGGGAGAGAGTAAGGAAAGGAGCGAAAGAGTGAGCAAGAGAGAAAGGGAAGAGTGACAGAGATGGAAATACAATGGTGCCAGGAATGCTGAACACTTTGGAGGCTCTTCAGAGAAGACAAGGAAAGTTCAGCACACAGAATGGACAGGAAAACACACAGTTTTCCTTGATGGAGCATTAGGGAGGAATATGCAAGCTGAGGGCTAGAATAAAGCTTGTACCCTCACACATACTGCCTGGGAGGTTAAACAAGCCTTGTGTGCACTGTGCTAGCCCAGCTCATCCTTGTAAGCAGGTACGGCTGTGAAAACTGTGTCACTGTTGACCGGGACATGACTCTCTGAGAGTTTCTCTAACATCTTGGTGTAATAAATGCAACTTCCAACAATGAAATCCTGAACTATGGAGTGACTCCAGTCACTCACAGACTTTACTCACAGACTCACCTACTCAAAAGTCTGCTTAACATAAACACTAAATAAACAGTCAGACCCTGCACATAATATTTTCTGGATATGATCTTATGCTCCTTCAAGTTTATGTGGCAGTAACTTCTTTCCAGGTTCTTCTTTCTCTCTGTCTTCATATTCTTCTTCATCCTTGTCTACTCTTTGTGTTGGTTTTCTCCTTAGTCTCTCTTTCCTCTCAGCCTTTAGTATCTCTCCATTTTGTTAGGCTCATTAACGTACATGTTAGTGTCTTTACTGTCTATTCTGGATTAAATTTAAAGCTACATTAAAAAATATGACCATTTGAAAAGAAAATGGAACGTGAAATGTGGAATTCATGTTGTGATTTTTTTTCTCCTATCATTCTGTTATCTGTTTTCCTTTTTTCACTCATTTTCTTTCATTTTATCTGTCTGATTCAGTTGCTCTTTGAACACATTGGTACATACTACTTTTTATAGCATCCATTGCAGTAGAAGGCTGATTTTTATTCAACTCAAAGACTAAACTATATTAAAAAATATTATCTGAAATGAATCTGCAAAATTTGAAATTAACCTCCAAAAAAAGAGAAATTGTTTTTAAAAATCATTTTAAAAACAAAAAGGGTCAGTACAAATCTATTTTTCAAATCAAAGAATAATTTAGTGCTGGTAGCATAAATTAATACCATCCCTCTGAGACTGAATACTCCTTATATCATCAGTGACGTATAATCTCACCTGGTGCTAAAAAGGAACTGAAGGAAAAACATCACTAATTTAAATCACCAGAAGACGGTGTGTTTTAAAAGGCTGCTGCAATGGCAGCTCGTGGAAAGGATCCATGAAGCTGGGCAGCAGGGAAAGCACCACCTAAGTCCATTCCCCATCAAGCTGCAGAGAACAGACTGAGGCAGGGACCCACAAACACTGTTTTCTTTCAGGCCCCACCCACTCCTTACACAACTGTCCCCCATGAGTCACCGTGCTGCACTGTACCCAAACTCCCCAGAGCATGTGCTTCTTACCATAGGCTGAAGGAAATTAATTAAATCCCCTGTTATGTCCTCATTTTGCTGTTTTACACATCCCTAAAATTGGGGCTGGCAGGTAGCACTTTTCTAGCTGAAATTAAGGATTAGACATTTTGCATCCAGCTTCTGAAAAATAACCCCCATGGAAACACTTTAGAAGCACAAAAGAATGGCTTTATTTTAAAACATTATATTCAGAAAATAAGGTAAAATTACATTTAAGAGACTAAGGATATAGGTGCTAAATTTTCACAGAGCCTAAGAATGGTATTTCTGGACTACCCCCAAGAAATTACCTTTGGTGACAGCAATTTACATCACCTGATAAGTTCTTTGTCATCTAAATAAAAAATTTTACTAAGATCTATAGCTCAGACTCCCCTAAAGACTGTGCACACACTGCACAAGGCTGAGACGCTGGACAGCCTGCCCACAAGGAGACAGACTCAGACCTCAGAGCTCAAAGGGGGTGAAGGACTTCTCAGCTGAGCTTGTCAGCTCCCCAAAGCTGCTGCAGCCACGATGTTCTGCCCATCTCCACAGATACACACGCTGCCAGCACCCTGGGGCCCAGTGCTCACCAATATATGCAAACTTGGCCTAAATCTTCTACTTTTGACTGCACTGAGATGAAGAAAAAGTTAATCGGATATGGGAATGCCGCAACCAATTGTTCTCTTTTGCAAGCAAAGGCAAACATACTATTTTATCCTGCTGGGTGGAAACACAGAAATGGGTACTGCTTTCTGGCTAGCATGTTTCTAGAGGTATGACTCAAGCAAATTAAAAACAAACAAACAAACAAACAATATTCTGTCTTCTGTCTGTAGGACTGACTGAAAGGGCATCTGGAGAGGCAAACACAATATAGTTATATATCACTGGTAGTTGTCAAGGTAACTACAGAATTATGATTCCAGTCTGAAACATTGTTTCATATATCTTCTGATATAGCAGGTCTTCGCCCAGCCACTTGAGATCATCTTAACTGGAGGAAGAACCTAAGATTCTCAGGAGAACTGCTCAGTATATCAGCCTTATTCTCTCCCAAATAAGCACATTTTTTGGCATCTCCTTCTATCATCTACAGCCAATGGCTTCAAAGTATAAGGCCTTCCTGGCACTGGAGATGTGCTTTGTCTTCTACTTTCAGAAACTAAGTCTTGAAGGAAATCCCATTTGAAGACGTCACTTAGCCAGAGACAGACCAATTAATTTTTTCATCAGCTCAAAGCAAAAAAAAACCCCAAAACAAATAGACTGATGGAAAGAGGGTTCATACTGACACAAAAGAAGTGTTGTCCATAGGATATTTCCATTTTGTGGCAATTTTTAAACAAAATCTTTTTTTAAACTTTTGCAAAATGTTCTTGTTAAAAAACTCAAATAATTTATAGTGTGCACTTGCAAATCAACACAAAGCATTGATAAGCACAAGTTTATTAATTCAAGAAGATTTTAAGGTCTACATTCTAAAACAAAAATTGTCTTTTACAGTACAGTAGTCTGGGACATAAGAAACACTGTTGGGAGGAAAAGCCTTTGATCTGGATTGGGCTGAACACAAACCACCACTTTTCAAGTTAATCCCTTCTACAGAGATTCTACACTTTCTCTGTGTTAATTTGTAGATATGAGTGTAAAAGTGCTTCTGTCTCTCTTTTGACAATAAACACTCTCACTCAAACAGACATATCTCTTGGAAAAATTCTGTCTTCACAAAAAGTTGTTCCAATTAGGGCCATGGGATTTTTGCATGGACTGACTTCCAAGTCTTAAATATAAGCTAGGAGAAAGCTTGCAATATTTTAGACTGGAAAACTAACTTACTAGAAACCTCCAGTTCAGAAGCCCCTGACAGCCATGACAAAGTTTTGAAAAGTAGAAATTGCTTTTTTCCTTATACTGTTTTTCCTTCCTTTTATTTTCCCTCTGATATGCCATCAAGTTCTTAAAGAGGCAGAAGGACAGACACACAGACACTGTATCATTTAGTGAGATCCATGTTCTAGGAAGCTTAGTTGCTGTAAATTACTTTTTTAAAAAGCACAAGTATGTGAGCATAAGTGAGATTGGAGTAAAATGAGAGGAAACACAGAACAACAGCAAATCTTGCCCAGAGCCATGGAGATCTTTCTCCCACCACAGGCCCACACGTTTTTCATGCTTGGGAGGTAAAACGTTGGCAAGGATTATTTTTCAACTAGGTCACAGTAAATGTTGGAAAGATGATTTGATTTATTTTGTCTCCTCAAGTCACATCAGTTGTGAAGAGCTACTCCTGCCAAGCAGCTTGAAGTCAACAGTAATCTTGGTAAGAGAAGTCAGTGGCAGGCATAATGTTAAAATTAAATAACGAATGAAACACAGCTGAGCATTATCATGGGGAAATTACTCAGATGGTGGTAACAGCTCACATCACCTCGCCCAGAAACAGTGCCTCAATATAGGAAGAGGATCCAAAGTGAGCCAGGATTATTAGGCATGTAATGATTCTCACGTTACATTTTTTGCTTAACTGAAGAGTCTGTAAGTCTCTTTAGGAATATTTCCTTTCCTTCTTACAAGCAAGATTTTCTAGCAGCAAGTATCAGAAAAGACTATGAAAAATACTGGCATTACAGACTGCCTGCAAGACTTTAAATAGGCTCAGAAGGGTTTCGAAGTGTACATGAGCATGATAATTTACAGTCAGATGGTGAAAATGTGGCAGAGATGACATGCATCATGTAATCTTGAATGCATTTAATTTGAACCTTAGGTTTTAAAACTTAAGTCTTAAAATAAAATATATTATTCTATGCTCCACACAGAAAAAAACCAAAAACTAAAACAAAACAAAAACCAGGAACAAAAAACCACCAGCAAAACACACAAAAAACATCTAAACAAAAAACCCCCACACAAACAACAACAACAAAAACAACAACAATAAAACAAACCAAAAACCTAAACACCATAAAAACAAAGGGGAGCTGCTTCGGAGTCATTCTTACTCTAAGCATCACTCTTCCTACAGTCCTTCCCTTCGTTTCCATGGGACCTTTTTTTTCTTGCACAGATGTGGTTTTTTACACTGCTGTGAAGTTCTTTTCAAATACCTGCTCCCTAAAACTGCAGTATGGCCAAATTATTGCTCTTCTTATCACTATACATGCCTAGGAGTCTTAATATTGGCACTGTATGGACACGGATACAGTTTCTGGAAGGCCCTGACGTCCTGGAATCCATGTATGTTACAGTACCTGTACCCAGCTCTGGACACACAAAGCAGACAGGGTTTCTTGTGGGTTTGGCAGCTAAAATTTGCTAGATTTACAGAATTACAGGGTGGCAGAGGCTGGAAGGAGATTGTCCCTACTCATAATGGGCCACCTGGAGTTGGTTGCCCAGGATTGTGTTCAGATGGCTTTTGAATATCTCTCAAGATGGAGAATCTACGAACTCTCTGGGCAACCTGTGCCAATACTCAAAAGCTGATATGCTAAAAAAAAAACAACAAAAAAAAGAGTTTTCCTATTTTTAAATGGAATTTCTTGCATTTTAGATTGTGCCCGTTGCCTCTGGTCCAGTCACTGGGCACTGCTGGGGAGAGCCTGGCTCACAACTCATTTAAGAACTGAGACATCTATTCAGAGCTTCAGTTCTTTGCCATTGAAAAATAGTCTTTGGAGCACAAATTAAGCATGGGCACACTGGCATTGGTCCTTTGGAGGGGCAGAGACTCCTCTCTAGCTGTGCTTCCTCTGGAGCTTTGCCATCCTGCTGCAAGGATGGAGCTGACAAGGAAAGACCGGCACTGCCCACACACTTGGGCTGACCAGCATCTGTTGTTTTGACGTGCAGCTCATACCTGGGAGGTTGCTCACACAGCATGAGGGCTCTGCTTATTCCACGTTTACTTCAGCCCACAAGTTCTCCATGCTCTTGGCAGCTGGATCCCCAGCACAGAAGCCAATAGCATTTCCACAGAAAATATTCTGCTTGTTATAAGCCAATTAACTTCTAAAGCCTACAAGTAACTCACGGAAGCTAGGTCTATATAATGTAGTTCTTGGAAGAGAAATATGAAAGCATTCTAGAGAGAAAACAAATTGCTTTTTTCTTGGCTTTGTCTTTCAGTATATGCTGGCAATTTTCTTGAAAACAGACAAGGTCTGGAAATTGCTCGCACAACCTGCCTGCAACTACCGCTCGAGATGGAAAAACTAATGGCATGTTAAAGGAGGTGACAAACCCAGGAGCACCTTTATTCAGCCACTCTACAACATCGTGACTCTACAAGTACATACAAGAGGATCAAAATCTTGTAAAAGTCTGAAATGGGAGCTTTTTCCACCCTTGAAGAGGCAATTTTAATTTGAAACTCCCTTTCTCCAGATTGCCTTCAGTAGGGCAGCACAATCAGCAAAATCCTAACCTCAGAGCTTTGGTGCCATTAGTCACACAAAGCTTTGGTGATTTACAGTCAGAAAATCATTTCAAGACATCTGACGGGACTTTGTTATTCTGCCTACAGCTACACCTGTGCACTTCTTTGTCTCTAAGTTTCAATTAGAGAGAATTTAAATAAGAGAAAATGATGTTTCCTAGTGGCAGAGCCTGTTAATGAAATGTGTTTCGCATTTCCAATGGAAATGGGAATTCAGGAAACCAACAGGCAGAGCTTGTGCCTGCATTATGAATACATTTCACATTTGAAAGACTTTATCTCCATCTCACTATCCAGATATGCAATTTATCTTCAGCTATGTGAACCATATTCATATTGTTCTTAATTTCTGATTTGCCACACTGTTAATATGACAACTCAATTTCTAAAGTGTTTTAAGAAACCCGAAAAATAGGGGGTTCTCTATTGTTTTAAATATCTCTAAGAACTGAGGGGGGAAATCTTGTCTCATATTACACTGGAAGTCAAAAGGAGAACAAGAAAAGACATAAGCAAACAGGCTTAATGAATTTTACCATGGTTTTCCATCAAAGAATTATGTAAAACAAACAGAAAAGTAGGACAATTGATTTGAAAACTTTTCACCTAAGCGATTTTATCAGAGGGCTCTGGAGACACTTTTCTGCGGATTAAAATCTTCCATGCTTAATATGAAGCAAAAAGTCACCAGCTTTACTGGATAAGGGACATAAGTGCTGTGAGCACAGAGGAGAAGAATTAGCCCGTGCATTACTTTCTTGGACTCCAGAAAGGAGTCTTCCAACCCTTGTGCAAGGGGAGGATCCAGTCACAAACTTAGATTAACACATCCAATATTTTTCAAGATTCAGATATTTTCATATGGCTTGAATATACCTGATGTAACCTCAGATGAGGCTATGGAAGGAAATCTTAACATTTAGGCAAGGTTCTTATACCTGTCATCGAGTGACAAAGCAGAATAACTCTGCAGCTCTGCACTGGGTCCTGCGAAGTGGCACACTGTCAGACTGAGGCTTCTCTGCTCCTGTTCATATCAACACCTTGTCTTTCAAAACATCTTCATAAGCCTGGTGTTCAGATGTGCAACTCTGAGGGCAGTCACTGACCTACCAAAGCCAAGTACTGGAGATAATGCACCAGCATGAGAAAAGAAACCATGTAGAGGGAAGCTGCACTGTTATTGCCAGGAAGCCCTTTAAACCAATCCTGCAGGTCTTTCAGCATCAGCAGTGGCAGAGAAAAGATATTCCATAGCAGGATGTGGTAGAAGAGACACATTAGCCACATTAGGCCTAGCCACAAGCCCAGGATGTTACACTTTTACAACTCAAAACTACACCACAGAAAGCAAACCTGACACAAGCAAGCATAAACTCATGCATGCTTATGCACACTTGTAGAAGATATGTCTCAGCTACAAAAATATTTTCCACTATTTTTGACTGGTTGGATGACCACTTCCATAATGACATCTTTGACATACCATGTGAAAGAAAAAGTCCTGGCAGACACTTCTGCACATATTAACAAGGCATCAGTCTTTGCTGAACCTAACTCTTTGCTGAACACAACTCTAGCTCACATGCTGGGAATACCACCACCAAATCTAAAAGTTTGTGAATTTGGGAACTCAACAGCTGACTTGCTCTAGGCTGCAGAGAAAGCTAACAACAAACGGTCTGGTACAGAGCAGAAAAAGGTGGACTGTTCTGTTAAAAATGGTGCCTGACATAGAGCAAGAAGAAAGGGTGGAGAAAGCACCCACGAGTTATGCTGTAATTACACGTGGTACATATCGGCTATGTTAGCCCTTCTTCTTTCACACCAATTCCTCAATCTCAGATCTGTAATAACAAGGAAAAATTCCTTGTTCATTAGCAGGCTATACTACAAAAGGGAACAAGAGACCTTGTCACCTCCTTATTCCCTGGCTGAGCCACATGTAGCATAAACAACTCTAGAGAAAGCTCTGGGAAAAAGCCAGGCTTGTTAAATGCATGTGAATTGCTTTCAAGACAATTCATCCTACTACTTGGCCCACGCTGTCTTGATGTGGGTCAGACTGTAAATGACACCATTTGGTTGCCACTGTGCTAACCTCGGCATTCCTCTGCCTCTGAGGGAGAAAGTCTCTTCTTCCTTTCTCACCTGACTTCAAATGGAAGTCTCACAAATGCTGTGAATTTCGCTTGTAGTTTTGTAATTGTGGTTTTATTTGAATTGCCACAAAAATGTTGGGTGAGATTAAACACAGGCTTCTTCTTTTGAAGAGGTCTACACTTATAATGACTTTTACACCCTCTTTTCTCACTGACTTTTAATTTTTTTCTTCTTTGACTCTAGTTGCAACTCCAGCTCCTACACTCCAGTTGTGAGAGCCTTCCCTTGATACTGTGCTGCATGATATTTATGCATAAAGTTTTGCTAATTGCTGGTTCCATTGGCATTCATGAACCTATGCTGGAATGAATGAAGCTTTCATTCATGTTTATATATGAGTTTCCAACATTTGTATATTTGTAATCATCGAGCTAAATCCAGCTTTCGTTTGCAGAGACATAAGCTGAGGATAACTGAGTCAGGAGATATAACTCTGTTACATGGAAATTGAAAGATTCTTTTCCAGTGTCACTGAGAGTTGAGTTTATCACAGAAACCTCCCATTTCTGCAACTCAATGAAGTTTGTTCAGACCAGTAACTATGGTTACAGCTACATTAACAGGCAGTTTGGATCGACACAAGCCCATTTCTGGAGCTCATTTTGTGCTGGGCACCTGACACAGGCACTGCTGCAGGTCTGTGGAAGGCTTAGTTCAGATAAACCCTTAAGTTTGCTCCCATGCGCTAATGCTCTGTTACTGCTGCAACTCACCTCCCAGGCTAGTCCAGTCCGAAGGGAATCCAGGCCAGGACCTGCAGTGCCCTTCCTGACAGGAACCTGTGCTCAGCAAGCAGCCAACAGCTGAGGGTTGCCTGAAAAGCACCCTGCTCATCTAACTAAGGAACACACTAACACAGCCACACCCTACGTGCAAATTACAGGCTTATCCAATTAGAATATCTCTGTGGCAATCCCGAGCCATCAACGATTTTCCCAGCCATATAATTGCTACTATTAACAACACAAGTTCCCAATTCAACAAATGGAAGCAAGATAAACGTCCACATCATCCTGGCTTCTCCCAGTTTTATGATTCAGGGTGTAGCAATCTGTTGCCCTTGGTCTTTTGGAAATAGTGCCCATGTGCGAATTTTAATGACAATGCAGCACTACTTTTGGCCTGTTCTGGATATCTAAGGGCTGTGATTTCTTTATCATGGAGGAAATTCTGATGGTTAAGCTAACTAAGCCTATCATGCCCCAAGGACTTGTAGCTTATTTACTTCCACTCAACGGCCCATGTAAGTCCTCCCTCCTTACACTTTGCAGTAGGTCACTCAGAACAGAGACCCAAAACCAAGGACTTAAACAGTCTGGAATCAGCAGGGAATCAGCAGGGGGAGGAACCAAGGAGGTTTCCAATGTAGCACCAGGGGAGAATATGGGTGGAAGGAAGAGGTGAAGTCTGAAGTGATACATTGCTCAGATTTTCTGAGCCCTTTAGCATCGCTGCTTTGTAGGTGGATGGCTGCAACTGCTTTCCTCTCCAGTACTCTACTCTCTTTTGGCACTGGCTCTGCTTTCCCTGCCTCCAGCATGGGAAACCAGGCTTCCTACCTCCCTGTATTCAGAAGTTCTGTCCAACCTTTTTTCACGTCTTGCCATGCTTTTGCAAAAAAAATCCCATCACCTGTGTGCATTGCCTTTTTATTACTAACCTTTATCCTCCTCTGCAACTGTTAGCACATTATTGCTCATCAGCTGCTTCATAGGAATTACTTATGTACATGCTTTGAATCTCACTTGTCCCAGAAGTAAGTACAGATTATGTCAAGTAAAACTACTTACCCTAAGATATCAGACAGAGCCCCAGACAGACAGTGGGCCAAGACAGAGAAGGATGATAGTGCCTTAAAAACATGGTAATTACTTGCATTTAGTAAGCCTGGCATTTTCCCAGAGCAGTCTCCAGGGATGTTTGTGCTATGTATGGCTCAGCCAGGCAACAAGGAGAGGACAAGGTCTTTTGCTCCCTTTTGCTGTCTAACCTGATAAAAAGCAAGGAGATTTCCTTTGTTCTAAGAGATCTGAGATGTGGATGACAAAGTGATGGCATCCACTCATGTTGTTTGTCCATAATAGCTACATTGTCCCAATCCTTGACCACACCGGCTGCCCAACAATACTATTTCGAGTCGCTCTCCTTCAAGAGATATTCCTGATGGGAATGGTTTCTGTAAAGCAGTGTTTTCATATGGGCCATGAAAAATGCTCAAAGAAAAAGCAGGGGGAAAGGGTCAAGACAACCAATAATGTTTTTATGCAGTGACTAAACAGATTTTGAGCTGTAGCTTTTGAAAAGTGATACACTTGCACAGCCCTGCCTTGGTCACAGTACCTACTCACACATCCTAATGAAAGCAAAGTGCAAAGTCATTGATAAACAGTAAAGCAGGAGTGGCACTCAGCTCTGCACAAGTCTTTTGTACAGGACAGTGCACTTGTAAATACAAATTTCCCTCAATCAGTGAGAAATTCTGCAAAGGCAATACTCTTCCAATTTATTTTTAGGCCAAAACCTACTGGGGCCTGAGATTACTAAAGCCTCAGTCAAAATAATTACGATGAGGAACAACTTCAGTCAACTTTAAATACACGTTCAGCTTCCTCAAACTGCCATCTGTATCTTAAAAGTTTATAACTGAGGGCTACAACTGAGTTTAGTTAGAAAAATCAAGAAAGTCTGGGGTTCTAGAAAAGCCTGTGATCACACAGAAGGGAGAAAATAAGAGACCCAGGTTTATTCAGCTTCATGCAAGTCATGTGATGTAATTAATTCCAACTGGTTTTGGTCTCTGTACAGAAACTTCCAGCAAAAGAGTTTAATGGCGTAATAATTACCTTTTTCCTTTCATGATCCTTCTAACCGTGCCTTAATTTATGATACTTTTAACTAGCACACATGTATCCTGAGGCTATAATGGATGCACATCTATTTAAGTCAAAAGATAAATCTTAATGAAAGGTTTTTTTAACACAATAATTAACATGTATTTGATCATCATAACAGTAATTATTAGAGGCACAAAAACAGAAACAGATCTCAGAAGAAGACATGAAGATCCTAAAGAGGTTGGACTAGCAACACTGCCCTATCATTTTGCCAAGAAACGATACATCAAAGTGGCAGGAATGAATCATCATACACTATTAGGAACTACACCCAGTGAAACCCAGGGACAAAAATACGAGCTGCACTAACCTCCACCATAAACTGCAAATTACAATCACAGAGCAGATAGTGTGGAACATGCCTTTTCTCTTACTTATCAAGATATGCTCTTCTTACATCTCCACAAACATGACAGATCATCAGATAAAGAAAATGAGAGAAAAACCACAAAAATGTAGGAATTTAGGCTTGAAATGAAAGGTCCATTTATATTTAAGAAAATGGTTTTACTTTGTGAAGTATTATAAGCTCTTAATGTGTGTCAAATAACCCAATCGAGCAGCCTGGATCTTTCAAAAACTAGTATCTCCTAAAACAAGAAAAGAGCACACACTCTTACCTGCTGTCATCCTCCCCTTAGCAAAAATTGCTGGTATTCTGAATTTTCCCCCATCTATTAAATCATTGTGCCCATACACATACACAGGCAGACTGTAACTTGCAGGCAGCCCTTTTGCAATGACAAACAGTGAAGTCAAACAAGGCTGAAAACATTTTTTTAAAAAATATCCTATTCATTTTACCCCTGAGTCAGATTTATTTCAGGAATTCAGTTCACAGAATCACAGAATCATTCAGGTTGGAAGGGACCTTAAAGAGCATCCAGTTCCAAACCTCCGTGGGCAGGGACACCTTCCACTAGGCCAGTTTGCTCAGAGCTCCATCCAGCCTGGCCTTCAACACTTCCAGGGAGGAGGCATCTACAGCTGCTCTGGGCAACCTGTTCCAGTGCCCCAGATATAAAACAAAAAGTTTAGCAATACACAAGGAGATCTCATATAAAAGGAGATGACCACAAAAAAAGAGGGAAAATAGTTTCTTAAAGGAAGGAATATAATATGGTACCTTTTCCAGTCAAAGTTTCTTCTTTTATTTTCCTCACCGCTTCTTGGCCATCACTTTCACTGTTTCCAGCTGTTAAAAGACAGAAAATGAAAAATCAGCAATGCAATCAATTTAGGGAGTGCCACTGTGAACTGCTAACCACAGTGTAAAACCAGTATGAAGTTTTAGGTGGAAAGGTGTGCTTCCTTACTGTCAGGCAGCAGAAGTTTTCAAAGAAGGCTGCACAAATGCACTGCTGTTCACATAGGTTCTGCCAGTTTATCTCCTTTATTCATATAAAATAGGACTATCTACTGGACTAGCAGACTTGAGATTTGAGTCTGTGAGCCAAATGAATTGTATCACATCCAGTTTCTGCAAAAAAATCACTACAGGTTAGAGCAGACATTCCTTTGCTCTTTTTCCAAAATGAAGACTTCCACAGTTGAAGGAAAGTCCTGACTACCCTGGCTCAAATGCTCATGAGAAGTTTTCTTAGTGCTAACATAAAATGTGATTAAGCATCACAGAAATGTCTTTTGTGCCATTCAGCTTAGGTGGATGGTTATTAATTGTCTGACATTTGTTCAGCAATTTTTTAACAACATATCAAAGGAAAAAGAATAAGCACAAGAGAAATATTGAAATTGTAAACACAAGCTAAATTTTTAAAGTTAACATTGAATTTATCCATCCACAAACATTTTCCATGACATGAAACATCAAAATACCTATTGTTTATTATCTAAATTGGATAAAAATACTGATATCTCTTATGAACTTCATGAAGTTGCCTTCTTCTTTTCCTGATTATATAAAATTCTGCCAAAGTTTCTATACAGATATCTTTTTCTTGGGCTGGCCTACAAATCTTCTGTTCTCTCTTTCACAACACCACAAAATAACATGAAGTTGCAAGAGACCTCAGGAGGTATCTGGTTCAGCTCCCTGTTCACATTAGCTGGTACATGCTTGTATTTACTCTAAGATGCATTCTTTTGAGAATGGAGTTTTAGCTGTGCTTCTGCAGTAAAAAAGGATTTGAAACACATCTTTGTTTTCATGATATGCAAGAAAGATCAACATTTACATACATGTAGCCAAAAAAATACATTTAGCATTCCAGATACTGGAGAGAAAACAATTCTCATATAAAATCTAGAGTCATACAGGTGTACAACTGTTCTCCATAAATTATATTAACTATGGAATTATATTTCTTGGACTGAGAAAGAAAGAAAAAGAAAAAAGAAAGAAAGAAAGAAAGAAAGAAAGAAAGAAAGAAAGAAAGAAAGAAAGAAAGAAAGAAAGAAAGAAACCCAAAACAACAAAGCAGACATTTGCAGTATTTTCTTCTTGCTGTTTTCCCCCTTTAAAACCATCCAGCCTTGTAGAGAAGAAAAACATTCAGCTTGATGCTAATTTCCAGATATAGATGCAGCATCAACAAACAAACCCTCCAGTGAAACTGCCATTTCTGGGGAAATTTGTGCCCAGGGTTCATGGGCAACAGATCAATTTTCCTCACTGTTTCACCTCAGGTGATGTACTAGAGTAGGATTTCAAACTCAGTTTGTTGTTATTAGGCTGGATAACGTTATGCTAGAAATAAAAATATTTTTTGCCAATTCTGTGAAGGTTTTAATTGATTCCTCTTTTATTCAGCACCTCTCACGCAGAGATCAGGCTTATTAAAGCCTCCAGTGTCTTGATTTAACTCTCAGTATGTTCATTTAATTTGTTCTTTTAAAAGAGCTTGTGTTCACAACAAATTTTAATTTGCTTTATTTTGCTGTTATATAAATGGTTATTCATTAAAGCTCAGTGCCTTCCAAATGAGCTCGTTTTATTCATATTTGCATATTTTTCACTCTAGACCACTGGGGGAAAAAAAAATTATTTTGCTAAACAGTCACTTCAGATGTGTGTTTCCAGCCTGATTCAACAGAGTTTGTAAACCAGATGCTGAGGGCTGGAGTATTGTAAAATTGAAATAGCCTTGGTGAAAACTGACACAGTAATAGAGGCTTTTGAAAGCCTTCTTTCAAAGAAAATCCTGTAAGAAAGAATAAAGACACCGAACAAATGACCAAAATCCTTACAAAAAGTTCAAAGACCCTTAGATCAGAAAGCTACCATGAAACTGGGAGAGTAATCTAGGCTTCTGAGTTAGGCTAAGGAGACCAGCACCCCCTCGCCAAGGGCGAGTGGGAGAGGAAAGGGACATTGCACTTTCGCACTGCTTCCCTTCTAGTACGTCCTTCCGGGGTCTTCTAAGCAAAGTGAATGCTAGGCATCAAAAAGATCAACCTCCTTTCAAGTGCTACACTGATTATTCAAAATTTTTTAAAAAAATGTTTTTTAAGTCACCAAGCTAACACAGTCAGCTTCGAGTTGGGAAAAATCAAAACTAATCTGCATCTTCTTGAAGAAGTTGGGTCACTAAAGGGCACAACCTTCAAGTGCACTGAACAGGTGAACAGCACCCTAAACTCAGGAGGAGGATGGTTTACATTAGGAGGGCCAAATTCTTATCACTGTCAGCTGGTTTAGATCCTCAGTAGCATATTTGTCGTGATTCTTTAAAAAACTTTGTGATACACAAAATAATCCTCTGGCTGGACATTTTTTAAGTGATTCACTATAATTTCCATATGTTCCACACACTAAAATTTATCCATTTTAAGTGTTATGGCATCTGTAGCATAAGATCTGCCTACTCTGAATTCAAGTGGTTTGAAGGGAAGGGTAAGAAAGGGAAGACAGATCATGTATTTTATGCAGTGAGGGAATCTTTAAAAGAGCTTTGAGAAAGAGGGATTCATTGTCTTGGGAGCTTAGATCATCAAAGTACCCAAAACCATAATAATCTTGCTTTTCATGCTAATTTAAAGTGTCTATTGGGAACTCAAAATATAGTTGTCTTAAGAACTGTTTATGCAAGCTGTTCAGTGCCCTATCTGATGGTTTTTTTCCACTTAGTCCCCACAGAATAGTGAAAAATTTAGGTGAGACTGATTCAATAACAATGCTGACTACAATCAATTCTGAAAATAAAACTAATAATATAAATTCATTCTAAATGGATGCACCCGTATAAAATCACATATCATTTCAATGGCATAAAAATATAATTCTCAATAAAATACTGAAACTTGTATTGCAAAAAAAAGAAAATAAATTTAAATACAAATTTTAGTCAAAATAGTTTACTCATCTCTTCCACATTCACTTATACAAACACCACAACTCAAAGCAAGTTGATATAAAGCCACCAGAGAACTACATATTAAAATTCTTATCAGCAGCAATAGGCTTTGGATCTTATCCTAAATGTCAGGCTCTGTCATCTTAGTCACTTAAGTAGATCCTAACTCTGAAAGTTATTTGAGGGATTTCAACAGAATTATCACAGAGTTTTCTCAGTCTGAATAAGGCATAAGAAAGCACAGCCAGCATGGGCTAGAAACACATTATCGCTAGTTAAGGGGTTCTGATACATCTACATGTATTCTTTATAAAATATTTTTAATTTCTTTGAATGTGAATATCTCTCCAAAAGAGTAATTGCCACTCACACTGAATTTATGCACAAGATTGATCCTGATGAAGAAAGCAAGAGCTTTTCCAACTGGCGTTTTGCAAAGCTAGGAGTTTGCAATCTTGATGTTTCAAAGAAATGTACTTCAGGGCATTATAAAGAAATTTAAAATAGTCTGTGATCAACAACAGAGCCTGTAAAGCTTAAGGGTTCCTGGAGAGAATGAACACACAAATCCTAAAAGCCCTTGCTTACCTAAGTTTGTCAGGGAAACAATGGATCACTTTAGAGCGTTTGCAGCATGCCCCACGGCCCTCCCCTCTCCTCACTGCTGACTTCAAGCAACCCAGGTTTAGAAGTGGTGCCCATAAACGCTTATGTATATGTGCATTACCAGGAAAAGCTTGGTGGTACAGTAATCAATTCTGTGTAAGTGTACACCACCTGATTAGGGAGTTGCAAAGGATGATGGTTAGATGTCTTCGTGCAACAGAATATAAAAGTTTCCAAAAGGAAATTTGAATTAAGATGCCTCCTCAGAGTAGCATAATCCTCATTATGATTGAAGGGGAACTGATTTCTTTGAAGCACCAGCCTGAAGACAGGGCGTGTGAGGGCGCCCAATGCCTCAAGAGAAAAACAAAATCCTATCAGCTGGTGTTAGGAAGATTATGATTTTACGAGTGTGCACAAGAAACAGAATATGTCTAAAAGAGGGGAATGACTGCCCCCAAAAAACTTCCAGGATGAGAAATTTCAACTCAATACAATATGAGCAGGTTCATAAAGGAATTTATAAAATTGTCAGTAAAAAAAGGAATACAGATCTTGGGTCTCACCTGTAAAATATTTAATGCATGGATTTCAACAAAGCTAGGTATAAGGATGTGACCAGCTATAAAAATACATTGTGAACATGATACAAACTTCCTTATGTCTAGAGATACCACAAGTCCTTTGTCATCAAGTTTGTCATACAGCAGTCACAATTAAATACATGCCTTTTTGACATGGGAGGTAAAAACGTTGTTGTAAATGTTCCTTTCAGGAAAGAAGCAAAAAATGAGCAAGAGAGAGAACATCAATTTGCAAAGAGAAAAGAAATCATTGTTATTGCCTCAGGTTTCAGCTGCCCACCTGTTCCAACAAGAAATTAAGAAGGACCCTGTTTATCAAACCCAAAATACATCTAGACAAGTGCCCTATTTCCAACAACAACCTGTAGCAGATGCTTAGGGAAAAGATATGACAGCAATAAGTCTAGGAGTGATTTTTTCCAATACACTCGCCTGGAAGCAAGAAGTTTCAGAGATTTCCTGAATCAAAAGTCACACATAGCCTCCCAGTGAACCTGGCCTGCACTACTTCACCTAATTGCACTTCATTCAAGCGCTTGACTGCCAAAGAGTTCTGGGACAGCAGGCTCTATGATTTAATGAAACACTTAATTACATTCAAAAGGTTGTACTTCAGTAGTTTGTTTGTTGTTGCATTTTTTATTTTGTTGGATGTTCTCTACTTTGTGTACAATAAGACAGGGAATGACCACTTCTTGTTCATTTTCTAAACCATTCATAATTGTATGATACCACACCTCAGTCATCTGTTTGGAAGCAGAAGGACCTTTGTTCTGTGCCCCACCTCGTACAAAGCCATCCTGTACTCCTAACCATCACTCTTTATTTTTTTCCAGTTCAACCAGACTCCTTTTGAGTATGCACAACAGGATCAACCAATGGTTTCTATAAAGGAAGAGGGACGCTTTCCGTCCTGTTTTCATCTTCTTTCCTGCTAAGTAATATAATTTTATTTGCCTTTATGACTGGCATGAAATATCGATGATGTTGTACATAGAGCTTTCAACAGTAAATCACAATATTTATTCAACTCTTAGAGTAGCTGTTAATTTAGGTTCTATTCTTGTAAATACATAGGTGTGGCTGTTTTTTCTCATATTCATATTTGCATTTGCTAACACTCTGTATTTATGCATCCCTTCAGAACACAGTCATTCACTATTGGGAGATTATTTCCTATTCTTCATAGTAGTTAAGATTTCACAAGGCATCTTTGGACGCCACCCAGTTCCACCCTCTGCTACAACTGGTGGCCCAGGACCATGTCCAGTCAGATCTCAGGTACGTCCAGGGACAGAGACTCCACAATCTCTCTAGGCAGCCTGTGTCAGTGTTTGTTTTTTTCCCATTGGGTACTTATACACTGGAAAAGATCCACCAAACTCTTCTCTCCTCTTCAGGCTGAATACAGCTTTCTCAGCCTCTCCTTACATGTCAGAAACTCAAATCCTTTAATTATCAATAGTCAAATTCATTTGACTATCCTAAACACATTTAAACAGAATGCATCATCTCACTGTTCACCCTGTATTCTGTATCTATCTTTTATAAATGTACATATAAAACATGTGTCTATGCCTATGGGACCAGGAGTATCTTTGCTCTGGCCTGAAGCTGACAAATAATTTCTCAGTGTTGTTTTCTGCCTCCTGATCTATTACTAAACTACAAGAGATCTTTCTCTTATCTCAAGACAAGCCAGCCACTTTAAATCTTCTGGCATGAATCTTAACAAAAGCTTTTGAAAACCAAGATTAAATTAATTCACAGAGTTGTTGAATATTTCAAAGCATTAAGCATAAATGCTTAATGAATAAATTAAACAAATGCCTAGAAAAAATGCACTAACTCTTCCAAAGTTCATCAACACATATTTAACTCTACATTTTTTAAAATGTCTGACTTATTTTTCAATATAAAAAACACACTTACTGGCCTAGGCACAATATTCTTCCCAAAACTGCCCAGCACCTGTATTTGTCCACCTCACATTTCTCCTTTACCAAGGATGATTTAAGGTTCTATGCAGCAGATACTAGTCCAGAAATACTTTTACGCTTCTGATGGATTTTGGTTTTAATCACAATGGCCTGGTTTAGACTGTTTTAATTTCTTTTTGATGTATAGTACTGTATTTATACTGAGTTTGTAACAATCGCCATACTATTTTAAGCTCTGTATCTTTTTAGCTGCTCATTTTATATACTTCAGAGACAGTAAACAGATTGAAGACTGCAAGCCCATTTGGTTGCTCCTCATAAGGACGCCTTTCCATCGCCCTAATAAAGCTTGTTTTCCTCTAAACCCTTTAAAACCATTTTGAAATAGGCAGACCAGAACACAACATAGTATTTGATGTTCTGGCCCACAAAGGATTCATACAGTTGAATTAACTCATGTTGTCTGTTTAATTTGTCCGTTTTCTAACTATTTATAATATCTGTTTTGATTTTTGCGCCCTATCGAGCACCACTGAGTTTCTCAGAGTGATCTATTTTGACCCTGAGATCTACTTCCAAAGTGATGATGGTCGACACAGAATCCATCATGTCTTTTTCTGGAGGTAAGATCTTTCCCCATGTCCATCACTCCATACTGATCTACATTGAACTGCACATGCCTTTTAACACTCAGCTTCCTATGGTCTTCCTGCAATTCTTCACACATCCTGGTCTTTATCACCCTGAATAGTTTGACACAATTCAAAAGACTTGCACTTCTTTATTTGCTCCTCCTGTAAAATTATAAGTTGAAAGCACCATATGTTAAAACAAGCACAGACATGACAGTCTTCCAACAGACATTAGGGACTGAAGTGTTTGACAAAATTGGTACATATTTGGAAGGCTGTGTGTGGCTGCGTGCACATGGATGGTGCATAAGTAACAGACAGTACTGTAAACAGAGCTTTTCATAACGCTGATTACAGTGCACTGATATGACAGAACCTGAACTGAATTACAATTATAAAGCAATCTGCTTGTATTTCCTTTATGCTCATACAGAAAAAAGAAATCATCACCCACTTTTTATAGGTTGGTAAAATTTTGACACTTCCTAACTAACTCTAGAACTCATTCAGGCCTAAAAAAACCTGGCTGAAATTAGAAAGATAAATACTTTTCTAGAAAAAAAAAATATAACCCAAACATCTCATAGATCTATGTATATTAAAAAAAGACTATTAAAGTAACCCATAGAAATTTTCAGTAATTGAAATTAAATCAAACTTTGAAAATGAACAATTGCACCCTCTTGATAGGATTTAATTATCCATCTAAAGTCACTTTGTAGTATTATACAATATAAGAATTGTCTGATTCATGGTGCAGAGAATCCAGCTTGAAAATTGGAAATTAATGGGAATGAAACAGGTGACAGAAATATCTCTTGCTTGGTCTCTGGCAGGGCTTACCGAGGTCACATGGAAGTGCTGAATCTGGTGATGGAAGTACATTTATTTATGCCAAAATTGCAGGGCCTAAGCCAAAACTGAAGAGCTCAAATAAGTCACCTGAATATATATACATATATAAAAATATAATGAGATTGCTTCCTTCAGAGTGTGAGCCTGTCTTAGAAACTTGTGACACTGATATACTCAGACATTAAAGATTGATTACTGTGTGATTACTCTGTCCTGAACCTGGCATTTTATACCAAGCAACGTATGTGTAACAGTATAAAGGTGCAAATCTTCTGATTTTCATTCACCATTTTCAGACAGAATTATCAAAACTTCTATATTATATTTTATCATGCATTATCTCAGCCTTCTTTTACTAATGTACTAAGAAAAAAAAAAAGAAAAAAATCAAATTGAGGCTCTTTTTTTAGAGTCAACAATTTTAACATGCACTCACAGAATCCTCATAAAATTAAACATCTGTGATAGAGGATAGAAGGAATATGAAGAGTGTATGCTTTTTATTAGTCTAAACTGAGACTCACAAAACAGTGGCAAACACCTTGAACCAGAGCTGAACCTACTGGGTTTTATGACCTGGGCTGGGGGAGGTCATAGAAATGTCCAGGATATCTTGATTTCCAAAGTCCTCATTGTGAAGAGCATATTTATTTTTAAGTGCACACAAAACACGACCTTCAATATCAGTCACTGCTGAATATGGTGTGTCATTTACCTTCTCTCTCTGAAAATGAAATTGCAAGTTTATTTATCCAGCAGTAAGTCACATAGGAGGGCGCAGGAGCTCCTTGTGTGGCTTGATTATGAAGACTCACCACAGCCACCAGTTTTGCCTACCAGGGCTTTGCTGTCTGCCACGAGATTTTCCTGAAATAAAAGCCCTGCTGACTGTGAGTAAAGCTACCGGGAAAAGCAGTCTGGCAAAAAGCCTCAATGAAATCTATCAAACAAACACACAGAAAGTTACTTTCATCATTTCAGCATTCATCACAACCTCTTTCCCAGGGAGAGGCTGAGGGCAGGGTGAGCAGCATTCACAGAGGGAAACCATCAGTGGGAGAATGGAGTCTTGTGTGCCAGTGCTGGGACTGGAAAGGAAGAAGGTGGAAAAGCACTATGAAACCACTTGCTGTAAAGGCTCTGAGTGACATACTGCCTTTTGAGACAGTGCCTACTCATGTTCCACAGGGTAACATGCTTTCTACTTATTTGCTTTCCCCA
Organism: Oriolus oriolus; assembly: GCA_013400235.1. Taxonomy (NCBI): domain Eukaryota; kingdom Metazoa; phylum Chordata; class Aves; order Passeriformes; family Corvidae; genus Oriolus; species Oriolus oriolus. Next base: position 302,295 of record VXBT01005950.1, on the reverse strand, counting down.
TTCCATTGGTGGATTGGATTTAAAAGTAGGTTGCTTCAAATATTTACTCCTCTAAAATGTCAAACTGAATCAAAATCACATCCATCACAAATGGTGAATCATTGTTCACATCAGACATTCAGGCTTGACTCATTTGCCTGCTGCGGGGATATCATCCTTTATTGCTACTGTTCCTATAATGGGAAACAAGCATTCAGTGATTGAGCATGATTGACTGTAAGCTACATGTAAGTGTCTCTTGCAAGCCCAAATTCACTTAACATCCACACCTTTTTCACAGAAGCTCATGTCTATACACAAACACAGGGTGAAAACATTTCTAGAGGAGAAAGCTTGAGCACACTTGCTGTCTTACTTGAGCCTTGTGTGGCCTGAAGCTGAATGTGCTAATGCGTGCCAATGCACCAGCAGATATTTTAAACATACTTTGGACACTTGGGCCCAACAGTGAGGAATAAGGATGGAAGGTCATTGCATTTAATGTGCTTTTGAGACTGTTATGATCTTGCAGCTGGAAAAGTGCCTGCAACTATCCATTCTACTGACAGGGCTGCTTTGGTCTGAAGAATTTCACAGGCAAAGAAGATGGCTGTGACTCACAGGGCTCAGTGTTTAGGTCAGAGTTTGCTTGGAAGAAATGAATCAGCTGGAAATCTTACTCATCAAATGCTTCCTATAATTAATTTCATTAATTTACATCTGTAGAGATTTGTAGTGCAAATAGTGAGAGTGATAATATTGTAGAGGGAATGGAAGCGTGTGTGTTTGTAAGCACCGAAAGAAAGAGCAAAGTGTTAAAAGAATGTTCTTTATTGACAAAAAAAGACATGTTTAGAGGACACTGTTCCTGTGTTGTGCATGTCAAGGCCACAGCACAGAAGACCGGCCAGCAGATGACCATGCACTCTGCCATCAGGAGAATAACAACCAGGCTACAGCACACTACCCATACCATTATTTGGCCTGTTAGCCCACCCTAAAAATAGGCTATAGACAGAGCCTATATATTGCAGACGGGGAAAAATGTGCTGAGAGCTGCTGAGCAATATAAAAGATCATAGAATGGTTGTGGTTGGAAGGGAGCTCTGTCTAATCCCCCTGCTAACACAGTTTCCCCCAGAACAAGTAGCAAAGGTTTGCATTCAGATGAATTGTTAATATGTCCAGAGGAGGAGACTGCACAACCTCTCTGGCAACTCTGACCATAAACTAGCCTGTCATTTCTGGCTGAGAAGAACCACAGAGATGGGATAAGGATTCAGTAGCTGGCATGACCTTTTCCCATACTCAGGTGATGCTCACAAGACCACATGAGCTCACACATCTTGGTGCTTATAAGAGTACAGGTGTGAGTGTGAGTGAATGAGATTTATGAGGGAGTGACTGTGAATTGAAAAAATTCAGCTTATTTAGAGATTCTGCACCTAAACCTCACCTCCCTATTGCCAAAACTCTCACAATGAGTTTTGTTACATGGAATACCCTAAACTTTAAGTGATACAAAATAAATCTTAAAAAAAGAATGTTCTATGCTTCCATGACCATACGAAAAGAGAAGAAAATCACCCTTTTTGTTTTCCCACTGAGTACATTTTTGCAGTCCGCCTTAAAGATGAAAAGCAATTTTAGTGAAATATTAATGCTGACATCATTAGCTACATCTAGCTACATTAGCAACATCTAGCATTTAGCTACATAAAGCAGCATCTACTTGCATTTTGCAGACGCTTGGGTTTGACACTTCTATTAAAACATGTATGAGTTAGTGGTGTTCCACGTTACACCTGTACGACTGCAGGACAACTCCATTAGCGTTACTGACTGCACTACACTAAAAGTACATGGCTACTATGCTCTCGTCCATTGTTTGGAGTGGGTTTGGTTTTTTTCTAAAGATATTTGTACAAAGCCTCAGAGAGAGCACATTCTGCATAAACGCTGAACAAAATGGCATCACCACGTTGACAGTATACAATGAAACAGCAACCTTCAGTGACTCTATGGAATAAAAGTTACAGTGGTTTAGGTAAAAATCTAGTTAAAGAAAGATGAAGTGAGAAAATGTAGCATTTTAAACATATAAGCATTCTTTATGTTACATTCTGATTTAGTAGACATGTTAGTGCATAAATATATATATGTAGAAGAGAAAGCTTTAAAAAAATAGGAAGTCTCCTAAATAGTGTCTGCTGTAGAAAGAAGAAATGGTGCACACAGGACAGTTTTTGAGTTCGTGCAGAAATTCACCTGACTTCAAATGTGTCACTCTAATCTTATAAACTCTTTATTATCCATGGAGAGAAACAGGCACCTTCAGAAGGTGAATTGCCCAGTCCGTCTCAGACTGACACGACTGAATCTCAAGGTATTTATTTCCTTGTCTTGCCTACAGAGGCCTCTTACAGTGACAAACTAAGAAATAATTGTGTAGCTTTTACACGGATGAAGTTATAAGGGCTTCCTCTGCCCTTATAACACAGATCATCCCCCATTAAATGCTGTAATATTCCTTCAAGGCTTTCATTTGTTTTCCTCCTAATGAACATGTACACCCTAATGCTGATGTTTAATCCATCCTCCGTAACAAGGAACTAAAATATTTTTGTAAAACTCATATTTTAAAGTTTTTTTATTGTTTACTTCTTATCTAAGGTAGTACAACTATTACAAGTTCTGCAGAAAAAAATCCCATCCACTATTTTTTTAAGAACTTGCAAAGCAAAACATAAATCAATCTTTCTTTGTGCTAAATGCTAGCAAAACATTCTCCTACATTCCCCTGACATATCCTTACTTATTCTGGAGAGAAAATACTCCTTAGAAGAAAAAAAAAATTACTTTCTGAAATAAGAAAGTATATTAAGAAAATAATGACTTTACCTATTATCACATGCATGCCAAGTCTTGCCAAATGCTTCACAGTTTGGTAACCAATTCCTTTAGTGCCTCCAGTCACGATAGCAACCTTTCCATTTTGTGTAGGGAAAACTATATGAGGAAAAAAGAAACAACACAAGGTTAGATCGCAGTAGTAACACGATTAAGAAGTTAAGATATATTTTAAAGAGTGTACACGTAACAGACCACTCAAGCCAGGCCAGTAAAAAACCTCAGAAGCAAACTCTGTATGGAAATAAAAACTATGGAACATCCACCATTATTTACTGCACTCTAATTTTCCAGTATTAACAGTTCACGAAAGACTGAGGTTGATGTAAGAAAAAGCAAACATCCACTTCAGAAATTTTCTCATTTCTATTTGCATGCATTTCATCATCCTGCAGCCATCTGACCTTTAAAATTTCCACCATAACTTTGTTACTGAGCAAGGTGATGCAAGTAACATCAGCTCAGGGATGGCATACTCTATGTGTACAGAGATAAAAATTCAACTGGCAGCACGATATCCTGAAAATTTCTTGAATGACAAAAATCGGCCTCTGCCAGTAACATGGAGGAAAGATCTCAGTCAAAGGTGAGCAATCTAAAATACACCACCTGGCCTAATTTCCCTGCATAACTGAGCACTCTTACTTCTGAAAATCACAGGGCCCTGAGCCCCAAAGGAAGGAGGAAGCAATTTTCTTGCATGAAACCCCCTACTGCTTTTCCCACCCACACCAGCCCTCTCCCACAGAAGCCAGTATCCCCAAAACCCACTGCCAACCCCACTCCGCCTCCACTCCAAGTGCTCCTTGACCCACACACAGCCCGGCAGGCAGGGGATGCTCCCAAACTCCCTCTGCTAGACGGGTGGCTTAGACACAGCCTGTGTCTCCTGCATCCCCAGGCAGCCCTTAGCCTGCCAACTGAGCCAAGAAGTATCCAGAAAGGCCCTTGCAGAGAAGCTGCCATTCCAGCTACAAGTTCTCACACTGGGTGCAGGTTGCGCAGTGCATCCCCCCACCATGGAGGGAGCCCTGCAGCCAAAGCAGAGCAAAGGCATTATAATTTAACTGCTTGGGAAACGCATGAATTAGGTCTAATACCAACTATATTTTTTTTGACAAGGCGGAGAATGTTTCTTGTGAAGCACCATGTGGTCCTTAGGTGACCAAGGTGAATTTCTGACTTGGTTTAGAGTAGAAGCCATGAGGTATTTGCACAGGGAAAATGGCACTGAATATTTCGTTTTGCTGTGGTGCAGTGTCCGTAGGCAACGCTATAGATAACAAATGTCAAAAAGATGCTGACTTTCATCTATCAAAGGACTTTCTATTTTGATTTCCAGTTTTTTAGGGGATTGCTTTGTTGTACAACACAAATTCATATTTTACATAGTTATGAAACACAGGACTAGAACTGATACAAGCTTCTTTCTTCACAGCAACTTCAAAAAGGACCCAGATTTCACCTTTTCTGAAATACATGGTTCTTTCCATCATGATTCAACATGAATTTCTGTTCTCTTCAGGTAATGACCTGGTTCTTCCCATCCATGCAGAGCAGAAATTGTTTGCAGGTATTTGAAGGTTAACTCCAATTACAGTGATATCCGTGCACATAGGTGTCCTGACATGTAATTCAAGCTAAATAAAATTTCACCAGGAGCTTTCTTAAGGGACTTCAATTTAGTTATTAGCAGCCCTGCAATTTCCACCAAAAATACTTCTAATCACAAACTCTAAATTAAATGCCCACAGGTGCAAATCTGCTCAACAGAAAATGCATTCTTGTGGGCCTGAGTACCTTCTCTTCCTCTTCTGCCTCCCCATGCCTCCCTTTCTTCTGGCCTCTCACCATATTGCCGACCTGACACTTGGATTTCACACGTTGCATACAGGTGCTGTCCCTCATTTCCATTACTGCACCACTATACCTACCTGTTGAATAAGAAGTCACGTTTTAATGCAAAATTAATTCACTTAGAAGAAAATTAATGAAAGAAAAGGGGAAAAAGAAGTCAGGACTGGGGAAGGGGCAATGACATGAAAGAAAATTGGGAAGTCAGAAGAGCAAAGTGATAACGGGTATCACTGATGAAGTGGTTCTTAGCAGAGGACACAATTTAGCAGATGAAAGAAGATGTCCAGTCCTATCCTGTCCATGGTGACTGCAAAGAAAAGGACAATTTTTTGGTCCTAATGGCCACTTAAAGACTCCACTGTACAAATGCATTCTGTGAGACCCTATATTACAGAGAGGTTAAAACAGGCCTTCTTGTAGCAGCTAGCTCCAAGGACCTAGGAAAGCAGCCAGGGAGGGAGAAATGAGGGCCGCAGACACACAGATAAGTGGCCATTGTCTGTTTTATTTACAAGAGGTACGGTATACAGCTTCCACATAGCATGGTTTTGAATAGACACAACACTGCATGGCACATCTCAGTCTATCCAGTCACTTCAGTCAAAATGGGAAATGCAGACAGAAAAACTGAAACACATCTGGGACGGGAGGGGGATAGGAAGAAAATAAAATCCTCAATTAACTCTTAATTGTAATTAATTCTAAAAATGTGTACAGTTTCCATCAAGTCAGCTTAATGTAAAATGAATCTCCATTTAAATGAGACACAGCTAGTATTTATGTCAACAAAAGTGGTCAAGATCAAATACAGGCTCTGTGTGTGAACCAGGGGTAACTCCAGTGAAAGGCAGTTTATTAGTGCCCTGTTCCCACTAGAACTCCAATGTCACGTGGAGTTTGCAGTACATCCAACTTTCAGTGTTAAAACACCCCTTCCATGACAAAACTCAGCATGAAATTTTCAAAGCAGACCTGGGCTCAGCCTAGTTTTCAGCAGATACTGTTTATTTTGTGTGAGAGGTTGAGCTGAGTGCAGTTGGAGGTTCACAGCCCCCAGGCAGGAGGCAGCGGAGACCCACCGGCTTTGCAATGCCCAGCGAGGTTCCCTCTGGCATTTCTTGCCCCTCATTTAAACCACCCCAGTTCTCTCTCTCCCTCTGCTCCTGGTAAGGAGGTAGATACTGATCTCAAGTACAGAGGCGTAATGCCAGTGATCTCTCAGTGGGACATGAGAACAGTACAGCCCTGTGCTAATGAAATCCCCTGACCAAGCAGTAGCTGTTTTCCCTTTGTATTCAAAGAAACCAGCCTGCACTCTTTAGGTGCTGCTTTATCACACCAATGTCTGAGAGAAGCTTCTCTCAGGCTGCAGGTTCTGTCTGCATTCCAATATATTTAGATGACATAAGCCTGTTTGCTTTGCAAGCAGATTACCCTAAAACAGAAAAATAAGGCAGATTTATTATGTCCCGATATGATGCTATTTAAAAATATTTTTTTTCCTTTTAAACATACTTCTCCCTAATCAGAAATAACTTCCATGTACAGAGACATCCTCACACAAATTCAATACTACAAAGAATGTAAGGCAATTCTGTAATTTTTAAAATACTAATTTTCAAAGGACTCTAAAACAGGGCTGTCAGGATGCCTCTGCAACTGCCAAGACCACAAAGAAATAAGACAGTCTGCAGACCCATATCAATGACCAATTCCGTACCCATGACCAGTCCCTGCCAGCAAAATCTCAGCTCTGAGGGAGGGATGAGTAGCCAAATTAAAGACTGAAGTAGCCAAATCAAAATAGAGGCATTAAACTTTCTTTTTTTTTGCAGAAATGCACTATGTGAACACAGACAATGCAAACCTCACAAGGAGAGCTTCCCTTAAGAGTAGCTTGCTTTGGTATTCTGTAACCTTTACAGCACATTGTGCTTGAGGCCAAGGGGGGAAAAAAAGAAGAAAAAAGTATTAAAAGTTTATTAAAAGCAAGTTGCATCAAATTTTTACAAAGTTCCATCTCCAAGCCTACTAATCCAGCATCTGCAGAGTGGCACATTATGGGTCATGTGGACATTAATATAATATCTTTGTAGTAATTTCCTCATTAACCTTTTCTTAAAACATTGAAGGCCAAGGGTAGAATTTAGATTGTCTGAATCAGTCTCCAGTGTTTATCAGGCAAGACCTGAGCAAAGCTGAAGGCATCCAAAAAGATGGTCAGCATCCACCTGTGAGGTGCCATGCTGGGACCTGCCTGCACCTCCTGAACTGGCCACTCAGTGCAGGAACTTTGGTGGAATTTGTGCTGGAGAGATCCCTACAGACAAATCCCAACAGTTTTTTCTCAGTCCTCCTATAACTGAATAATTTACATGCAAATATTAGGCCTGAAGGTAACTAGCAGAAGCACAGATGGGAAAAAAAAAAAAAAAAGAAAAGAATCAACAATGAATATTTAGTTTCATGACTGAATAACAAGATCCAAATTTGAAGCCATTCCTGTATAGCAACACTGAGTACGAAAAAGAGGGCAAACTGTAATTTCCAGTCCTTGTCTAACACCACAGGACAAAGCATAACTGAGTTCTTCTTGTTGCATTAAAGAAATCATACAGCTCAGTGTACCACAGAATTATTGAGTAGTTTGTCCTGCTGTAAAATATTCTGACTCTTTTCCCCTAATTTATACTGTGGTGATATTGAGATTATAGCCATTAAGCAGATGTAGAAAAATAATTCCTTTTCCACTCTGAGAGGCAATCAGTAGACTTCTGGGGAACCCAGGCAGCTTTCAGGAACAGCCTTTTTTGTGTGCCTTACAGAAACTTCTCTCTAAAATTCTAGTTTGGCAGAAACCAGGTAAACAGGGTCTGGATTCAAATGTCATTCCAGGACTATCCTAACAGAAGACAATTTAGGTACTCAAATCCTGACAGATAAGCCAGACAAACTGTGTGCCTCAAGCCTGTCCTAAGCCTGTGCAGATGATTTTTCAAATGCAAATGGTCTTCCCAAATTTGCACACCAAAATCTTTTCTGCCGTTGCTGCTTCCAGTCACTTTCCCAATGAACATCAATATGCAGCCAAGATTGAAGGCCTTTAAGGCTGGAAACCAGGTAGGTGGCAACCTGCCCCACTAGTCCTTCTGTGAAAAGGTATCCTGCTGCCTTCCGCTGATGAACAACTGTCATGCACACATGCAGATCCACAGGCACACGGCCAGCAGGTCCAACGCACCTCGAATGGCTCGGTGCATTGTGTAAGGGAGACTTATCTGTCCAGGGAGAGCATCTGTTTCCAAACACAACTGGAAAACTGGAGTTTTGCATCAGACAGGTGACAAGCCTCCCAGCTTTTGCTAAGAATCATGAGGAAATGGAGGTATCGCAGAGAGGCAGGCCCTGGTGTTACTCATGGGAAGAGAAAGGTGTTGAAGAACCAGAACAGCAGGAGAAACCAAACCATGGAAATGCGTCCCTTGCCCTACAAACTCATAGGGATCTCAAGGTGCTATTAATGGAACAGCAGCAGTTGGATGGCTGTAAGAATTTCAGCAGCCTGGGGAAGACCTAATTTAATATGGCTCCCACGCAGCCACTGACAGGGAATACGACTGGTAACAACTGCTCACAAAACCACAGCCAAACCCCTGGCACACATAAGACTAAGTTTCTTGTTTAACCGATGCACAAGACGCACACAGAGCCTGAAATGCTGCATGCCAACGAAACAACAAACAACAACTCACACTTACCAGTTCTGGAAACTCACAGAAGTTCCATCCCTGTATTTCAGTGGAATGCATGAATAGCCTGTGCCCCATGAAATGGACATTTCCACAGCACAGCAGAGCCCCCACACAGCAGTAGCAATTTGTCTGGGCTGCCTGAACACCTGGGAACCCAACCAGTGCTGTAACTCCAGCCAAGGCACCACATATCCAGAAAGCCTGGACAAATGGCCAAAGTGCAGCAAGGCAGCAAATGACACAAAAGCAGAGGAGCTGGCAGATACACCAACTAGAGAAGCAGAGTGCTCAGCCTGCTAAGGAGTTAATGTGCATACTCATCCCCTCCTGACACTGTCAACACAGGAACAAGTGACATTTCTTCAGAGTCAGCAGCAAACATCTGCTGAGCCAGACTAATGATTTTTTTTTGTAATTGCCAATGAAAACAGCTTTTAAAAAAACCCCAAACTTAAGGCTGCTCTAAATTTATAACATTTGTTTAGCTTTTTGATAAGCATTCCAGCTTGTTTATAGGGATGAAGTGATAACATTTGCAGGCAAGATGACAAGCCCTTCACAGAAGACTGAGATACAAGCTCCCAAAATCCATTCCAAGACTTGTTCCTAGATATCTCATTTAACACAAGCAAAAATCATACTACAAATGAGCAGAACAGCTCGTTTTCCTCTTGTTTTTTAAACTCATGAACACACTGTGGAACCTTGGCGGGTATTAGATAGCAACAGGTACTATTAGAGTCCAATATCACCAGTTTGGACCATGAGTATCCACAGCAAGACCTAACTAGAGTAAAAAACTAGAGTATTTTCTACACATTAGAAAATTATGTAAGATAAACTGGTGCAGTAGTAAGATGAAAGTTATGATGCCAGCATTACAGTTCTGAAAGAAATATTTTTTTTCTAAAGAAAAATAACAATACCCTAAATAAGGCAGCTGTTCAGAGCAAGAGTTTTTGGCACTCAAAAATCCAAGACCTGTGGAAAGAGATCTCTCTAGCAACAGTGGGAAGGGGAGTGGAAAGCTACACTAAAAATTTCATTTGCATGACACACCCATCTGCATTTCTTCTAGTGATTCTTGGAAAGACAGCATAAATGCAGATAAAGGGAGAAGTGTGTGTGGAAAGCAGGGTGTGGAAGGGGAAGCAGAAGGAAGTGTTAGACTTTCAAAAAAGACAAAGGAAAAAGGTTTTTTGGTCAAGATGAGGTCATTTTCATGTGCTTCGTTCCCCTTTCTCTCCTCTTTTCATCTTCCCTCCACTTCCAGGTATTTAGGTGAAAGAGATACAGCTCTAAGCAATTTAATACATCTGAATCATAAATCTCTGCATGGTGATATTGTCCTCAAGGTCAAAAAAGGACCCCAGTGAGGACACTGGCACTGCTACTTACAGATGCAAATCAGCCATGGTTTGGTGGAGTAAGTCAAGGCACTGATCCACAGACTGCTAGAAAAGCAAGCTACAACTATTGCCAAAGTAATAAAAAAAGTATTTCCTTTGCACTTGCACATGTATTTTCAGCACCCTGTTTTTCAGAGCATATGGCTGGTGTGTTTGTAAGTGAAGAAGTCCTGCCTGGCTACAAGAGCCAAGGGAAGACGCATTTTCCCACATCTTTTGACTGGAGCCTGAGTGCTTTTGCTTTATTTGTCAAATAGGACTCTCAGTAATATTGGTCTTGGACTCTGTGATGCTGCTAGATTTGGCAGAAAGGCTGAAGGAGAGAAAGATAATTGCAGTTTTCAAAAATAATATAGATGGTAATTTTCCAAACTGATTTATGCTGTCTTCACTCTGACTGGGAAGAACTTCTTCCTCCAATAAACACTATGCAGACCTCTTGCATCAGGGTCATTGATCATACACAGAAAAAAGCTGAATGTTGAGCCCTCTTCCCCAAGAAAGAAGAGGATTAGAATGGAAAAAACTAAAGAGGGCTGTTAATTTGAGAAGTTTTCTTGCCATTTCTGAATTGCCTTTCTCTTAGACAATGGGAAATAAGGCTGCATTGAAAAATAGTTTGATGAAGCATATATCTGAGCTTTTTACAATACAAGTTCAGGCTGATTTTGACAGAGATATTAGGAAATTTGATCCTAACAAATATGGAGCTGCCCTAAGGTAAAAAAAAGCAAAAGTAGATCAGAGGGTGCAGTTCCCGAGTCCTGAATCTCACTTCTGGCCATGTTTGACATTCCTGAGTACTTTGTTCTTTATGCCAAAATTCATCTAAAGGTAAGATATTTGAATCTATTTTTTTATGAGTGCCAAATAGATAGATTGAACACACCATTATACAAATAAGTCAGCTAGAAAATACCACAGTGCAGTATTAAAATCTGCTAAAAATTCATCAGGAATACAAGTTTGCTCTTGAGAGTAAAGTTCCCAACCAAACGTGTTGGAAAAGGAGAGCACTTGATCCCTGGGAGGGGCATGGGGTGATAGAGAAGGAATCAAGAGATGGAAAAGCTGCCTTAGATCTGCAAGTACAAGTCATATTAGTGAAATTATGGCTCTGCAAGTTCCCAACAGACATCGAGCAACTTCCGCCACGCTAGTCCAAGGACACACAAGTCCTTGTCTTAAATATTCTTGCTATTCCTGGCTTAAGCCAGTTTTTGTGTTTGTTTGTTTGTTTGTTTGTTTGTTTTTCTGGAGAAACACTAGTCTTACGGATATTTCAGATAAAGGCTGATACTACATATTGACAAACTTGTTCAAAAATACCTGGCACCTGACGACCCACTGGTGTTACACCACACATGGCAGGTTTTGCTCCACTGTGCAATTACTTTGTGTTGGGACAGATGCCAACTGGAGATTCAGATGAGGCCATGAAACACAGCCTTTGCTTGGAAGGGAGGGCTCTGCTGCCATGAAGTGGGACAGGAGAGGCGTGGGGACAGCACTGTCACTGACAAGCACTAAGTCAGATCAGTGACAGTGATCGATAAGTGAGCAGTCCCAGCCTCAGTCATAAAAGGCACTTCACAAAAATCTAATGTGGGGTTTTGTGAAATAAGGGCAGAACGGTAATTGCAATAATATGAAGAAATCCCACTAATTCCTTACACTATACTGAACAGACACAGCGTGCATATGAAAGGTTACTGGATTTGTTAAAAATATCAGAAGAAACACAATGCTAGCTCCAAGAAGAAACTAATCTTCCCTACATATGCATATATTTAAGGGCTCCATTTACCCATATCATTTTTTACATGGGAAAATACTATCACAAGAATAAAGAAGGATATTTTTCCATTTGTATTCTCTGCTCTGCTTATCTTTCATCCCTTTTATATATTTACCTATTAAGTCTTACTCTTTGGCTTTCTTCTCTTTCACTCCAGTCACACTAAAGATAGGGAAGTTATACACAGGTGTATCTTTAAATCAAGAAAAAGCATCTGATTATCTTTTGAACAGATTTACTGATACTTACTCCCATACTCCCTCCCTCTGGGCAAGTGTAACTCTGCAATACCTTGGGCAATGTCATTTTATGTAAAACCTCCCTATGCTCTTCAAGTCATGTCATCATGTAATTATATTTTTTTCCTGTTGTGAAATGAGAGATGAAAAAGAGGAGCTTATCCCAGGAGATTTAAATAGGGGTAATGGAAATAGCTCTGCATAGTCTAGTAGCTGCAGAATGCATTTTCCCATCCTGCAAAAGTTTGAGACATTAGAATTATTTTTTCATTCTCTACTAGGAACGGAAGATTGTCTAGGCTCCAAGATTTCCCAAACAGCTAACGAGTAGATGGAGCTGCATCTGACAATGCTTTACATCCCTCAGGATGTAAGAAACTATTTCAAGTCCTTGCTCTCAGACATATCGCAAGCATACAAAAGCCTTCCCAAGTGTAATTCCCTATTTAACAGGGAAAGTTTCATTTTAACCAAACATTTGCCATTTAAAGACACTTATCTCTCTCACTAAAGTCCCAAATAAATATAGTATTTCTCCAAATCATGTTCAGAAATTCAGTGAAGAAGCCATAAATACAAAACAAAATGAAATGTGAGTAATCTCAGAAAAGGTCTTCCTTTGGAAAGACCACATCCCGTATATCTCAAAAAACTTGACAGTTGTCTGCACAATATGTGGCACAGAATTCCTAAGGTTTTAAAATTTCATGTCTAACTATGAAACATTAGCATTTGGGTTATAGTTGTGACCAAAACCCAGGGTAATGGCAGTGAGTTTGAAATGATGAAGAAAATATGAATCAGCAAACTGTGATGCCACTGTCAGTCCATTACAGACTGAGTAAATGTCATAACTGACTGCAGTGCAGAAACCTCATTTCAGAAAACTGTAAATGATGGTTATTTTGGAACAAAGAGAGATAAGAAAAGGAAAAAGGGAAAAAAAAGAAAAAGAAAAAAGGAAAAGGAAAAGGAAAAGGAAAAGGAAAAGGAAAAGGAAAAGGAAAAGGAAAAGGAAAAGGAAAAGGAAAAGGAAAAGGAAAAGGAAAAGGAAGAGGAAGAGGAAGAGGAAGAGGAAGAGGAAAAGGAAAAGGAAAAGGAAAAAAAGAAAAAGATAAGTAAAAGGAAAGAAAAATAAAAACAAGAAAAAGAAAAAAATCAAAAAGAAAGAAAAGGAAAAAGAAAAAGAAGGAGGAGGAGAAGGAGAAGGAGAAAAAGCAGAAAAAGGAGAAGAAGGAGAAGAAGAAAAGAACAGTTGCTATTCTTGATTTAATCCCAAATAATGTAGAAACAAACCTAAGCAGGCAAGTCCCCACACCTTGCAGGGAAGAAAGGTTCCATTATAAACCTTGAAGTCTGGGGAACATTTAAAGTGCCCAAAGCTCAGAAAATGTGGGAAGTCAGATACTCAGCATTTGCTGAAACTTAGAATGCTGAGACTCAGCATTCTCCTGGAGAAACTGGCTGCTTATGGATTGGAGAGGCACACTGTTTGCTATGCAAAATCCTGGCTGGATGGCCACAGTCAGAGTGTGGTGGTGAATGGAATCCAGCTGGTAGCCAGTAACAAGTGAGGTTCCCCAAGGCTCAGTATTGGCACCAGTCCTGTTTAACATCTTTATCAATGGTCTGGATGAGGTGACAGAGCGCACCTTCAGCCAGTTTGCAGATTACACCAAGTTGGGCGAGAGTGTCAAACTGATGTAGGAAGGCTCTACATAGGGAGCTTGACAGGCTGGATTGATGGACCAAGGCAAGTGGTATGAGATTCAGTAAGGCCAAGTGCTGGGTCCTGAGTCTGGGTCACAACAACCCCGTTCAGTGCTACAGACTGGGGGCAGAGTGGCTGGAAAGGACCTGACAGAAAATGATCTGGGGGTCCCGGTTGTCAGTATCTGAACATGAGCCAGTGTGTGTGTCCAGCTGGCCAAGAAGGCCATTGACATCCTGGCCTGTATCAGCAGTAGTGTGGCCAGCAGGACCAGGGCAGTGACTGTGCCCCTGTACTCAGCACTGGTGAGGCCTCACCTTGAATCCTGTGTTCAGTTTTGAGCCCCTCATGAAAAGAAAGACACTGAGGTGCTGCAGCATGTCCTGAGAAGGGTAATGGTGCTGATGAAGGGTCTGGAGCACAAGTCTAATGAGGAGTGGCTGAGGGAGCTGGGGGTGCTTAGCCTGGAGAAAAGGGGACTCAGGAGTGACCTTATAGCTTTCTATAACTACGTGAAAGGAGGTTGTAGCAAGGAGAGGGTAAATCTTTCCTCCCATGCAACAAGTGACAAGACAAGAGGAAATGGCCTTAAGCTGAGCCAGAGGAGGTTTAGGTTGGATATTGGGAAAAGTGTCTTCCCTGAAAGGGTTGTCAAGCATTGGAACAGGCTGCCTGGAGAAGCAGCTGAATCATCACCCCTGGAGGTATTTAAACAACACATAGATGTGGCACTTAGGAACATGGTTTGGTCATGGACTTGGCAGTGTGGGCTAACTGTTGGAATTTTCCAATCTAAATGATTTGATGATTCTATGATTCATCAGCACTTTCAAATGCAGAAGCTGAAGCAAAGAGTGATTTCGTTACTTACAGTAAAACTGGAAAGACTGATCTACTTATAGTCAAACTTGAAATCCAAACCAAAAGCAAAATATTGTTACTTGAATTTTAGCATCTCACCAGAGGAATTAAAAAGACAACAGAAAAAAATTTATACTTTGCACTATGATCTACATCTTTCAAAAGACAAAATATCCTAATTTTTATTTTCAAGACAGTATTGACAGTATCATCATATTCCTAGACAGTACAGGATATATTGTATCACAACCCCCAATATCATCTTTACAGCTTCTACTTTTACTCTTTGTGAATTTCAACACCTCTTATTCCGACCACATGCTATTAAAAGATTGAATTAATCATTCCATCTTGCTCACAGCACAGATGGAAAGATACAGCTGGGCAAGCAGTACATTGGGAAAGTCGATTCTTTAAATATTCCCTTACTATATTAGATTCTGGGAATGTGAGGGGTGTGTGTGTGTGAAGAAAAAAAAAACATTGGTAAGATCATTAAGGGTAGTTTAAACTGCATCTCCTCTCTTCCCAGAGACAGAGAATGTAATTTCCATATCCCAATCAAGCTTAAGAGCATCCATCTGAAGGTCACATTCAGATCTGCCTCTTCCAGCCGACAAAAATGCTCTGCTGCCACTCAAACAGTCTCCTTTGCTTCCCACAGCTTCAGGGTGACAGTATTTCCATCAAATAAGTAAGCAGAAGTCACGAGTTGGTATACAGAACTTAAAAGGTAATTGAAAGTTTCTGGAGCTGTTCACTTCAAAACACTGCAATCACTTGTGAACTGAAGTGCTTGTTATCATATACAAAACTCTAGTAATTAGAATCAGGAAGAGAGGTACAAGGTGATTAGAGAATATTGGGAAAAATCTAGTTAACAGGAAACATAGCACATAAACCAATCAGTACTAAAAATTTCCCTGAGATACCTGCAATTAATTAAAATACAAAATGTTAAAAAGCACATTTCCATATTATTAAAATTTTTTGAAGCGATTAATGATCAAAAGCCATTACAGCATTGACATTAATGTGAGATTAACCTCAGGTGCTACTGACTTAATAAAAACATGGAAAATAGTCTCAGCATCCCTTCCTCTCCCTCTCTGCCCTGCTTCCATATCCTTCAAACCAGCCCCTGGCCAGCACATTTATTTCTTCATCTGGCCAGCACCTGGTGAAGAGTCCGGACAGTGGCAAAAGCTGTCTGCGGATTGTCACTCCTAGAGGTGCCCATCTGCCTCTCGGTGCATGGCCCAAAGCAGTGGCCCCAGGGACAGCACACATGGCCTGTGTGGAAGCAGAGCAAGCCAGTGAGGTGGACACTCACAGCTGCACAGCCCCAGAGGTGCTGCCCTTGTGGGGCAGTGCCCGAGTTTGATGTCCCAGATGCACTGGGCTGCCCAACCTCTGCTGCCACATGCCACCTTCCCAGGGCCGTCACCCCAACCTCCAGCAGCAAAAATCCCTGATGGAACAGACCTTTGTGGGGTTTTTTAGTTTATGTTTTTTTAAAGATAGTAGTTTTACCGAAGCTCCCTGAGCCGCTGGATGGAGCTCAGTTTCGTACTCAAGACTACTTGAAAATCAGTTCTGACTTGGAATGAGAAAGTACAAAGGGCATGCACATGTTTTGTCTTCAAGACAGTTAGAATGTTTGTGTTCCAAATATGGAATTTTATTCATTTTTCTCTTCTTTGATAACACAAGCAGGTCAGGGGTTTCAAATGGAGTATGAACATCCAAATACAGAAAGGTCTCGACTACACTGGATATACTTTCCTAATTCTCTCATAACAGTCCTTTCCTAGGAAAAAACTGATTTCTTTCCAAAATCCTCTTTAACACATGCTGGAGTGATCTCATACTCATGGATTTTCTTTCAATTTTTGTCTTTCTTGTTCCTCATAAAATATGCACTGAAGTTTTCACAGGAAAACAACTACTTTGCAATAAAGACAGTTAATTATTTTGAAAGATTTTTTTTTAATTAGATGTTTTTATTCTTCAGTGAAAAAATTAATTTTGAATGAAATTTTATAGGCCATTAACCTAGTGCAGAGTCATGAGACTTAGGGAATTAGTTAACTTAGAAGAACAGCTACTGTGCATGCTCTATAATTGCTCTTCATCGAAATTGTCAAAGATTTTTAATATGCAGTTACCACACAGATTAAAAGCTGTTAAAGTATGTCTCCATTTAAGAGGCCATCATTCCAGAGTGTCATTATCTGCTATTAATATTTCAATTAGAGAGCATCACATGCTCCTCTGAAGAAATGCGCAACTACTCACAAAACAACTCCCATTATTGATAATGCTCCAGGACTACGACACAAACATCCTATTTTTGTTCCTACCTTTAATTACCTTCCTTAAATATCTTGCCAAAATTTTAAGGGATTAGCTCCTTTTGTATAGAAATATGCATTTGCATTGACAAACACCTTCCAACCATCCTGCTTCTAAGAAGGGAGGTGACAGCTGCAGGAATGATACTGGCCCTTCTGCAGAGCCACGTTACAACCTCACTCTTCAACCAGGTGTTCAGACAGGCTGATACATCATAGTGCACCCTGTCAGTCCTACTCAGGACGTCAGCCAGAACTACCAGCACTTTTCAGGCATCACTGGTAGCACAAACAGGCTTCATGCCTGGTTTTTTTTTGCCTGAACAGAGGATTTAGCTCAAATCTTATGGCTCTGCAACAGCCAATTTGGTGTGAAGTATTTTTCAAAGCACAACTACTTTCTCTTTTTTGAGAATAAAAAAAAACCCCAAACACTTTGTTTACTATAACAGATCTTACAGTCCTATTTTCATCATGCCAATGATGATAATCTAAACTTCCAGTAAAGCTGATATACCTGGAGCCACCTCTCAAAGGATGGACCTCATCTAGCCAGGTAACAGTGACAGGACTAGATAAAACAGCCTGACCTTTTGCCAGGGGAGGTTTAGATAAGATATTAGGAACTATTTGTTCACTGAAATAGCGAAGGCACTGCAACAGGATGCCCAGAGAAATGTTAAAAAAACAAGTGGATGTGGCACTTAGAGCAATGGTCTGCTGGTGAATATGGTGGTGCTGGGTTTATGTTTGGACCTGATGATCTTGTAGGTGTCTTCCAACCTAAATGATCCTATGATTCTAAGCCAATAGACAGTGGTTGACTACACACAGAACTTTTACTCCACCTCACACTAAACGGCAAAAAGTTACAGCTCATTTCTGTTGGGTGCTAAATAATTAAAATAATTTGAATGAAGCTTTCTTTTTAAGAAGCATAAAGGAACATAGCATTTTAAACTTATCAAGGGGAGGAAAAAAAATCTTGATGAATAAAAGCCCAAGAGCTTGCAGTGGCTTGTTTGGCAGCTCTCTGCTGTTTCCAATACTTTTCTCTCTAGTCCTTTTTCCATAAATATACAAGGCATTCGAAACACATGCCTTACACTGTGCGCTGACTTCTAGGTGATTTCAAGGATATGACCCTAAAGTGCAATTTCTATTCCAGACTCCAGCCTCACATCTCCATCAGCCCCCTGTAACACACGGTGTAAACAGCCAGCCCATTCACACTCCCTTCTCCAGCTTTGCCACCAATTAGCATCTCAGAAAAAAATCCTGGTGATACAGAAGGTAAAAGGTGAACAGCTCCTACCAGGAAGAGAAAAGTGAGCCCCTGCCAACTCCGCAAGCTGCACCAGCAGCTACTGCAGCCCTTACATCAGCATTTCTTTTGTTATTGCACTTGAAGCTTTGCAACTATCTATACAGAAGATTCAGCAGTGCCGAGGGTCACACCACCTTCATTTCAGCCACAGTACTACCTCCCTCCCAAGCCATGCTAGGACATCTGGCCAACATGTCTGCATCCTCATGAAGTCTGTCATCAGTGCTGCTGTCCCAGCAAAAGCCCAAACTCTGCTTCAGGCAGTTACCAGAATTCCCTCTTTTGCTTTGGGAAACAGAAAACATTATCTTACTGATAATAAGCTGTTCTGCAAGTGCTGCCCTGCTAATCTTTGTGGTACCTTTACAGGGGAGTGCTTTGCTCAGCATGGAGTACACCAGCACAGCCAGCCCCATGCAGGTTTATCTTGGAGAAGACAAGTGTTCAAGTTAAAAACCAGTAGCTGCAGTCAAACCTGAGGCACATGGGACCACTGTCAGTACAAAGAGGGACATCCAGAACAACTCACCAGGATGACACCACCTACACTCCTGTAACAGCAGTGACATTTCTCTAGGGAGCACAGGCACTTTGCCAGCCCTTTATTTACTCAGCCCATTTGTAGTTGCATGTGTCAGGGACTGGGCAGGAAGACGTGGTCTCAGCATCTCCCCTGCAAGCCATCGCATGCCAAGCCAGAGGAGCACGCTGCAAAGCCATTTGGACACAGACCCTGATGCCTTTGCAAGGAACAGATCATGCCTGCAGAGAGGCTGCCGGTAGAACAGACAGACACACGCTGCTCACTGAGCCACTCAGCCTCAGTCCCTGTCCCCACAGACCCCAGCAAAACCATGTGCCAGCTGTCAGCCAGACCAAACTCGCAAAGATGACTTTGTTTTTTGCAGCAGAGGGTGGCAGCTTCAAAGAATCTGGACTGAAAAATCTGGACTTCATTGCTAAATTGCAGTAATTTTCTGTATACATATGTATGTATATGTTTTTTCTTCTTTAGGGAAGAAAACAAATACTTTAATAATTGGATTAGATGACTGGGAAAAAATCATGATTTTCACTTGTGCCTCACTAGAATACTTTATGACTAGTATTAATGTGTAAATACTGAGAAAAAAATCCCTCTGAAAATTGATGTGGAAGAGATGGATAAAAGATACAGTTAACAGCAAAAATCCCAATAAAGGTCATTATATTAGTGCATAAACAAGTAAGTCCATGTGCCACTGTAGCACAACCCTAACAGGGCCATGCTCAAGCTGAAGTCCAGGCCTCAACATCACCCACCTGTTTTGTTGTTTTACACCCTCTTTCTCCAAATATCCCTTTCCTCCTTGAAGTGCTGGATGACTACACATAATGTCTTTAATAACTGACTCCAAAAAAGGAACCCATGAGAAGCCACAGGAAGAATACATGCCTATAACCAAGTGCAAAGGACTCTGCTAGCACCTACTAGGCACTACTAATGGCAGCATTTGCAGCTCTTGACACTTGCTTCTGACTCAAATTAGTTGCTCTTCAAATATCTGTATCATATAATTAGGAAGTACAGCATCATTGAGAGAACATGGATTTTGCATTTCTTGACCTTTTTCCTACTAATTTTCAGCAGACTATTTAATGTTAAAATTATATGCCATGCAATGCAGCAATTCCAGTTAGGAATGCACAAGTAAGACTGGCATATATAGGTGGTGGTATTAATTAGCATGAAAACACTCCAGCAGGCAGATTAGGTGATATCTGTATTCAACT
Organism: Oriolus oriolus; assembly: GCA_013400235.1. Classification (NCBI taxonomy): domain Eukaryota; kingdom Metazoa; phylum Chordata; class Aves; order Passeriformes; family Corvidae; genus Oriolus; species Oriolus oriolus. Next base: position 282,325 of record VXBT01005950.1, on the reverse strand, counting down.
GGATGACTTTTTTCATTAAAAACATGTTATTTTGGAAGAATATGTCCAAGAAGTCCTTGTACCTCAGCTATAAGAAGCATTTCATAGCACAAATGTTCCATTTCCAGTTACCAGGGTTATATCCAACTGCCAGAAACACAACAGTTACTGCTCTGCAGGCACTCTTGTCACTGGGATACATTCAGTAAAAAAACTACAAGGTCATCACTGTGTCAGTCCTGGTCTGCAGAAAGCATAGTGCCAGCAACGTTTTGTTTACAGTCCTTTCATTCTGTGTAATTCTTAGACCGCTGCAGACTTCATAAGCCATTTGCAGTGGTAACACTGAACTTTTTTTAAAGAATGAGGTTTGACGCCAACTCATCTGTAATTTCCTTAGTCGGGACTGGTTGACATGCTTGTTAAAAAATACTGTTATACAGAACTATCTGTTTCTGTTTTAAAAATAGCCCTCCTAGAACAGAGTGCACCTTCTGGGCTGGCTTTCTAAAGAACACGGCCTTTGGGCCCTAATCAGCAGTTTCGGTACAAACGGCTAACGCGGAGCATCACCTGCCTCCTGCTGCAGCACATCACACCTGGGCAGCCAAAGCTGGCAATTGAACCCTTGCCTGCAGCATAGCAGATTAAAAGCTTAATCCCAAACTCATTGAACACTCATAAGGTTCATTGACTTCAGTCCCTGGTTTGTACACAAGAGAAACACTAGCGTGAGATGTGAGGTCAGGAGGCGGCAGAGCTTTGCTTTGATTTGGCGTGACTTTGTTTCCTCACGCCAGTGAAGTTCACATCAGAAGGTAACTCGGTGCAGAGCTTAACGGGATGACTCCTTCCTCACAGAGTCAAAACGGTGTTTTAGTTATATCAACCATGTTACCAGCGTTACCAATGTGCCAACAAGAAAAAAAAGAAAGGTTTTAACTATTCCCTCGAGGTCCTCCTTCAGAAACAAGTTCAGTGCATTTTTTTGGTCCAATTTTGCTTTTTTTTTCCCCCTCTCCAGGCTAATTTAAAGTATTGAGCAATGTTAGCAATCATGATTAGGCATTCCCTCAGATGGCAAAATGTCCATGTCCCAGAAAGCATACTCTGGCAGAAAACAGGCACACAACAAAAAGCAGAAGTGTATCAGAGCCAAGCACTCTAACTCAGCTTTACATAACTCAGAGGATGTTTTGGGTAGGATAGGGGATTTCATTTTCTTGCCCAGTGAATGTTCTGTGAAGTATCAAAGCTCTCCTAGCAGAGCACAAATACAATTAAATGAAAACAAATGTCATCATTTTATTACAAAACTATGTCACTTTCTTTTTTCTTAAAAGCAATCCTGATGTGAAGCAAAACTTCCCTGCCTTTTTGGTTATCTGCTTTGGGAACCACAGCTCTCAAATATTTTTCCTCCTTGCTGGCAAGATGCCCATTTGAATCTTGCTATATTCCACCACATCTGCAGCTTTAAGGCAGTAATTCATACAGTATGATAAAGCCACAAACCCCAAATCACTGTCTTTAATGACATCTGTAATCTAGAAACTTCGAGGATAGAAAGCTTGAAACTGGCAGGCGACAGTTTCTGCAAACACCAAGAGAGGACTGCGTGTGTGTGTGGATATATAACATTTTTACTCTTAACTGCACAAATCTTGAACCTTGTCCTGTCTGTAAGGCAAAGCACATAATCTTAGTGACACAAATATCGAAGTATTTCCTAAGAATGCATTTGTTCAATGCATTAAAAGCTTATACCACAACTGAGTTGAATTGAGAATCACACATCAGTGCCCATGGAACTTCAACACTACTCTAGCACTGCGCAAGGGAGCCTCAAGTAAAGCATTTCTGATGGGACAGTATCTTCATGGTCTAAGAAAATTGACTTATTACTTATCTACTAAAAAAAAATCTCTAAAAATACCATCATAGGGTCCGTGAATACTTCCAGCTGCCTTCTGGCCTTGCAAAACGTTATGAGGCTGCTTCAGCACTCACATCTAAACCAAACAACACTTCTGGTTGTGCAACTTGTCCTACACAGGCAGTCTCATGGTGGAGTCCATACAAGGTCAAGATCTCCATCCACCCAACTGCCCTGTCGGTAAAACGCTTACACTCCTCACCTGACTTTCTATAACCTCCAGTGCCTTCAGCTGAAGCGTGGCTGAGTGGCATTTGGTTAAACAACTCTTTTTATGGTACAAAGAAGCAATTACATTTTCTAGCTCATTTACTTGAGTTGCAGCATCTCATCATTAGCACGAGAGATGCTTAAAGCCAACAGAATTTGCTCTATCACCTAAACAAGATGATCTTAGGCCAAACAGCCCCAAAACTGCAGAGATTAAGAGACTGCAGAAGTTCAAATTTGCACAACTAACCATTGCTTGGCATAGTGCTGCCTTGTAGACAAAGACCATATATCCTTTGCAAAGATACCATCTGCCCATCTTTAGACTCAAATGCAATAACAGAATCCATCACCTGGCTCTGAAATCCATCACTGCTTCAGCTGCATGAGCACAAAGCAAACACCCAACCCTCCATCTATATTATACTCCCATTTGCCTCCTTTCCTTTGTTCTGCATTAACAAAGGAGCGTTAAGTTCCTGTTTATCGAGGAAGGAAAGACCACGCAATAGAAATGCTCATTCACATCTGCTGAAACTGTTGATTTTATTCTTGTTACAACTAAATTATCGAAACTGAAACATCCTCACAAGCAGAATAATTACTAAGTAAAAGAGGGTTGTTTTTCACTTGCACCCTTGCTGAAATACCATGGGTCTGGTTCCATATTGTTATGATGCAGGTAAGGGCACAAAATGAGGTGCTTACATTTACGCCTTTTACTCAGAATTTTACCTAAAAAATGTAAATATTTACACTTCCCATTCTTCCACATTTTGGTAAAATGCAGTTACAATTGCCTCTTTCGACAAGAGAATAATTAAACCTTCCAGCTCATAAGCTGTGGGGGAAAATACTTCTCTTACTTCTGAAGGTCACCTACATTTGGGACCTGAAGTGTTCCAACAGCTTTTAGACAGAATAATTCTATGGATACTAACCCTTGAAGCACAACGGAAGACAAAACAGACACACAAAACACAAAAACTTGTGGTTTACATTTCCTACACAGTCCACCCCAAAATACCATTATATAAAAGATATTAAAAGAGACACATTCATGATGCCAGCATTTTTAGAGGGTCTGAAGGCACAGCATGCAAAATGGATTGATTGCTTTTGGAGTTAAGGTCCCTAAATCCGTATTTGGACACTTAAATCAAGGAGTTAGTGCATGGGTTCTGCAGACACCTTTTTAGGCCACATTTTGTATAATTTTAATCTTAGACTAAATATAAATGTAAAATTAATGAATCATTCTGTAGTCCTGGCGTTTGCGAACTTATCACCCGGCAATGTCTGCACAATCTTTTTCTTGGGGTGGCCAATCAGTCCAGGGAAGAAGCAGAATCAGGGCAAAAGCCCTGACCCATCCCCATCCTTCAGGCATGTGCAGACCAGAAAGCAGCCCCAGCAACACAAAAACACAGGGAAAACACTCTGGAGGAATCTGTTTTTCCCTCTGCGGAGCACAGCAACTTTCCTAAACAGCCTAGAGAAAAGGCAGAAGTGCAGCCAACAGATCAACTTTGCAGACTGAGCTGATCCCCTCACTGCAGGAAGAGCTGTCTCTGGAATAAAATAAGACTTTTATCTTCCATCAGCTCTAGCATGCTTGGCCAAAAAAGGCACAAAAAGCATATGCAATGGTTTCAATAACTGACAAATAGTTTCTTGTATTATCTCTGAATTTATCTGTCCAAAAAGAACTGTGAAATCTTTGTGAACTTTTATGAAGGGGAGGTGGGGTGGTGTGGGCAGGGCATGAACAAGGTGGTTTGTCTGCAAGACTACAGCAGAACTAGTTCATGCAAGCACTTTAAGCCCACTTGGGCGTTGAGTCATACTTTCAGATACAACACGCGCAAGGTTGTGCTTTTCTCACTTCATTTCTCTGAGCAGGTACGCAAGAACCTCTGAGCAGTAATGCCAGTCTCGCATTCCCAGCACCACAGGGTAAACACTGTATTATCCTCAACCCACTGCTCATGCAAACCAGGCAGCAAACCATGAACAGTGCAGGTTAACTTCTGCCTACCTTCACCAAGGCTTGAAAACACGCAGGTCACGTTCTCCTATTCTTACACTTGGAATACAAGAGGCACACAGCAAATAACACAGCAAAGAGCAGCACCAACATACTTGCTGCCTGCACAGGAAATAAAGTGGGGCTTAGAATGAGAGACAGAAGGGATACATGCTGCACACAGACGGCTCCACTCATCCACAAGACTGGCTTTCTCACCACAGCACTCGCTCCCTTGGGACCAGCCAGATTTACGATCAGTGGCAAGTTCTTGGACTGCATGCGAATGTTTATCTGTGCAGATCAATGTGTCAAAATATCATCCAGAAACAGTCCCTTCAGCCCAGGCTCCCACAGCCTAGAGGACGGGTCACAGTAAGAGCTTGAATCTCCCTTCTTCTCCAATACCTCATTAACGAAAACTCCCTGGCCATTTGGGAGTGCCAGAGTTTTTCAAAGCTAACAGAGCTCATTGCCAGCAGCATGTGAACACCAAAAAGTGTGTAAAACAACTGTTTTAAGAGTTCTGAAATGTCAGACTACAGGAAGTTTAGTTATTTAGCATTTTTAAATGCTATCAGGATCTCAGACAGGAATTGGAGACTTCTGGTAAAATTTCAGTATTTTCCCTAGATAGATCCACTTCCCGGCTGTTCCCATAGGTAAAGCAGTTAAATTTTTCACATTTAATTGTAATCTCTTCATTTAAGTTCTGCTGCATACTCAAGAAACTTTTATTTGGTGCCAATCCACTGAGTGCATCCCAGTGCACAAACTCACACCAAATTGCACCATCACCCATAAAACAGAACTGTGCATTGCTTGCAAAAGCACTTTATTTTTCTCTCACACACACATCAGAAGGCCGTGTTTGAGATGAAGGTTTCCCTTGGAGCACAGCATTCACAACATGGGACAGGACATTTCTGGCATGAGCTCTCCTGATGCTGACTTGACATCTTCCTTGTTATGACTGCAAATTCCTATCACTGTAAACCTCACTGATGACTCATGAGGAAAAAAGCAAACAAAAAAAAGCAAAAAGAAAGAAAGGGAGAATTAAACTCTTTCAATTTCAGTGTCTGTAAAGACACAGTGATACACAAAATGTCTCAAATTTAAAAGCAAAGCACTATCCACTGGAGAAATGAAAAAAATAATTTTTCATTCCTAACTGCAAGTATTTGGGGACAATGAACAGACAGAAGATTGTATGTAATCAAAGAAACTGCCTTTTTAAAAATAACCTTATTCTGCATTGTTTGGGGAAGCACTGTTGAACATGACATCATACACATGCAGCTATGGACGAATACAGTCATATTTTCAGTGAACTAAGTAAAACAAAGGAATTAATTCTCTACAGATATATATAAATTATTAGGCTATCACAAAGATTTATGGATGCATTTGAATTAGTCTTCCACCGAAGAGTGTTAAAATAAAGACAACATTTCTCACTTATTTCAAATGAAAGTATCCCCTCCTGTCTCTGTTATACTTACAAATAGGACTGCCCTACTGCTTCTGATAGTTGAATCTTGGTGTACCTCTGACCATGGCATTTACTCCAGGAAAACTACTCTAAATATTACCCCCAAAATATCTATCAAATAGGAACTGTAGCTTTATTGTCTATATAAAACATTTATTTAAATGTCACAGAACACTCTTTTCTATGTCAGTATTAAACATGTAACTATTTGAATAATCACAAAATTTCCCAGGCACAGCTTCGGCCCAGAGCACAAACCAGTATCTTGTTACAGTACCTTAAACCCCCATCTGAGGAGAGCAGCACAGATACTGTTTCTACCCCAACATGCTTATTATGCCTTTGACTCTGAGCACAGTTTCCTAGCTGTGCTGAGCTCAATTCCTCAGCATATTCCTCTTACAAAGGCAGTTTTGGTCCAATTCAGCCATGTGTCCCATTGCACATCACTGTGGAGAGAGGAGTCATTGGCTCTGCCTTTTCACACCATGGCACAGGTGCTGTAGCCCCAGAGGACTGGAATAAAAACCTAGTTTAAACTCATTTTAAACTGAATTTTATCTGCTTTCCAAGAAGTCTCTCTATAAGAGAAGAAGCTGGAGTTCTCTTCCCTACTGCTCCCACCTGGCATTCTGCCCAGGCAGGGCCAGGGAGAGAGGACAGGACAGAGAATTTGGCAAACTCAAGTCACTGGAAGTAAGTACTAACTGTGATGCAAGGAAACCAGCATACATGTGCAGCAGGTAATAGTATTTTCAAAACCTCTGAAAAAAAATACATCCGATCATCATTTCAAAGCACTGGAGACGGCAGCATCACTTCTGTGATCTTTTGGCAGCAAGAGAAATCAATACCACTCAGTGTGGAAATGTCAACAGAAATGCTCAAAAATCTTAATATTTTAACAATTCCGAGTTCTGAAGGACTCTCATTTGAAAGTAGTTGCTGAAACAGCCTTTGAATTTTTAAAAGTATATAAATCAAATTGTGTTTTTAAAACACAAGGTAAGCTCAAAGACAGTGGTTTGTTTTCCTTTTTTTCCATTTTTTTAATGCTAAACTCAATTCACCTTGTAGCATTTTAACTCAACTCCAGGGGCACTGAAAGGGACTGCAACAGCAGTAAAAATCTATTTAATTGATCTTCATTGTTCAATTCTTTTTTATGTAAAAACAGTAGCATTATAAACTGCAGCTGCAGAGATGTTTTGAAATTACAGTTTAAATAATATCATTAAGACATGCTTTACCGATGTGCTCTTAAGGCAGACGTAAATTTAAGCTGTAAGTTTAAGCTCTCTCTACAGCACCAAATAATGTTACTAAAAAAGCAAAACCAATTTCTGTAATTTCCCTATGTTCCCTAAAATTTTTTTGAATTTAGAAGAACATTAATTTGGAGGAGATATGGCAAGACAGATCATACAGTCTGGTCCAAAGAAAAAAAAAAAAAAGCTACAAAACTTAAGAGACCAGAAGAGTCCTTTCAGCAGAGATAAAAAGGCAGTCTAGACTAGTTAACACCACCAGAACCAGGATCATCAGATCTTGAGAAGGACACTCAGAAATGGAGACTACTAAAAGGAGTATGGTGTGCAGAGACTAAAATGTAATTTTTCCAGTATAAAGTTTCCTTTACCCAGTTGTCATGGAATATGTAAAAGACACTACTTCTGTGTTCATATCCATGCACTTCCCCTCCTTCAGAAATGATGTCCTCAGGCAGCCCCTTCTTTTTAAGCTGTCACACGAAAAGGACAAAAATCAACAACTACACATCACTTTCAAGTTTTCAGAAGTCCTAAAAAATATTACAAATAACCAGTTTGTGTTTCTTTTACTTTTAATATTCCTGCCTGCTTACAAAAGGTCCTGTAAAGCTGATTGGACGCCATGACACTGGTTAAAGAAAATGCTTGAAATTAATCTAATAGACTGCTGCAAGAGAAACTTAAAACAATACACCCTTTCCATAAATAGTACAAAACTTTATTGCCCTCATTTAAACCAAAGCATTTCAGATATTGTTTGCTGGGAAAATTCACCTTTTCAACTTCAGTATGGTTTAGGCTTTTCTCTTTGTCTTCACATAATCCCTGATGGCAGAGGGAGGTGAAATGCATGCAAGAGTTGGTCAAAAACACAAAACTCCCTTTAGTTATATTGTTACCCCAAGAAACCTCACCTAGCCCACTGAGTTTTAACCCTGAATTGGCAGCACCTAGTTGGTGACACAGGGCAATTCTTCTTTTGACACAGAGTACATACTTTGAGAACCTGCTCAAAAATTCACTTTTTCAGCATGAAAGCACTCAAAAAGCTGAAGTTCGTTCCTCCATTGCCCCTTCAAAAAGATGTCTCAGCTGTACTGAAGAGAAAAGGAAAGGTTAGGCTGTGGATTCAAAGTAGCTGTCAAGAAACACAAAGATAAAGTTGTCTTAGTAGCGTTATTAGGAAATGTGCTCTGGGCCCACCCTTGGCAATAACACCAGGGTTAACTCAAGTTGTAGCAATATTTAAAACAGCTCTGCGATTTTCCCTCTCCACCCAAGTAAACAACAGAAAATCTTGCCAATAAATGAAAAACACCACACATATTTAAGCAAGAGAAACCATCTAAACTTCCAACATTTTTCATCCTCATTTTTTTTTTAATCCAAAAGATTTGTACAGCATTTTTAAAAAATAACTTACAGGATCAAAAGGAAAATAAATGCATAGCTTTAAATCCTTAGAATACAACCTCCCCCTGTTGCGGAAGAGTTCAAAGTCATAAAGTGCTGCAGATATGACCACACATCAGACAAATAATCTAGTAACTAACTTATTTTTCTGGTTTATTTAACAATATTCCAGGCTTAGAACATTAAATAAAAATCTCACAGACAATGGGTAAGACTAACAATGGTTTTGCTCTTTTTTTTTTTCTTTTTCTTCTCCTTTTTTTAAAAGAATGCTGAGACACATCAACTGAACCGACTACAATTTTATTTTGGATACCAAAAAATAAAAAGAAGCTGGAAGGAAGAGAGTAAGTAGTGCATTGCACTGATCTCGGTAAAACTGCTTGTAAGCGTCACCGTTTACGTTCAGCCCTAGGAGGATGAAGATGGATACAATGCTGCCAACAGGGGAAGGCCAAGTGAGGACCAGGGGAGCGGTGCTCGGGCTCTGCCTTGGTTGTGAGGGCATGGCTTTCCATCAGCATCTCTGCAGCTCCTGGAGGGAGGGCTTGCAGTGCTGGTAACAGCTGCTGCAAGTGACAGCCATAAAAACCAAGAAGTCTTCCTGGCAGACTGTTGGGATGTCACAGGAACCCAGGCATCTCGCTCCCTTCCGTAATCTGATTTTGTTGCCCTCACAGATAGCCTACACACCTGCGGGATTTTAGGCCAAGCCTGCGTTTTGCACCTTGGGCAATCACATACACCTCTTCAGTGGATGTGGAGAGGAGCAACACTCAACAGGCTGCACAGCACGTGTACTTTGTATGAGTGCAAATCAGTTTTCAGGGGGCTGGAAAGTGAAACCCCAGGCTTACTAACAGCCAAACACAGGCCACATCATCTGCTAACTGCATTTTTCCCAGGCTTAAATGTTTTTCTTTATGTAGTTTTGATTACTTCCTTCACTGTTCCTTCAGCCTAACCTCTATCCTTCCTCCTCACTAACCCACCTGTTCCCACCACCTACAAAGAACACAGAGGCCTCAAACTTCCAAAAACTATTAAACCAAACCATAAACAAATAGTTTGGCAATAGATTTAATTCCATTGCCATTCTCATTTCTGTATGTTCCTGCTGTCTGTGCCCTTTTTACAACCCAATGTCCATGGGTGCCACCATGATGAAAAACCCCAACTTTCTTCCTCCAGAACAGTAACAGACAGATATTGCTTAACATAGTTGTAGACTACACTGAGCGGGGGTGGGAGCGGAGGGGAGACATCAGTAACAGAAATAAAACCCCAAGCAAACCTTGATTGTAACTGGAAAATGCCAAGAGTCCTCCAACGCACCTCAGAGAAAAAAGCTGGTGCATCCAACTTTGGGTCTAGCATGAACTCTAATCATGTTTATGACCTGCAGTATTTCATAAGAGATGGGGGGGGGAGGTGTCTCAGGTTGGTTTCCTCTCTTTTTTCTTGTTTGCCAAGTTCTCAAAAGGGCTTAAAACACTTATGCTTAGAGACACAAAGGGAGCAGTTACAATACACAACTAATCAGAAACAGCACTCAAACATTAGACTGGATGGAACTAAAGTCCACTCTATAAACTGAATCAAAAAGAGACAGGAGAAAAAAGTTTTTAAGTGCTAATGTATTAAAAAACAATTTTAAAGACTCACTAAATACATGTGAGGAAATGGAGGGGTCCCCTTCTTTTAAATATATTTACATAATATTAAAGCTTTTTATTTTGCTTTTCTTGCCAACAAAATTTTCTAGCTACCCCGGGCAAAGTCCCCATTAAATGAAGAGGTTAAGGATTTTATAACATAGACAAACCATTAGACCCATGGCCTGTAGACGTCTCCCTGCCCTCTCCTTCCCTCTCTCCCTCCCTCCCTTACCAAAGGGCTGATGCCTTGCCTGCTACACACCATGTGGCATCAGCCACGGCATCGGCACAAGGCGAAGGTAACATAACGCTGCCTCGCCCCCACACCTGGTTACCACTTTGCAAAAGTACAAGAGACTACAATCAGGGCTTGCTTAGACACAAAGCAAAACCAACAAAAAAACAATTTTGCCATTTAGCTGCAGTTAAATGGCAAAACTGGACTAATGTGGACACAGCAATACCAGTTTAAAAGTGTTTATACCATTTACACCACACTGGAAAGGAAAATAAATTATCCCAGTATAAATGCAAACAAACTACAGCCTATGCCAGCACAGTATCAGTTAAAATAATAACACATCAGTCCCCTAACCAACAGAATTATACCAGCTGAACTTTTCTAGCATAGAGCAGACCTAAGACATGAGGTAGTGAAAAATCAGGCTCAAGATCTTTTTTCATTCCATAGCAACAATATATTCTAAAAATATTCACTGCTCAGATTTATGGATTTTAAAAATGTTTTAAAATCCAAAATTTAAAGCTAGCATCCTGAGTCACACAGGATTTATAAATGGAGGCATAAATTTTAAAAACTTCCTCAAGGTCCTAACTCAGGAAAATAATTTTATGATAGAAAGCACATAAGCATGTGTTTGTCTCCCACTGAAACAAGTGGATAGGAAGCACATGGATAAGTGCTTTCTGAAATCTGGGCCACAGTCAGAAATCACGGTCTTTGTAGAATTTATTTCCTCATTCATTTCAGTGCTGTTTAATCACAAGTCATTCATGTTTTAAGACAGTGGGAAAAACACAGACAGTGGAAGCTAAATCAAGTTTGTTACAACTGTTCAATATTTACAGCATTCATAGCATAAAACAGAAGAATTTTTGGTAACTTAAGACAAATACCTTTTCTCTTTGTTATTAAATGTACCGCAGCAGTCCTGTTAAACAAACCCACTGTCTCGAATATTAAAGAAATTATTGTTTATGTTTACCGAGTCATTTAAATTAAAAATCTGTTCCTGTTCCAAACCCCACTCTCCTTCGTCTTCGTCCTCTGGTTCTGCCTCAGACCCATTGCGACTGTTTTCATACAAAAAGATCTGCTCATCCACATGAGCCGGCGCTAACCGGTTTCTCTTTGCACTCACAACATTCGCAGAAGAACCAAAAAGGCGTTCAGGGAAGACCCTTGTGGCCAGAATACACCAGTATTTTTGAAGAACCTTTGGTAAAACTGGAAACAGTGCTAGTCTGTCAGACCACCACTTCAGTGGGTCTTCATTCAAACCGAGGACCTTTTGTGACTTGAAGTTGCTCAACTCCTCAACTATTTGAGCATGCCATTCCTCCTGGTCTTCCACGCCTCCCGTCTGGCAAAAGATCTCTGCGAGCATGTTGTTGATGACACTGGTAGGAGGAGGAGTAGAGGAGATGATGATTTTTTTCATAGGGGGCTCTTCTGAAACAGCGAAGAATTTTTCCTCAGTTCTAAAGCTATTTTCTTTTACTTTCTCCAGCAGGCTTTTTGCTTCTTCCACCACTCTGTTTTCCACCTGCTGCCTCTCAAAGGCTGAAAGAAAAGGCAGTTTCTTGTAGCGGGGATCCAAGAAAGTTGCAACATTGAGAAACATGTCTATCTCAGGTGTGTGCTGATAAGTGGTTGACAACTCCTTAGCAATCACCTCCTTTGCCATGCTGATTTCTTTCAAATCGTTCTCTTTGATGTTCAGAGTAGTATTCAGAAGCATGTGAAGAAGTGGCTTCACCATACTTATTGTCGGGTACTTTGAAGCAGACATCATCTCTGCAACCTGCTTGAAAGGCTGGAGCAGCTCCACCAGCCCTTCGATTGTATTCCACTCACTGGATTCCAGCATGAGGTGGTGGTTGTTGCTGTCCTCCACGAGAACAGCCGCAATGACAAACTGCTGCTCCTTCAGGCGCTGCAGCATAGCGAGTGTGCTTCCCCACCAGGAAACACGGTCGCTTACCAGCATGCAGTGAAGAATATTCTGCTGCTTCTGCTTTTCGCTCAGCATGTACATCGCGACCGTAGACTGCTGGAAATACTCCACTAGCTTTCGGCACCTGGCAAGAAGGTTGCAGAGTTTGGGGAGCTGAAAAGCTTGTTGTATTCCTGCGTTAAAAGTGTGCCCCAAACAAGGCATCTGTACGGGAATATCTAGGAGAGAGCAAGCTTTCACAATGTCTTTACTGTAATCTGTTGTAGCACCAAAGACTTTTGTATTGATCCCCCACTCAATGAATGTTTCATAAAGAACTCGTGTAATGGTCTCTGCAGTGTTATCCTCTGGTACTTCGAATGTTTTCAAACACCGTGAGTTCACAGCCAGGCAGTTGGCAGGACTGCTGCTGAGAAAGTGAACTGCCACGGTTACATACGACCTGTTCTGGTTTTCGCTCCTCCACATGTCCGTGGATATGCCACACCACAGAACCTCAGTGAGCTCTTTCAGCACAATTTCTCTAATAGCACTGTACTTTTCAGGAATTGCTTTTGTACAGAAATACTTCCGGCTCGGAAGTTCATACCTGGGGTCCGCTGTTCTCAAGAGGGCCTTGAAGGTAGGTTCATCAACGATGGAGGCTGGATACATGCCCTCGCAAATTAAGCTGATGACTGCAGATGTCAGTTCCTGATGTTTTTTGTTTTCGTAGTTCTGGTAAGTCTTCATGATGAGGCTATCTTGAACAACCTGCTGCGATGACTCCGGCTTGATTTTTGAAAATGCCGTGGCAAAGGCTTCCCTCATTTGCTCAGTGTTACTTTTCACAAACTCACAGAATTCATCAGGGTGATTTTTCTCAAGGTGGTAGGAAAGGTTGGATGTGTTTCCTGAATAGGCAATCTGAGCCATGCAAATACGGCAGTAGATCTTCTTCCACTGTAATATGCATCCTTCCGCATTGGTATCAAACCCAAAGTACTTCCACACTTTACTCTTTGCTCTCGGGTGAGCCACTAACTTTAGGTCTGATGGGGAACCTTCTAAACTTTTATTCTCCATTGCTTCTTGGCCACCGTCCCACCTTTTGATCCTTCACTCATTAAAGAGTACCTGATAAAGGCAGTAAGATAAAGATACAATGAGAAAGCACAAGTCTGACCACACTCAACTATGTGAAATCAGTGTTTCTGTGAATGCATCAAGGAACCTACTCACTAATTACATTTGCAAATTTAAAGATGAAATTTGCAGGAAGTGTGACCTACAAGAAGCCCACTGGATTGTCAAAAATTAAAAGGGGTTTTAATATGTCCCATTCTGCTGTGAAACTGAGCTGGAAGACCTGAGTAAATCTTATAATTCTGGGTAGAAAAAGCATAACCACCACCACAGACTTGATAAATTACTGTCACAAAAACTGGTCATCTGCTACAGCATTTTCCTGCCTCTTAAGTCAGAACTAGACCAACATCCTCTTGCCAAAGAATTACTGAACTTTGCTATTAACATTTAATTCAATTGAAACCTGATACTGAAGGAGCAAAGGTTTTCTTGTTTGTTTATTTTGAAAGAAGTTTTATTAGTTCGATCTAACTAAGTTCCAGCTTTTGCTTAAAAAAAAACATAATAAAAAATCTGTGATGAAAATTATGGCAATAATCTGCTCCTCTCAAATGTAAATATGTTTTCTGACTGAAATAAAAGGAAAAGGAGCCTGAACCTACATGCTGATCAACAATACATATCTTACACCTTTCCTGTCCTTCTCTTTCTGAAATCAAAGTCATCTCCTTAAGTACTAGCTCACAATCGTGGTTCCTGGAATAACAGCGCATTATAATTACAGGAAAAGCAGACAGGGAAGCACTAATAAATGTTATTATCCACATCATCTGGAAAATAATTTTGCTGCATTTTCTTCAAAAGGCTACAGAAGTTGGGAGGGGATGACACTAGAGATGAGTGTGGTCATAAGGCAAGCCTTGGCAATATGTACCTTGACATCTGCACAGGAAAACGCTTCTTGTGCAGTCACATGCAAGTACTACTTGAGGCCTACAGTGCTTCTGTGAACAGTGCTGGCAGCTGGCACCCACCAGAGCTGATCTCACTACACCAAAAAGCCAAGCCACAGCACAGCGCGATTGCACCCTAACACTTCACTATTTCTTCCACACCATCATAACAGCAACAAGCCCTTTTTCAGGGCCTTGGCCAGCATTGGGAAGGAGAAGGAAGACATTAGGTAAATGTGGATGCAGCCTCCTCCACAAAAATCCAGAGGAAGAGAACAGGAGAGGAATATGAGGAGCATTGGACTGGAAACAATGGCACTGCTCCTTGGGAGCTGCACCTGTGCCCAAGCCCAGAAATCTGCAGGTGGTAAGACTGGCTGGTTAGGGCAGGAAGAAACAATCTGACTTTTCCATATTGCTGCAAGTGAATATTAAAAAAAAAAAAAAAAAAGTACATGTGCAAGCTTCTCTGGGGTGCTTTCTGCTGTTGGTGAACATTCCTGAGAAAAGACAGTTTTCTCTCTAAACTATAGCTGGTATTTTGCAATGTTTTCTGAACGTCTTGAAAGGAAAACCAAACAGAGGTTAACCAATACCAAACATAGTTATCTAAACACAGCTGGTTTAGAAGCAGAATGAGAGATGCAGGGCAAGCATTTTATTGGATTTGTTCTGAAGATTTACTTCTGGGTGTAGACACTTTGGGTTTTTTCCTGAGGGAGGAGCAATGTTCTGCCTACTAGCATGCCTTCTACTGTGATTCATTCAGTGCCTTTAAGTTGCCAGGATAAACTATTGATTCAACATGGTAATGCTGCCCAGTTCCAAACATGTGCATATCAACAGCACCAAGGTATGCAATCCCACAAAAACTGATGATTTTGAAAGACCAAGTGGTGTAATGTGTAATGAGGTAACCCTGCCACGGCATCAGATTGTGCACTGACAAGACATGTCATATTGATACATATTATCACAGCTTTTAGATTCCTCCATTTCAATCCATGACATGGCATGGCGAGGAAGCACAGAGGCTCATGGCATTTCATTAAATCATAAGTTTCCTCTGCAGTTACCTGGCAATTCCTGAAAGTAAGGAGGAAGGCACTGTAATAAAAGAGTTGATGCATCTTTAATATTTAAAATTAGCATGACACACCTTGGATCATAAAAAGTTCATCACCAACTGATAAAGTAGAAGTTATTTCAGAGTACAGGAGTGTTACAGACTCACACCACTCTTCATTCTTATGTATGTCACAGCTTTGCCACCGTTTTGCGATGTATCGGGCACTTGGCAATAGTGGCCCAGAGCAGCACTGTCACAGCTAAGAACATGCCAGTATAATACAGCCTTTAGTAGAATGCTGTAAAATACACTTCAGCTGTTGTAATAGCTCAAATACAAACTGCTAATCATCCCTGCCTCTCATTGAGTGTTATACAGCATAACTGGCATTATGAACACAAACCAAAAACCCCACACCTCTCTTTTTTTCTCCAAGAAGAGGTAAACTTTTCCACTTTCTGTGAAACAGCGTTCATAGTCTACTCCTGGCAAAAACAACAGCAACCCTGAATTACCATCCACAGGAGAGCACCTTTGGAGAAGCTGCTGTTTCTTTCCCTTGCTTCCTCCATGCACCTGGCCAACACCATCAGCCAGTACTGGCGCTGAGGCTTCTAAGAGCCTGCAGAGAGGATCCCCTTCTGGCTTTGCACTCAGCTGCCACAGGAGGAGGAGGAAGAGTCCAGTCTTTCTGGCCCTAGCACCTCATCCCTGCTGTTCTTGGGGCAGGCTGTGCTGTCTCGTCACACCTCTCAGACCAGCCCTTTCATTCTCCTAACACAAACCCAGGACTTCCCTCTCCCGGGCAGGCTATGGGCCAGAATAATAATGCTAGTGATGACTTGTGTCGTGGAGGGCAGCCGTACTACCCTTCCAGGCAGGGCTCGGTTTCCCCAGTGGCGAACAAAATTGGTTCAAAACCCGCACGAGAGTCACTTGGATTGTGAAACCGAGCACGGGGATGTGAGGAAACATGGGGTGTGCAGACACCCTGCAGCCTTAGCTCTGCCTCCCTGTACATGCACAGCAATGGCACCCTGTGGGTATCCTTGTCCCACAACCTTTGTCTCAGTCAGCACAAGGGCAACCATAAAGCAAGTGATTCCTCGTTCTGAAACTAACTTAATAACTCTTTTAGGGGCATGCGTGGGGAGAGGGTTTAATTGCTAGATGTAACTGCACTTTTGCCTGCCATCAATCCTTCCTACCTGGACACTTCTCTACCCACCTCTGGATGATTTACAACCTCGAGCTCACACGGCTTTGAGAAGGAAGTGCTCAGTCTCTCACTACACTTATATAAAGTAAGAGCCCTCAAAATAAGAATCAAAATTAAGAGATGCATGATCGTAAATCAACATTTCACAATTAACTGTAAAAAACTTGGTACAAATGAGGATACTGAGTAACTAACAATAGGGGAAATAAAAAGAATGTATGAAATTTCAATCACTTTTGAGAAGAACAGGAGTCACCTTTGTGGTCTCCTGAACTTAATCCATATTACCACCTTCTTCAGAGACAGTTTTCTACATATTACATGTTCCAAATTTAGCTACAGAGACTTCAAAGCTACTATGTAACACTCAGCATTTAGGTTTCCCCTACCAAATTTCAATGAGATATGTACAGTAGAAGAAAAATGCAGGAGGAAGATGCCAAATAAATTCCTTGAGAAGCTTTTAATTATATGAACCATTTTTCTTATCAGTAAGATGACTTTTGGTGATCACACTTCCACTGGTAATATCTTGGTGTCACAATTAATATTAGTTTATCTTTTATCAATCCACTGATAAGATTTGTGTTTTTAAAAAGCTGTTTTAATCAAGAACTTCAGTGATACAGGGCTTTTTTTCTTGCCTCCAATTAATTAAGCCCTGTAAAGAAGTCCAAGCAGTAAGTTCTAAGGAAACTATTAATAGTTTAAACCACCGAACACAAAAACTACATATTAGCAGTTACACTGTTCATGCAATTAGTACTTGGAAAAATGTTTTTAAGTTTAACTTAAGTTCCCCTTTATTTCTACACTTTCCTCTATGCTGATTTTAGATAGCGAAGCAATCGCTGATTGTGCACCCTGTTTATAGTCCCAGCTCTGTATTTCCCTTCCCCGAGCTTCAAGATCAGAATTTCAATTGAGGTGGGGGCCATTCTCTTGAATAGAGAATGTTACTATCTTTTCAGTTTGCAAGATGAAACAATTACAAAGTTTTTGCAATGAACCTAGATTTCAGAGCTCAAACTCTTTTCCCAAAAAACTGTCTTGAATCCCACCTATAAAAATCAGATGAACTCCAGTAGGATGTGAAAGAACACATGGGTCACTTTTAAAAGCACACGTGCCAAGAGCACACAACTCTTAAGTTAGGGCAAGGAGAAATAAAAGTGAAAGTAGTTTCGCTTACTTGGATTAAAATCCTGAGCATTTCTTTGCAACAAGGAAAAGAAAGCAAGCTTTTCTTGGAAAATTCAGAGGCAGAAGGGCTGCACTGAGACCAGAACCCTTTACTCATCCACAGAGCTAAAGGACAAGCCAGCAGGTATCTCTTCCTTTTAAATCTTCCAAGCGAGATCTGCACCGCTGCTGCACAGAGAGTGGGAACTCTGATATGGAAACTGGGGCCAAGGAAGCCAGGATCAGAGGAATGGCTATCTCTGCCTCCCAGTCCTGTCCTTCCCAGCCCCACTTTGCCACTCCAAGCTCTCCCCAGGAAGGCACCCTGACAATAAAATGCCTGTACTTGTGAGAGTTATGGACGCCCCCTCAGAAAGATAAAGAAAATTTTAAACATACACACCTTTCCAGATTGTCGTCTGAAAAAGGTACTCGGGGTTGTCTTACAGAAACTGTACTTTACTGACCCAAGCTTGTTCTAACAACACTTTTGCTTTTTGTTGCACTGACATCACTATTTTGAAGTTATTATGGAAACAAGGTTCATCTGGGTAAAATGGTTCCAGTTGTTAAGGTGAATCACTTCTTTAAGCAATGGCTGGACACAGCGAGTCAAACCAAGGCAGCAAGCAACTGCCAAGAGGGAACTGCGTGCAAACAACTAGCTGAGGAGGAAATCACTTGTCCTTGGAAAAAAAACATCCTAAGTTCGGGCTCAAAGAAAACTTTTCACATCTGTCAAATCTGCCTTGGTCCCACTTAGGCAAGTGATATTTCCTAGGCTGGATCTTCATTGCCTTCCTCTGGCATTTCCAAATTCAACGCCTTTTTTTCAATAGCCGCAAAGAGCAGACTGCAACAAAACACTGGGTCGCATTTTCGTCATGCTGTTTCTCTGTAGTTCGAAAAAAGATTTGGAAAGTGTTACACACCCCAGGCAAAATACCCACATTTCCTCTGCCAAGAAACACTAATGCTAGAAAAATGCTCAGATGACTTCAAACCATATGCACATCTGCCTTTTTTGTCACCAGGCTTGTCTCGTTTGTTTGAGGGTTTTATTGCTGCCTTTTGAGAATGAGAAAGGGAATCCCAGCAGAAGAATCAGGAATGAAAAAAGAGTAGACAAAATGCTACCCAAGGATGCCACATGTGATAAGAGGAACAAATATGCTCCTATTGTGTGGTGTACTTGTTCCATCTCCTTCCCAGTACTTCAGATATTCCCTATACCAATATCCTCATCTGTCTGAATTCCTTGCTGAAACACTAGGCCCTCTCAATATTACTTTTTTTACTGTTCATTTGGTTAAAACCATCGACAGGGCCACAAAGGCTCACTTGCTGATAAGGAAAGTCAAAGGCATAGACTTCAATGTTGTTGTACGCTCAGCTCTGATGATAACCTACACATCTGTCCAAACTCAGAGCTTGCTCTAAGTTTATAAACTCAGAAACATTTTAGAGTCTTTAAGAGTAATGTGAGCAGATTGTTTTTCTAGCAAACTCAAAGTTTCCCCTAAGTCAGCATTTAACATGCTGTTGATCCAAATCAGAGAAGTACAAAAACCTAACTTCTCAAACCAACGACTAACCTGAAGTCCCTTAGAAAGCCTACAAATGTCTTTCACTTGTCAGCTTAAAGGCTATCAGCGAGCGACAGTCAGTATCAACTACAAAGCTTTTGGAGCACAGGTACGCTCCCCTCCTGGAGCAGCCGGGACAGGGAGGCTGAAACCGGCGGTCCCGGCCGCCCCAGCGGGGTTGGGGCACGGCGGGCGGGCGGCGGCGGCAGGAGCGCCCGGCCCGGGGGAAGCTGCCGCTGCTACCCGCCTTCCAAGCACCTACCTGGGCTGAGGGAGGGAGCGCCCGCGCGGCTCTGAGCTGAGGTCTCAGGAGACACTGTCAGAGAGCCAAAGAGAGGAAGAGGAGAAGCGGGGACCCCCGGCCCACGGAGCCCCCACGCCGCCTCGCGAGGCCACAGTCAGGCCGGCGTGCAGCCAGGCGCCCGTCCCGGGCCCGGCCCCCC
>VXBT01005950.1:219752-261935 GCA_013400235.1 Oriolus oriolus | reverse complement strand
AGCCGGCCGGCGCGGTGTTTCCGCCGGGCCGGGCCGGGCCGGGGGGCGCGGCGCGGCCCCCACCCACCCACGGAAGGGAAAGCGCCGCCGCTGTCACAGCAGCGCCCGGGCTCGCCGCGGCTCCCGCCCTTCTGGGCATGTGCGGTGGCGGGGGAAGGGAAGGGGCGGCGGCGGGCGGACCGGCCTCGGCGGCGGTGGCGGTAACAACCGCGCGGCGGCTCAGCCCCCAGCTGGGACGCCCGGGAAGCTGGGCAGGGGGAGACGGAGAGGGGCGACGTGCGCGACGCAGCGGCGAGGGTGGAGGTGGAGGCGGTGGCGGCGGTGTCACAGCCCGCACGGTGAGGCCGCCGGGGTTGGGACGCAGAGACTCTTGCTGCCAGGTCTGTGACAGCTATGGGCAGTCAGTGCCCAGGCGGAGTGAGGCACACGGCGTTGCTTCAGGATCCCGTGGCTGAAAGCGGTCATTGGATTGTCTCACCATTTCCCCTTAATGGCACAAATGAGGGGCTGCTGCGGACTCCCACGGCGTCGCTGGGTCTGGGCACGGCCCCTGTCATCTCGGGCATCCCTTAGGCTCACTCCTCTCGAGGTCCCAGTGGCAGGTACCGATTTGCCCAAATGTAGCTCTGCGTACGGAGCCTTCCTGCCTCGGGAGCCGGAATTTTACACCCGTCTGACGAAGACCTTCTTTACAATGATAACTGGTATATCGCATGCTATATCTCGAAAGTTTTGTGTTGTCAGTTTTCAATCCTCGCATTAGTTTGAATACTTAGTCTGAGTGCTCGGGACAGAAAAGCGAGTCCTATCTACCAGTCCTTCTGGTAGGTGGCTGGTTTCGGCTACAGAAAATAACAGCGCCTAGCCCTGATGCTGTGGTTTTCATTCACAGAACCAGCGGGTTTTCAAAAATGCAGATGACCCTCAGTATTGATACAAACCAAAAATCGGTCATTGCACAATAGGAGACGTTGGCCCATATATTCAATTTCAAATCTTTAGGTAACTTTTTGAGAAAGATGGGAAGCCATACAAAGTTCTGGAAGTGTATTTGAAATGTAACCTCCTATCCTTTAAAAAAAACCCCACTCCATACTTTCTAAAAAACTTCAATTAACAACGTACTTTTTCAGTATCACATTACATTGCTCAACAGAACTGACTTCATGTCTTCTGTCAGAAATACACATAAAGTAAAAGCATGGTGCGTAGTGTCTCCAGGACAAAACCAACCATTCAATTTTATGGATCTCTATTATTTTTTTTTATTAACACATAGAATTAGACAAACATAAATAATAGACATCATGAAGTCACATCAATGAGGGATTCATTCTTAATGGATATTTTTTGCAACCATGCATGGAGCAGTAGAAGGAGCAACACATAAAACAACATGAAAGATGAAACACATTTAGTAAAGGTGAATTATTCTTTCAACTTATCTCAGTAAAAATCAAATCTCAACTCTTTTATGTTGCTTTACATCCTTTTCTCAGAACTACACCATTAATGAAAGCCCTTTCAACATTAAACTGTGAAACTTGCCTACAGTGTATTTACACAATCTGTATATAAATAAACCATACTTTCTCAGGTTTTCTAGTATAATAAAATCAATTGATGCATATTCAAGCTACTGCAATAAATACTCCTCTTTTTTCAGACAATGCTGTCCAAAGAATTAGACTAAGTGAGGGAGAACTGATGGGTTAACATTACAGTCTTACTGGACCCACTGCTTTTTCTCAAGGTGTTACAATGATTTTCAGTCCTCCATGGTTCATGAGTAGAGCTTCACAGAAAGGATTAGGAAAATGTTTTCCAACAATATATTAAATTAATTTTTCTAAAGGCTTATGGGGAATGAGAAATAAAATAACTACAAAAGGCTGTAGGTCTTTGATTCTTTTTGAATATTGTCTTATAATACATCCTAATTTTAATCAATACTTTCTTTTCTTTGGTTTTCATCAGCCTGCATCTTCTTATTGACACTTCGGTTTTTTTCTTGCAATCATTTACTGCAAAGCCTCGACTATTCAGGCTGGAATCTCATCCATCTACTTTAGATACCTCACTGAGACATTATTACCTCAATGAAATTTTAGGTGTCTTAACCCTGGAAGGGACAAAAGGAGCAATCTTAATTCCTCAGCTTTGCTGTATGGGCAGAGGATAGAGAGAGAGGCACTTCTGAAGACCTGCAGAAAATTACAGCTTTCTTTGAGGCACTTAGAGTGCCTCCTTCTTTCCGCTGACTCCAAGTGAACTCAACAGTGCCAGTGGGCAAAGTCAGCCTGCAGCTAGAGCACTGATATCCTCTTGGAAACTCATCTGAAACACTCCTAACACTCTATCGACATATGATCCAGCCTCTCTGTCCTGGAGGACAGTTAATGAGATCACAGTGCTTCCACCCACATTTTGCATAAAGATGCAAAAACGTGTAAAAAAGGAAGTGGGTGATGTTTCTAGACTCTAATTAAGCCCCGAGCTCCAACTTCCCAGCAGAATGACATAATCAGCAACCATCGGGTAGTTTGGATGCAGCTGAGAGCCTGTGCAGGCTGGAACACACGAGGCACAGGGCCACATCAGAGAAGACAAAAGCAAACCCGAGGCTGACCTAGCAGTCCAGATGCTCTCTGGCACAGGGTGGAGAGTTACAAGGTTATGCTTTGTTCTTCTTGTCTCCTGTATGATACATCTTTTCCACATACGTGAGTTTGCTCCCCTTGGTTTTTCTTCTCTTGAGATGAGAACTGGAGCCAATAACTCCTTGCATCCACACACAGTAGGAGAGGTTGATGCTTTTTGCCCAAGCGTGGTGTAATAGTTGGGGCAGTCTTGTAAGATGTCAGTGACACATCAGTCCCTCTCTAATGGTAAAATGTAGACTTGCAGTCCTGTGCTTAGCTCAAGTCACGCTCTCAGCCTTATGCACCTATGTTGAAGCTGATGGCCCATGTCGGAAAAAGCCAGACATAATTCTGACTGCTGCTAATTTTTCTGGCTTCGAAAAGGGATTTAAATGCCTGTCTTCCTAAGCTGGATTGTACTGGGACTTGAGGCAAGAGATAAGTGCCTATCTTCCCAGAACAGGATCTCCTTAACATGTGTGGGTGAATATAGTTAAATGCCTGAGGAGCTTTCAGGTTCAGTAGGGAGTTGCTCACAGTAATAGGCAGTGCTGGGAAACAGTCAGTTGGGATTGCATCTGGAATTCATGTAGGGTTTTTTGCTCCTGCAGACAAATTTGACAGGCTGCCTTTTTTTCTTTGACATACGCCTCTTTTTTTCCTCCCTCTGTGACAGGAGGAGTAATTTTAGGTACCCTCAAACTAGACATCATCTTGCCTAATACTGGGCACTTGAGCATAGCAGGACTTTACGGAGCAGCAAGCTCTTAGGCAGCCTTCGTAGTAGCTTGGAGAGGGTCAGTTACTTAGAAGAGGAAAGAAACTGCCAAAGGGAGAGGTGTCTGCAAGCTACACAGTAGAAAGTCCTGGGGATCGAGAGCAGGCTTCTCTGCTGTGGGCAATCATGTGATGGGACATACTTATTTTTCTTCAGTAATGCTGGGTAAGATAGACAGTACATTGTCTAAGACCAGCCTTCTGGGTAACAGAACCATGCTACAGCATTTGCCCATGAAGGGGGATGGCTTTTGATCGCTCTCAGCCTTTTTCAGGTATTTCATTTTTCAACAAAATGGTCTCACTGGGAAAAAAATTACTTTTGCCATTGTGGCTCTAAGGAGGTGACACCCAGGAACCCAGTAAAGAAAATAAATCTGAGGGCTCTTTTAGCCTAGCATTTAAGTTCATGGGAATGAGGCAACAGTGCTCAAATACATATTTCCTGAAGAATCTACACTTTTTAGACTAGAGAAGAACAGGATGAAATACGGACTAATAAGTGCAGTAGAGTCTTGGAATAGGGACAACTTCCCCTCTTCCACAAAATGCTTCTTGCATAATAGCTGAGTGATTTGAGCATAGTGTGCGTATTCCTCCTGCTGAGTTGTTTTTTTTTTTTAATCAACCATCTCTGCAGCAACTGTTGTAATTGTGCATCTAAATATTCAGTGTATGTCACACTTTCAGGATGTAACTGGTCTGGAAGGCCTGGAACATGAGCAGTTTGGTCTGGGTTTGCATTTGCCTTCCCTCATACACCTTTTCCATATCAGGTAAGTTCTGAGTATGCCCCCTGCAGCTCAGAGGCCGAAGAGGCAGAAGAAGGTACTCAGAGAAAAAACAATTACAAAAATAAAAACAATTTTTAAAAAAATCTCCAAACGTGTTTACCCACAAAACTTGCACGGAGACATAAGTATAAAGCAGGTGAGCTGCTAATGAAAATACACAAGCATTTGCTAAAAAATTCTATCATAAAACACTTAAAAATACTAAATATATTTAGAATTGAGCAGGGGTATTAACAGGCTTCAAACTGTACATGGCAACTTGACTTGGCTGAAAGAAGTACAAGTCATATGGAAATCCTAGATGTAACCAGCATTATTTCAGCAATGGAAATCAGTTCTTATGTAATTCCTGGATTTATTGGAAAATGTCTGTAAGTAGATTAACTGATTGATTAACATACCTGAAGTTTCAAAAGCCCTTTGAGAAAATCCTGCACACAAGGGATGATAAGCACTCAGGGGATAAGAACCAGCATATTTGTGAAACAGAAGAACAGAAACAAAACCCCACAGAGAGTGAAACAAAGTGATTAATTTTCATCAGGAAATCACAGCAAAATAAGAGCAGAGTGTCACGTTTCCATGGAACATCCAACTCTGGCTAATACATTCCTTAATGCCTTAGATGGGGTAAGGGAAAAGCTGTTGCACCGTAATGGCACAGTGTTATTTCTGTTCGTCAGGACAGGAGGAGCAAAGGAGTTCCAGACATTTAAACAAGCAAGGTGTACTGGCAATATTCCAACACCAAGAAAATAATGCTATTTAAAAAAAAAAGAGATTAATTATGCCCGCTATAGAAATGGCTTTGTTGACAGTTAATTCATTTGTGTTAAAAAATATCTAGTGTCAGTAAGTGCCATGGGATTATTTCAGTGTTTGTGTAGGGATGTCTGCAAGCACCTGTGGCATTCCCTACACAACACTGCCCAACCCACAGCCAAGACAGTTTTGTTAGGGTTCAGCAAACATGCAGGAAGATTATTATGGTCCAAAGCAAGAGTTTTCCATGACACTCAGGTCCTCCGTGTGTGATCTCTTCCTTAGCAATACTGTGAGATAAACACATCTTTCATCAGAAATGTGGCTAGCACCATTCTAATACAAAGGAAATAATAAAGCAGAATCACCGCTCAAAAACTGGGTATAGTGAGTTGATCTGCACCTGTATTTTTGTTGCATCTGCTTGCAAGAATTGTGTGCCACATAAAATAATACTGCGCAAGGCAAGGTTTGTGAGGAGAATGTAGCAGACCAGCTTTTAGGTATGTGTAACCCTGCCCATCCCCTTATCCAAATGGGACTATGACAACATTGCTACTGTTGGTATTGAAGGTTCAGGAGCAGAGTTCACTGGTCTCATCTGTGCTGTTTGCGGACACTTCCCTGAAGACTACACTCACTGCTGTTGCAGCTGGCCCATCAGCTTCAGGGAGCAGTGGGATTGAATTCTCTGAGGACATGAGAGCCTTGGTTTTGGGCATGTCAGCTATAGATAAACAGGTGACTCCATGCCACCAGCAGGATGTCCTTACACTGATGATGGATGGGTGACCAGGTCAAGGAATCTGGGACGTGGAGTTTGAATGTCAAAATCTTCAGAGCTGGACAGAAATGGCCAAAGTGGCAAGGATTGTACCCCATGGACATGCATGTGAGGTTGGGGCTGTGACTGATGTTTTAGACAGCTGGTGGAGGCACCTGCTGCTGCCAGAAGAGGGCAATTCTTACCTGTTGTGAGCTTTTCATACAGCTTGAAGTAACCTGGCTTTGCTCCCCAGTCTGTTTGTGTGTGCCTCATATCAGTACGAAGATACTTTTCCTCATGTATTCCTGTTTTCAGCAATTGACTTCTTAGACTGGATTCTTACACGTTATCTTTAGGACCCACTCTGCTTTTGTACTTGGCTCCTTGGGGGCAGGTTCTGACCTCAGCGCTCTCCAACTTTAGTATGGGAAGAGCATCTCTTATTTTTGTTGCTGTTTCTAAAGGCTGACTGGGGTGTTTCCAGCTGCCTATCTCTAAGACTGCGGCATATGAGAGAGCAAATGCAGTGATGGGTAAAGAGATGTGTAGAGCAAGCTGGAGGGAAGATCAGACCAAAACATGATGCAAAGGAAGACATGCAGGTGACAGAAGACAGGAACTGTGAGAAAGCCTAGTGGTTAATTCACTTTGGTTTAATTTTGCTAAAAAATGGTCCAGCTCATTGCTAACCTAGATCATGTCATGCAGTCGGAAGGATGAAGATGGGCAACTTTCTGGTCTGTAGGGTGAGGATGTGTGAAAGCAAGTGGAGCTGAAAAGCCTGGTGCAGTAAAATCATCCATCTTGTGGCAGCGTTGGGGCGGGGGCCAGCTGCCCCTCCCTGACCACACCTTCACAGGTGTGCTGAAACATGGACCACAAACAGGAGGGGTGCAATGGTGACCTGAGCTAGGACGTGTGTGGGGCCCCATGTTATCTTTCTGCCTTCTATAACAAATATACTGGGGGATTATCAAGAGTAGGAAATGGTCTGACAGTTCTTTAAGCACACTTTACCCTTCTTTTTATCCCATCCCTCTGGCACAGATGCTTTGCGCTACGCTTTGTCAATGGGTCCTGTCTCCTTAATCTCCTGAGACACTTATTACTGCTGCAGCTTGTTTGTCTAACCCCCTCAGCAATCTCTGCACTGTTACTTCTCCTTGTCCTGGGACAGCCAGTGCTCTCTCCTATTTTTCCCAATTCCATCTCACTTTACTTTCTAATCACCTAGACAAACCTGTCTCTCTATCTGCCTACAATCACTGGATTCTCTGTTCTCTTGATCACACCTGCCTGTCAGTTGTCCAAAAAGATTACATATGCCTTGAAATTTCCACTTACTGTAAGAAATGAATGATTGCAATGTTATATAACTTGTTTATGTTCGGCTTGTGCACTACTGGTTTGGACTTCGGCTATTCTATAGCATTACATTAATTTACCAAGCACAAAGGAACTGTGTGAAAAGCTCACATGGCCATGGCATTAACAGACTCAACATTTTAAATTTAAAGGAAAAAGTTAAACAAAGAATAAGGAGGTCCTGCTGTTCTTGAGGACAAATTCACATATGGCATAGACAAAGTAAGAGGAGACATCTGATGTCTGAGGAGACATTTCTCGTTCCTTGTCCATAGGATGATCCAAGTCTCTGCAAACACTGAGCTTTATTTTTCATTCTTCATCTCATTTTTGTCAGTGTAAAAGCAAATCATAGCGTGATCAATGCCAAATAGCCTTAAGAACAACTGCAGAGAAGATTCAGCAGGGTTCACACCTTACACTTTCTCTAGTATTTGTCTGTGAGGAAGTGCAAAATATTCCAGAATTGTAGTTTGACCCCCTAGAATGTATGCCCTAGAAATTATCACAGAAACTTCATTCTGCTTATAAAAATAATTTAAAGGATGGAAAAAGACAAGGGCTCATCCTGGAAGCTGTTAAGAACACACTTCTGGTTTTGACTGGTCACTGGAACAGGCTCCCCAGGGAAGTGGTCATGGCACCAAGCCTGCCAGAGTTCAGGGAGCATTTGGACAACACTCTTAGTCACGTGGTTTATTTTTGGGCAGTCCTGCGGGGAGCAGGAAATTGGAATCAACAATCCTTTCAGACCCTTCCAACTTGAAATATTCTATAGATTCTATGTCAGATTCCAATTTTGCATATGATATTAGTCTTCATATTTTTTAGAGGTCATAAACTATTTCGATTATATGTAATGCATTACTTATGATAATTTAATTTTCAAATCTATTAAGACAGCAGTTTAATTCAACATCATCATCACATCCCAATCTTCTGAGACAGTACAGAATGAAACATCAGCCATTTTTTAAAATCTCTCACTAGATATTCTCAAATATGTAAAAAAGTGGGTATTTCTCAGTCCTCTGGCTTCCCTGAGAGCTGAAATTGCTCTAGCCTGAGAGATGAGATTCAGATTCCCATGAGATGCAGTGGTTAGAAATGATGCATTTCAGATTCTGGATTAGTTTTGGCTTCATATTGCTTTCTAATCTGCTGCTGCTGTTTCAGTAGTATCAACCATTTACATTCAATATTTAATGACAATAAGCCTAACCTAAAGGACTCAGCTATCACTGCTTGTATATTTGTTAAATTCTTAGTGTTTGAGTTTGGGGGTTTTTGTGTGTGTGTATGTCTAAGAGCATGTGTTTAAGTACCAGCATTATAGTATAAAATGGCATCGCTATTTTACATGCATAAGAAGCTTTTAAAACCGTTTTATAACAAGTATTTTTCATCAAGTAAAAGGCCTTAATCCAAACCAACTGACAATTCAAGAGATGAGAGGCAATCTTTAAACCTACTTCTAAACAAATAGCAAGGCTATTTGTTTTCTAGAAACTTGCAAAAGTACCATCACCCAGTCCAATGTGCCACTCTAAATGTTAATTGGTAAGTTTAGAATAAGCTGCTTTAGCAATACAGAACATTTTATTCCATAATCCCTGCTAGATGTTTTCCTACCCCCTGACTTCACTTCAAAGCAGATTTATCTGAAGTCTAGATTACTAAAGTGAGTTTAGATAACTTTACTAATAAAAAGGAAAAGTATATACATATACATTGTAAATGTATATGCACATTTATGTGTACAGAGATTAAAATAAATTTTTGAAATTTTATTAAGCATGTGGAAGGGGAATGGCATTTCCTGCACCCAAGAGTGAACAGAGAAGTGTTTAAAGGCATTGGTTTATGCTGCTACTTCTTTCCACAAAAAAGTAGAGATCTTTTTGTATACAAATCACATTACTGCATTGTTACGACTTTGAATAAAGGAGTTATATTGGTCATAACTCACTAGCTCCAAAAGCTAGAGATGGAGAGTAAATTCTCCTGGTAACCACATATTCAAGTTGCAAGCCCTAGCAAACAAGTTTTTATCCATCAAAAGTATAAATCCAGAAGCCTTTACTACCGTTTCAGATTAAAGAAGAATAAGCAACCAAAACCACACATTACGTACAGGATGAGTGGCTTTATGCTCACAGTTTCACTAGCTGGGTTTCTCATTGCAAAACAAGGGGGTTTCCTGCAACTTGCATGTTGGGTCTTGCACCCATTTTACTTCTGGCCAGCCTGCCTTTTACTGGGGTTTTGCTTCTTAATTATAAGACTATTAACAACCAATTCACTGCGCTCAAGGAGAAGCCAAGATAAAAACTATTTTGTATCTGGCTTCCCTTGGTTTTTGTTTGTCACGATATCAATTACGCCCTTGTTTTGCATTGACTTGCAACCAACTGTTTACAGTATGTCATTAATAGCAATCAAGGATCTGATTCTGTCTTTCTTGCTGTTGTTGAATTAATAGGGAGAGTATGAAGTGAAAGAGAACTTTACTGCTTCATCAGATTACAGGTTTTTACAGAGAAGTGCACAAATTTGCCTGTAATCAGACCCAAAGAAATGGTCTCTTTTTTTACCTGCAGGTTTAACTTTTTTCTCTATTTAATTATTAACTGTTCCTGCTGCTAACCAAAAAGTTAGTTTAAATCATGATGTTATGAAAAAAAATTTTACTCAGCTTCAGGAAGGCATATGGAAGAATGCATGATCTGTAGTTCAGGGACAGGATCAGGCACTGAAGAGCCACACTGGATGAGATGGAAAATCAGCACAGATTTGTATATATCTGCTGCAGCAACCAGGATCGGGTATCTCAGAGGGAAGTTTAAAATCTTATCAGCAAACAATCTCCTACATGGTAATCTCTGCTTTCCTTCACCACCCATTTTACTGCTGTTTAGTAACGCTTGTTGTGCTAAGATTCTGAAGATTTTTTTTAATCCTTTTTTTTTGTCCTGTTGCCATTAATTGTCTCTTTATATATATTTGATATGTAGAAAAAACTCCAAATTATTTTTTAATTTCATTGTCTCTTCTAGCTGTGCTGCGTTTTATTTATATGATTATATATATCATGTCACAAAATATTTTAATACTTTATAATTTACCACCTTTTGCTTTCATTGCGTAGCCCTTCATCTTCGTACAAGGCAGGAAAGAAAAAAATCCCAGTCTATCTTTAAAAAACTTATTTTATATACTGCTTTTTTGTCTTACTCATTTCCTGTTTACTGTAAAAGGTCTTTTATGTCTCTTCAGAGGGAATTCACAATACGACACAATCTGTCAACTTTTATTTAGACACTCCTGTTCAAACTGTACAATGGAGCGTATTACTGTAACTGAGACTTACACACGGAAAGAGGTGTTGATAAAAAGAGTATTTCATATATTTATAGTGCAAAACTGCAAGTGTAAACTCGGCAGAGAAGAAATGTATGAGTAATAAGCTAACCACTGACAAGGGATGTTCTTGTTAAGGCCTGCACAGAATCAGCTAGTCGTACCAGGCTGCTGTCTACCCTATTTTGAATTGCAAGGTGATACGAAAATACAGATGACAACTGCTCTAGATATTTTCCTAAAATTCTGCTCCTGGGCTCTCCTGGCTGTCTCCTGCACTGGTGCACCTCATTACAGCCATGCAGCCCTGGCGTTAGAGGGTGAAATCTCTTCACGTGCTGAGAGTAATGAGATCGGTGCTGCCGATGCAGACGAGCCAGGATATCTCATGCTGCAAAATGCCTTTGAGAGCATCTGCCCTCTCATCAGCACACACAACTGCTCTCCATCTGTGCCATTCTCCATACTCCGGGACTGCATCACCCCTTCACCAATTAGGCCATTGTGCTGCTAAAGACAATTTGTAAGTAATATTTTTGGTGCACTTTCTTTTTCCAGTTACATTTTGTTTGCCACTTAAAAAAAAGAGAGAGAGAGTAAGAAAACAAAGAAAAGAAAGGCATTTGCAATGAGTTCTTGAAACATTTTAAACAGAAGGCTTGGTCTCAACTTTTCCTCTTTAATTATCTGCTTCTGCTACTTGGAATTTTCAGGGCTGTTTGAGCCCTGTAATAACTTGTGTGATTTATAGTTATAATGATTTATTCCTGCTGGGGGGGGGGGACCATGCTGATTACTTCTGTCTTGTTTTTGCTGTGTCATTCTCTTTGCTCACAGTATGTACTGCAATGGGTTTTCTAAAAAGACAAAAAAACCCAATCAATATCATTTTCTAAAAGCAAACACTTGATGTACACATTGATACACAAGCTGCTAACTGCATCATAGGTGAAAATAAACACACCTGTTGAGTGTATAGATGCTTCAGGTTTTTCCCAGAAAAAAAAAAAGCAATTTTCCATATACCAAGAATCAGATGTGTTCCCTGTTATTTTCTTGCTTACACAGACCAATCTACTGCAATCTATTATCTCTGGGCTTTTTACTATGCACGAGACTGATAGTTTCAGTGATTTTCCCTTAATAACGTCAAGCCATTTTTTCTGATCATTGCACTGTTTGATGGTCCTACTTAGTACACATACTTTAGCTTGGTTGTTGTTTTTTTGGGGTTTTTGTTTGGTTTTGCTTTTTTTTTTCTCCCAGACCAGCCAGTTTCCATTTATACAAGCTACAATGATTCCAGTAGAAAAGCAAAACAACTGGATGTGGTTTTATGTGGTTGGTTTGTGTCCTTTGAATGAAATACATTCACACCTTTAGAGAGGGACAAGAAGCACATAATTTTGAGTGCTCAGGAGGTGGTTTGTTGTGCATTCAGGCCTCCTGTACAAAGGGGAACTTTGCTCTTCTTTCAGTATTAGCATTGTGTCTGCAAATAGAAATCATATTACCTTCAATTATGCTTGCTATGCATCAGTGGCACACTACTCACCTCAGGTTTATTCCATATTTACGAGAGGAGAATAGGTTTCACTACCCAGAAGATACATTTCTTGATAACTTATAGCCACCAATAAAAAACTAACATAAATTATTAGTGACTAAAAACCACATGCATTTGAAGTGTGGAGTGATTTTATCACGTCTGTCCAGTGTCTTCAGAAATTATCATTAATGATGATAGGAAATACTTGTGTCAGGGAAAAGAAACGAGCAGGTAGAGATGGTGCACACCGGCTCTGCGCTCTGCTGCACATTAACTCATTTTCTTGTCTAGGAATCACTCCACAGATTGACTGGTTTTATTTACCAGCCTTCCTAGGCAGAGCTTGGAAATGAGGAAAAAAGTGTGTTACGTTTATTTATTATATTGTTTTCTTGCTTCAGTTGACTCTCTGCAAAGCTTCTGTTTATTTTTCTTTGTTGCCTTGTACCTGCACTTGAAGCATGAGGCTGCTGCCTCTGACCTCTCTACAGAGAAACCCAAACTCACGCTCTCATGTCTCCATGTTGTGACTCTTCTGAGGAGCTGGCTGTGAAAGGAGGAGGGTCACTACTAGAATACCAAGCACTCCCAATTGCCACCCAGCTCCAGCAGCCTTGGAAGCAGAAGAAATCCTCCCATATTATCTGATAGTTAGTGGATTTGCAAAATCTTAGTCTTTGCCTATTTTTCAGTGTCCTTCTTTATTTGCCTATGGAATAAACTAATTGAAAATATTCAAACTAAGCAATAAGACCTACTGTGCGCCTAGAAAGAAATAAATTCATTAAGATCAGTGGCAATTACATGACAAAACCCCTACGGACTAATTAGTAGAGTCAGCAAACAAACATTGGTTTCCTAACAGAGATTTTTTTTTCTGAATTATTTTTCCCCCTCTGCTAATCTGCCAGCTCCTCAAGCATATTTCTTCACCTCCTAATATTTTGAAAGGCACGGTCACTGTCTCCTGCATCTTTAGCACCCACCAATTCCAATCAAAATACCAGCAATGAAGATGGATATCCCTGTCAGGCATCACTTCATCTCCTAGTAGAGCAAGGAGGGCAAAGCCAGTAAAATAAATCACTTTCCTTCAAGGGTATAGTTGAGTGACATGAGAAGTTAAAGGTTTAAAATGAAGTTTCAACTTCACCTGTCACTTTCTCTGCCACAGAATGACAAAACCCCAGTGGATACAGTCCAGCTCAAGGAAGGAGAGAGGGGCTGCATGGTCTTATGGCCCATATTGCCAACTATTTCCAGGCCTAGTACTAACTGTGATCCCTGGAAATGTTCAATGTGATTCTATGTTTCTATGGCCGGGAAAAGCCAATTTGCAGCTGTTAGTATCTGTTCAAGAGTTATATAAATTCCTTAGGCTGAGAATTTTCTCTGATAATGCATGAAGGGCAAGAATCAAAGCTCAGGAAGTCCATGTATTGCATCTCAGTAGGCTTCAATTCTCTTTGGACATGACATCCAACTGCAAAATGAAAGGGCAGAGCTGCACAGAATATTCGAAAATACTGTAGAAAGGAGGATGGGGAGGTGGGGTTGGCTGGAAATATGCAGCACCCTTTCAGGTCTGTAAAAACAGATGACAAACAGAAAATGAAACAGCAGCCAGAATGACCTTACAACACAAATGCTTCTCTCCATCAATCGTAACAAAAAGCCTTGTTTCTCTCCAGTAGTCTCTTTGAGCAAGCCAGGAGCCAAACCTTCATCTTCCAAATCCTTGGGGGCTTTTTCAGCCCTAAGAGTGGCCAGTCTGCTTTAGGTTTCCCAAGAGTGGAAAAAAAACCAGTGACAACTGAAATGTTAATGCTGTAGAAAATATCTTATCCAAACTGGGACTGTTCTGCTTTATCCCTAGTCTCTGCAACACTGCCTTTGAGTCTCAAATTTATTTACTGACCATAAGGCCCGTGTAATTAAGCCATGATTTTGTTCCAGAAAGTGACCCTAGGTAAAAAAGAAAAAAAAAAAAGGGAAATAAATTATTCCACATAACTGCAAATGATATCCTCAACTAACCTCATACAACATCATTAATAGTCAGTGGGGTTGTAGGTAACTGGAAGGTGGATTTGGACTGCAGAACCATAAATCCAACGGGACAGCAATTAGAAAAACACCAGTCAACTTGTGCAGCCCAAGCCAAGCTGCAGAGCTGATTGGTACAGCTAAATCATGTTGTAAATGTATAAACTGAAAAATGTTCCAGATGGTGTGTTCTTCCCCTTAAATCCTCTCAGGTCTCACCTGGGGATATGAATATCTCTAGGCACAGTCATACAAGAAGAAACAATACCTAAGAAAAGAAGTCTGGTATACAAAAAAATGTCTGAGCTCGTACTTGAATGGTGTACTGGAGAAATCTTAAACTTTCCATATATTTTTTTCTTTAGATATCAACAGTCTATTCTTCTCTAATCTCATAACCTAATCAAGAACGGAACAGATCAAACAAATGTTGTCATAAAAAGTCAGAGACATTTTATGCTTTGCTAAGATCCCAGTGCTGAAATGTCTGATGTTAAAAACAATAGAGCAAAAGATTGAAATTACTAAAAGCTATTTTAGAATAAATGTGTCTTGCATAAGTTGCATACAGAGTAAGAAAATAAAAATTAAGGAAAATTGCTCAAATGAAAAGCATAAGCTGTGAATTTCAATAGACTACAACATGTAGGCCTGCATATTCTAGCTGCCATTGCTCTATTTGGCTTCAGAAACCACAGTATTTAGGATAATTATAACTACAACCAGTAAGAATTTCCACGCTTGGGGAAACATTAATATTTTGACATTTTTTTCATGCTGAATCAGAATAAAAAAATTCAAATTCCTCTCAGCAAAAAAAATCTGAAAAATTATGATTTTTAGGTATTCCATATAGATACTGTCAAAACACTGCCCTATGTATATCAGTATCTGCAGCATTTAGTAGAAACATATTGTAGCATTTAATTC
Organism: Oriolus oriolus; assembly: GCA_013400235.1. Classification (NCBI taxonomy): domain Eukaryota; kingdom Metazoa; phylum Chordata; class Aves; order Passeriformes; family Corvidae; genus Oriolus; species Oriolus oriolus. The sequence continues at coordinate 246,944 of VXBT01005950.1, read as the reverse complement.
ATTATTCCAATATGATTACAAAGTCAACATGAAAGGAATAGAAAAATTTAACACTTTCAGCTCACAAAACAGAATATTTTGATGTTGAACAAGGATGCTGTGCAGGAGATTCTAAGAACTGTGGAAATGTCTACATTTTGAGAAAAAAATATTTGCTAACCACTATTGTTTTACTAGCTAAGTTTTGACACCTTGCAGCACCACTTCTGTCCGACAATATCCTGATCATGTTGTCTGTCTTTCCTTCTTGTTTCTTTCCTTTCTTTCCTTTTTTTTCCTTTATATTAGTATAATGACAAAGTAATTTTATTAGTGTATTTGAATTTTTTTTTCATTTTTTTCAATGCCTATATGGAAGCTTTCACATCTTAGGACTAATGTGCAAAACGGAATCCTCATAAAACCCGAGCAAGGCAAGTAAGCAGATAAAATGATGGACAAAGAGAAGTGTGCATTTCAGGGGAGAGCTAGGATTAGAAGCAGTGTAGCCTTGGGCTTTAGACTGGGCTTCAGATTATCACGCTCCTGGAAAAATGGCTCAGTGCATCACTTCACAGAAGAGATTGGCCAGCTAAAGTGCTGTGCATAACCTCAAATTCTATGTCTATTTCTGACCACAAAACTGATGCCCTTGGGAGTGCAGGTGGTGGGTGGAGCACCTGCAGGAGTCTGTTAGTTCAGATCAAGGCACACTCTTCTTGAGGCAGAGCTCCTGCCTGTCCCAGCAGCCTGCCTGGCTTGCACCGCGGAGGCATCTGGGCTGTGGAAGAAGAGGCCCTTCGCGAGACACTCCTGGGTGTGCAGGTGTTCAGGCCATGCCCTGGACTTGGTCCAAAGTAAAAACCCCTGAAGCACCAGATCCCTTTTCCTCCAGTCTGCTTCTGCTGAGCTAGTGCAGACATAGCCATAAAATTCCACATACCATCCACCAAATTTAGAATATTCCTGCAACTCTTTAGTTGAGATTGAACCTTTCTGAAAGTATTTGTGAAGTATAATCCTTAAGAAACGTGGTAAAGATGCTATGGAATCATACAAGTCTTATGGCAAACCACAGCATCTGTGTTACCTACCCCTGAAGATGATGCTTACAATGGAAGGTAGAAAAGTTCTACACTCCCTGACCTGTCTCTGTAGCCCCTTTGTCTGCTTCTCTGTGTCAGGAAACTGGGTGCTCAGGCAGGATGTCTTCTGTGACACCCTCACAGTAGATGGGTCAGCTGCACTGGGAAGTGACCAGCTCTCCTGAACACATTCACAAATGCCTAGTTCACTGAAAACCCAAGCTGCAGCACACAATAACCTGCTGTTCTCCTTCTGACAGGCAACTGCATCAAAAGCTTTGCTGGAAGTAGGGAAAAATAATGCTTGGCAAAGACATGTCTCCTACCCTACTGCAAGAGCCACAGTTCCACAGCCCAGTTCATCCTGTCCCTGCCCTGAGCAAGCTGGGCTCCCCAGCCCTGACCTACATGGTCCCCAGAGGGAATGCTGCAGTGCCTCCTTGTGCAGCTCTCAGGCACCTCTGCCGCTGCTTCGAGTGATCTGCCTGTGTGTTGGACAAGCAAAGGGTTGCCACAGAGCAGCCTACACATCCAGGCACCTGCACTTGGTGCCTAAAGATGGGCACTGCAGGGATTTGCTCTTCACTTTTCTTTTCAATAAACTGTCTCCGATAATTGCCTTGGCTTTAGAGCTGAAGGCCTCTGGAGTAATGAACAACTGTTATTTCTAGTACAATGGGATCGTTGCCTATAATGTTATCCCTTAATTGCTACTGCAGTGCAAATTATGAAAGCAAGAATATCCAAATATAGAGACACTTGGCCCTTGTGACAGGAAATTAAGGTCTCTTCTCTGGCACTGCTGCATGCCCTGAACTCCCACTCAAGTCAAAATGAATTACATACATTCAATATTTTGAAAAACAAGCTCTTAACCTCTACAAACAAGCTTATAGAGTTCATATCGTGTGTGTTCTAGCTATCCCTATAAATATCCAATCCTTTTTCAGATCCTACTAATCTCCTGGGCATCCTGGTCCCTTCAGAGTTAATGGCAAAACTTGGCTGAAAAGGATGAAGTACATTTTTTAGAAATAATGAGTAAATCTGTAGGTGTACTATCTTTTGAAGTTTTAGTGGTTTGGATTTCTTAGTTATTTTTTATGGTAAGAAAAAGCAAGCAAATGTATCTGTATCATCCACAATGTAAAATCTCTTATCTTCCTTCCTATTTTTGACACTCTGAGAGTCTACCATTTTCAGCACCTTGGATAAAATCTTTTCCATACCTGTTCATGCCTTGCTTTGGTGCTGTACTGTTTAGAAGCAATAATGACCAGAACAAACTTAGACTTCTGAGAATGAGTGTGTTATCTCTACAGTGCCTTTTTAATATTTCAAGAATTAAGAGTCTAAATATTTAATCTCCACTGTGAAGTGTCTGAAAAGCGTGGTATTGTCAAACAATAGCGGTAAACTGCTGAGGAAAGGTCCAATCCTTCTCTTACTGATGTCAGTAGGAATTTTGCCAGGAAGCTCAGCATGATAAGGGTATAGCCCAAAGTAATCGGTTCTACAGATGATTACATGAAAAGCCCTTCATTATAGCATGATGATTGAGTATTATTACAGTCATGAGACACAGACATCTTCTGGAACCAAAACCAAAAACCAGAATGTATTAAGGCTATTCCTCCTGTTTGGCAGCAGCCTTTCATCAGATGACTTTTCACATGTTAGCACAGCTACTTTGTTTTTGGCCACAGCCTGATATGCACAGCGAAATGATCCCAAATTTCCTGTTCCACAATTCCTCTCTCCTAAAGGTCTCTCAGCCCATGAAAGCTGCATCATTTGGTAAGTAAAATATTTTTGGCAAACTCAGGAACATTGCATGTTTTTGTCCATCTTCCCACTTCAGTTCAAGGGCATGTCTTGCTCCACAGGTGCCTTTCCCAGGCTGGAGAACGGCAAGTAGCTAAAGCTTGTGTGTGACGGCTGATGTTGTGACGAAGGGACGCTGTGGCACAGATCCCTAGAGCCAGACGCCTGCTTCTGCAGCCTCACCCAGCCTGTCCAGTGCTCGAGCTGAGAGCAGGAGGAAGCAGGAGGTTATGGCCATGAATTGGGCACTGAGGGCACGGATGATGAGTGCAAGCTAACGGGGTACCCTTGCAAACACGTTCAGGATCTTCTCGGTTCTTCAGGAAGCATTTGTTAGGCAGATACACTGATGCAGTTTTGCACAGTTCATCCAAGAAAGTGAAGCTGCACAGTACCCTGCAAAAGCAAAGTCTGTATGAAGACAGGAATATAACTAGAGTTTGTATTAACTTTGGATTAAGTGTTTTATGATTACTTATGTATACGGAGATTAATTTTCTCTCTGTTACTTGGGGGTCAAACAGAAGCCTGTGCTCCCTACTGAAATAAGTAATTTGTCATCTTAGCAAAATCTGTATTAATAAAGACAAAATGTAAATATTTATAAAACATGCACAGTCACATCACTCAGTGTTACTAAATCATTAATAGTGTCTGGTTCTGGTTGGTATTGTCATACTCACAGGAAGCTGCAGTGATGACAGTACAAAAATACATATACATAGCAAGTTTTAGGTACATTTTGGGGAGGATTTTCTTCACTATATTACTTAGGAGAGAAGTTTTAATGGTGCATTTAAATTTATTTATTTACACAGACGTGTGTAAAGCACATTTGTATGTTGCTTACATTTCTCAACTGAAAGGAACTGTGAAACTGTCCCACTGCTTCCTGCCTAAAACTGCTCTCTGGATTGCAGCTCTGATTTCTCTGTCATGATATATGCTGTCAGGCTTTGTCTCCTCTTGAAATTATCATTAAAATGGTACACTGGCAAAAAACCATTTGTAATGGGTGGGGATTCTGAAATATTTTCCATTATTATCGTAATAGCAGTTGATAATTCCCTGAAGCTATGTATTCGATTAAATACCTCTTCTTTCTGAAGCTCTCTGAAACAGTGGTAAAAAATCACTGCTATTTCATTTTAACCTCTCAAGTGATGAGCAAAAATCAGTTGCCTAGCAAGCAGAAGTACTATTGTTTGTGCTAAAAGGTCAAGACAAAAATGTGCTGAAAACTTTCTGGATACTTATATAAAGAGATGAGTTATGACTTGGGAGTTATTTATTGCACAAAAGAGTCTGTATTTGACCCTCTGCATCCTGCTCTCACATACTTTATGTCAGTTAAAAGGAGAGGAGTAACTATTTCTCAAACAAACATTCTAATATCACAGAAAGATAACAGCTACCTCTCGGTTTAGATGAACTCAGAAATGTGCCTAGAAAATCATTTGTCATCTGCTATAGAAATGTCAGAGTTCCCAGTTAAGCAACAGCCGTATGAAATCCTTTTGACCACGTACTAAAAGAGCCAGAAAATGAAAAGCTATTGTGTTTATTTCCTATGAGCAGCTATCACATAATAATGTGGTAATACTTTTCATGGAAATCCATCACACAATATACATATTACAGTTCAGAATAGACCATCTGCTCTAACCTATACTGTGCTCCAGTTCCCAAGATCTTTGTACTGAGCAGCTCATGTCTTACGTGTTACAAACATGCTGCACCTCTCAGTTGGGTGGATGTATTTCTGGGGTGCTACAAGCTCAATTAGAGTGCAACATTAATTTCACACAGAAACCTTTAGAAGTGAGAGCTCAGTCTGGGTTTAGGCTTTGTGCAGATTGCAGTGGGAGGGTATAGAGAGAATCTATGTGTTTTACACAAACAGATTTGGCACACTTATAGCTCCTATGCTCCGGAAGTGCAATTAAACTGCCTATCTACCACGAGCGGCAAAACCAACAGTTTTAAGAGAGGGGGGACTAGATGGAACCTCAGCTATCTTTCTTGTGGCTTTTAAGACACAGGAAAAATTTCTAGGAAAAACGAGAGAGAGTGCAGCACCTCTGGCACGTATTGTGCAAAGCTGTCCTGTCAGCCACACAGTACACTAGAAGGCATCACTGCATCCTGCATCTCTACAGTATAACCAGAAAGTCTGACAGACAAAGCTTTCACTTCACTCTCACACAAAGTAAGAGATCTGTCTGGACTAGGCAACCAAGGTGAAGACAAATGCTTCCCCTGTCCTTATCTACTGCTATGGAGGCATAAAAAGTGGATTGCAAATCAAAACCTGAGGAGGGAAAAAGAACTTTCTTATCATTATTAAACTAAAACTTTGCCACCAAGTTTCCAAATCCAAAATACGTTCTTTTTCTGCATCATCTATCTCAACCCAGACCACCAGCTAATTCATATCTGGGTCCTACGGTGAGCTCAGTTGGGCTGGCACAGCCTCTGGCAGCAGCTGAACTCCAGGCAGGTTCAGCATCCCACCTACAAGGACTCTGGCAGGGTCAGGACTCTGACAACTGATCCAGAAATCTAAGTGGCTATGAAAATGTTCACAGAAGCATTAAAATAAAATTTCCTTTGTGTTATTAATTATTTTTTCCCTCCAACTGTATTGTTTATATCAACCATTTCTGAAATTACTGTTCTGGAAGCAAATGCACTTGCATTTTCACCGACTGGTTTTTTGAATTGATGATCTTTCTCAAAATCATAGAATCTTAGAAACTTTCTCAGAATCACAGAATCTTAGAATGGATTGAGTTGGAAGGACGTTAAAGATCATCTAGTTCCAACCCTCCTGCCATGGCCAGGAAGACCTTCCACTATACCAGTTTGTTCAGGGCCACCATCCAGTGTGGCCTTGGACACTTCTGGGGATAAGACATTCACAACTTCACTGGGCAACCTTTCAGTGCCTTACTACCCTTATAGCGAAGAATTTATTCCTAATATCTAATCTAAACCTGCCCTCTTTCAGTTTAAAGCCATCCCTCCTTGTCCTATCACTACAAGCCCTTGTAGGAAGTCCCTTCCCACCTCTTTTGTAGTCCTTCTTTAGGTATTGGAAGGTGCTATAAGGTTTCCCCAGAGCCTTCTCTTCTCCAGGCTGAACAACCCCAACATTCTCACCCTGTCTTCATAGGAGAGGTACTTTTCAACAACTTAAAAAAAAAAAAAGGGAGAAGAAGAGGTGGAGAGGTATTTATGATCTAATAGCCTTCCTAATAACCACAGTAACCTGAATTTTCTAGAGAAAATTAGCATTTCTCTCTTCCCTGGTGTAAATCATTCTAGCCCACTTTCCCAATCTGCCTGATGGTGAAGTATTGCTAAGCAACACCACACTTGCAGGTCAGCTGCCACTTCACAATTATGGCGATGTCAATTTTTTTAAGGCCCATATTATATTTTTTTCAGAGATTATGTTGCCATTTAAGAGCATTTAAAACTCCTTAGCTTATCTTCCTACTGTAACACTAGTTCTTGCTTAGTCTAAAGCTGCGTTGCTATGGCTAAATATTGCTTGGAGTGTCTAAATATTTGGAAGTAAAACCAGCCATTTTCTTCAGTGGTATAATGAAGTATGGTATAAGATCAAGCCTGATTTTAATTATAAGTTGTCCTTTCTCTTCTTACTCTGCCTGCCCTCCCTGTTTTTCATGCCAACAGCAACTGTTTAATTTGACTTGAAGGAAAGCTAAACAGTTAGCCTCAAGTAGCAGATGAATCATTCTAATATCTGATAACTTTTCCAAATAAAGGCCTCTTTCTCCAGGAGCAAATGTCAGTCTCCATCACTTAACAAGCTTATCTGAGGCCATGTAGTGAGCAGGGACATGCTCACACTGAAAAGCTAATGGTGAGATTTTCAGTGTATTGCCAAACTGCTGAGTAGTACAGTGATACTGCTGATTTCCAGACAAAGTTCAGCACACAGCCTGTGCCTGAGCAAGTGCTGAAAAGTAGCATGTATAGGATGTATTGCAAAAGTTCCAAACCATGCAAGCCCTGAAAGTGTAAGGTGCTCCTTGGTGGGCCACCACTGGTGCTGGGGCATTCCCTGCTCTTGCTCTGCTCAAGTGCTGCAGAGGTGCCCTTCCTGTGGGAAGCCCTGGCATTGCCCTTACAGTTTCATCCAGACACTCACCTACTTCAAAGTGCCAACTAAATATGGGTTTTCATGAAAGTAAGCACTTGGATACAGTACAGAGACCTTTTTAATGCCAAGTATCTCATTAAATTGTCAACTTCCTTGCAAGCAACACTCAGAGTAGCAAGAACAAGCATGGGAGATAAAATTCTCCAGCGACCCATGCTGGTAAACCAGGACTTCTAGAGCCAAGTGCTCAGGGCTGTGAGTTCAAGCAGTGCTTGGCTTGCACCCAAGCCCCAGGAGCTCAGGGAAGCCCAGGAAGAGCCATGGAGCAGGCGCCTCTCTACACCCAGGCGGCAGGTTCGCTGGGCAGCATCTCCCTCTGGAGGCTCTCCCCAGATCCTGCTTCCCGTCACCAGCCCCAGCTGGGCAGAAGAGTCCACCCTAAACCACCATCTGAATGTGACGTTTGGGCAAACCTGACTTCTCTTAGTACATTTTAACAGATGGCTCAAAATAGGATCTTCAGACTAAAAGAGCATTCTGTAAAATTAGTATTTTAGGAATTGTTTTTCTAATCTGTTACCAAGACTGTGAACCTTTCAGGATAGTAAAATGCTACTTTTTTCTACAATCCTGATCATTAGACACACACTTTTCCTAAAAGTATGGGGAAGCTGATGGAATTAGATGAAATTAGAAAGTCAGAGTTGAGGATTCTAAGAACAGAATTTAATCAAATATAAACATGACAGTTGTCATCACCATCACAGTATTTACAGCAATTATCTTGTTAAATTATCCATGTGTTTTCACCAACACAGAGGTTAGTCGTTTAAGCCATTTTAATTATATTTTTATATCGCTGTCTCATTTTTATTTGTTTGGATTTCTTTTTTACTAGATCTTTGATAGGATCTATACATACTGAGGTTTCTCACACTGCCCTGAAGCTGTATTTGGATTATCACAACCTTCAAAAACTTGAAGATGATCCTAAGAAAATTGAAAAGATGGAACCAGAGTTTTCACAGAGATCACTGACTCCAGTAAACCTCTACAGAGCCCCAGGAATCTCCCTCATCACAGGGGCAGCAATATGCTCCCTGAATTTTTTTGATGGAAACCATAGAGCACTCATGTGCATTCAGCATGACAAAAGACTGAAAGTGAAAAATTTCTATCCAGCTTCTAAAATGTCAAGTAAAATGTCAGGTAGCACTGTAATAAAAAAGGAAAACCCAACATAAAACCAGAGTACTTTGATTAGCATGTTGCTTTCTAATGAATGTCACACATTCAGCAAAACCACTGGGCTTAAGAAATAATGAAGTAGTGACTGGATGAAAAAAATCACTGCAGTTCACTGGTAACTCCCAGAAAAGCTCCTTTATGAAGTGAATCTTTCGTTGGATACTTCTGTAATTGGACACATCTTAGGATCAAATTCTCTCATCAAAGGGTAGATATTAAGACCTCACTAGAGTCGATGAGACCTTTATGGATCTAAGAAGAAATGCTGGCATTCATTGGTGTTCCTCTAGGGAGAATGGAGAGTAAAAAAAAAAAAATTAATTAATGTTGTTCAGCTGATGAACAATGGACAGACCTTTCTAGAGATGGTGATCCAAGGTAACTAAATTAGATGATGGAGACCTCTCTTGTTGCCACTCAAAACAGAAGATCCAAGGAAGAGTGGTCATTCTAAAAATAATTATTTATGAATCCCACAAAAAAAATCTAGTGGAATAGACACCTGAAAATTATCAGACATGAACCTGAACTAAACCCTGCACAGCAAAATTTGTCTTGCAAATGGGGAAAGTGAAATTTGCAAAATACACCCCTGATTTTTTTAATCAATTATTATTATCACCCTGTAACCCAAGGGAAGTCGTACTATGGATCAGGGAAACACAAGATCAAGGATGCTTCTGGCCAAAGGAATCTGTAGTCAAAGCAAACCACTCATGAGATGTGAAATAAACTACGCCTTGCAATTTTTTCAGCTATCTCACTGCAAATGTTCCTGTCTAACTCCTAACACCTGCCACCTTTTATGCACTCCTCCAGTAAGCTGTTTGTCAATGTTAGTACAAGTGTTTACTGTACCAGAACCAATCTTCTCTTTTTCAACACAGTGCTTTGAGAGACACAATGTGGAATGTTTTATTACACTCTAGACATTTTAGAATGCCTAGTAATCTTTTCTTTTTCCTCAGAAAGATGTGGCATTATCCGATATGATTTTATCTTTGTAAATTCATGTGTGCTGCTCCTCATTTGCTCATACTTCAGATATGCAAAGACATCCTTTTCTACCATTTGTATCAGTAATTAACCATAGCTAAAAAGGCAACTTACTGAATGGCAACGGTGGGATTCCTTGCTTCAATATTTTAAAGAATTGCATCCTTTCTCCCCTGCACATTTATTGTCTATTTACAGATGTACTGTCTCTTTAGCTAGCTACACAGGTGTTTTTCTTCAGCTGTTTCTCAACTGGTTACAAATTTCCAAAATTCATAATAGAGGATCAGACCATTATTCTGACCCAAGGATCACGTGCAGGTCTTTTTTACATAATTTTTTAATAATTGATAGAATTTGTATACAGCTCTGTTGGTACATGATTATCCCACTTCCTTCTGACAGACTCCGTAAATACCCCATTTGAATTCTCAAAAATTTGTTGTTTATTGCTATCCTTTTACTGTCCAATATACTGGAATGCCTAAGAAATCCTGACATTTTTTGGCATCAGCTTCCTTTGAAGGTCAACAGGACATAAACGCCTACTGCTCCTTGCATCTTTTCACAACTGCACCCACAAAATATTGTGCATTTATAATATAAAAATAACCACTTGGCGGAATAACAGTAACCCAGAGGACCAAGTATCCAACTGCTTAATAGATTAGAGCTATGGGCTCATAAAGAACAGAACTGTAGAATTATCTATATCTAAAATGACACCAATTCTCAAATTATGAAACCACAAAATTTGGACAGTTTAGTATTTTCCTGATACTAGCCATAATTAAATTAGATTTTACAGCTATTGCTCTACACTTTTAGAACTAAAAAATATTACCAAGTACAGGATAGAGAAGAGAAGCTAGATAGAGAAGAGTCATCAAATAAGAAATACCCATGACGGAGAGCTTCAGTTGCTGGTACACAAACTGTCCAAATGTCATAATGAGACAGTTTACAGGTGCAGTTTCTGGACTCCACCAATGATTGCTTCATACAGCTGAAAATCCTAAAAAACATGGGAAAAATCACTTTTGTGCATTCAATCCTAACCAACATTTTGGAGTAAGCTCAGAGATAGTTAGAGGCTGAAGCACTTAAAGTTAGAACTTCTGGAAAATTCTGCAGCATCCAAAAGACATCCATAGTTTTCTGGCAGCTGTGTGTGACCAGTATCACTCGTAAATGACAGCTGGAGCACGTCAGGAGAGCTTTTAGACTGCACTCTGTGCTGCTCAAAGAGAAGGCCTCTCACACTTGCTGGCAGATTTGTGTGTGATGTGATCCAAGGTCTGCAAAATGGCAACAACCAGCAGTCTCATTTTAAATACATGCTCTTGATCCCAATCAAAACACTAATGTAGATGCTTTCCATTAATCCCATGGATTGGTAGTTAAGTCCTTCTGTTATAGGTTTGCAATGCTGTTGCTGTGTCATCGTGCTCGTTCTTCACACATTTTATCTTCAGTAAATAAAATAAAATTAAGACTTAAAAAAATTATTGCTTTACAGTGGGAAATGAAATTTTGAGTACCATGAAAGTGAAATTTAGCTTTTTTGGCTTTTGTCTTGAAAGAAGGTTTTTTTCTAAAATAACCAAGCCAAGCAGGGCCCTTTGCAATTGAACTCAAGAATTTCACAGACCTTGAGAAAGACTGCATCAGTAAGGAGTTACCTCTGTAGATAAACAGAGCTGGGGAAGGGAAGAGAAAGGAAGCCAAGCCAAGGGAATGGAGGGCAAGCAAGACAAGGCCAGAGAAAGCATATCACAGATTGTCATGAATTCTGTGATGTTTGTTACCTCAACACATTTGGTATCATAAAGCTGCCAAGTGCAAGATAACTTTCACAGATCTGTCAGGCAGCTGTGTTACAACCCCTGCCTGCTCGTGTCCAATGCTACGGACCCAGCTGGGCAGCAGCCAGAGATCCTTCTTCAGTCTCCTTAGAGACTGCTGAAGGAAGGTAGGGATGTTGATAAAGCCATATAATCTCCAAAGTCACTGGGGCCAGCAGTAGATCTGATCAGGGAGAGAAAGGAACTCAGTAGTATCCATTTCCTTATGTCCTAGCACTCCTGCATGCTCTTATGGTGCACTCTGAATCTCTCTAGATTTGCTGCCTCCTTGAAACAGCTCTCTCTGTGCAATGTTCTTTTGCCTCCCCAACAGTCTTCTCCACTTTTTCCATGCAACTACCCTGCTCCCAGACTTTAATACAGCAGTGGGTACCCTACTGTATCAATTTCTCAGTGGCTGTTATTAACTAGCCGGTGGAAACATCAATTGAAAATATTTCAGTGGTTATTTTCAATGGCAACAAACGAGTTGTCATAGACAAGTACGGAAATAAAAGTTAAACATCCTCAGATTATTTATTACCTCTTCACATTAAAAGCAAACCTTGGTTAGATGCTATAAACCTAGATCTTGTAATTTAGAGCCTAATAATTTCCAAAAAACTGGTGTAAGAGAATATATGCAACATGCAAACAGAAAGATTTTCTATGTCATATGCTTCTGTATGTTTCCACTTTTTTTTGGTAAAAATAATGAATGCATAAGAGGGTCATTTCTCTATAAAATACAAAAATCAAAATGCTTGCTGTAAAAGTGCAGACAGACAAGTTTAGCCAGGAGGTAACTCTAGTTTAGAATGGATTAACTTGTTCATTATTATTCTTCACAAACTTTGCAGGAAACCTGACAGATAAAAACTGTTCCACGAGCTGTGTTTTCACTGTCAGTGAGGCTTGTGCAAAAGCAAAAAAAAAAAAAAAAACATCTTGGCAAGATAGTAAGACACCAACATAAGCTCGAGGCTATTCCTTTTCTACATAGATTTCAGTGTGAAAATGGTAGGAAAACTAAAATAATTTTCAAGCTGCCAGAGGGTACTGACAACTGTGAAAAACAGAAAAGACAACTATAAACATAATTATTCAAGTTCACCCTCTTAACTAACAGGAAGATTTTGAAGCGCTAGCACAGAATTTTTTAAATGTGTTTTTTTCCTGGTAAGCAAGACAGATAGATAGTAAACAATCATGGTGGTTTCCTCCTTTGCACAACACCTTACAAAAGAGATATTAACCAGATCGAATTGGTTCCCAGCAGAATGCATGTGGAGGGCAAGACCTGATGCAGTTTTTAACTCCATTTCTTCAGCATCTCTGTTAGATGTTCTGCACAGCAGTACCTTCTGAACAAATTTGCTTGGGATCAAACTCTGTCACTTAAGACTTCACTGGAAAATCTGCAGGACTGAAGAATGAATATTTGGGCCTTAGGCATGTAAATGAAGAGGTCATATGTGAAGTATTTTTCCTTTTGTAACATGAAAGAGAAGATTTCCAAAGGATCCCTTGTCTCACTGGTCTGTGAGCCACTTCAAAAGGTACATGCCCTGTAAGAAAAAGGTACCCAATGCTGTGGTGGCACCTGTTACTGTAGCTGCTGCTCTTCCAGGTACATGGCAAAAGAGGGCAGTGAGGCACTGTACATTTCAATAGATTAAATGAATGATCCCTGCAGATCTTTTCTCTACATTTCTTTGCTGCAAAAGTTATTACAATACCTAAAAAAGCAATCACGTTGTATTAATAATATCCAGACAGTTTAAACAGAACATCTCTTTTGCTTTCACTGAAAACGGCATTTCTCTCTTAGTGAGCCTTGTAATCGATTGATTGAAACTTCATTACTTCCAAATCTCCAGACACAGGAGGTATTGCATTTTCACCCACTAATAGGATTCTCCGTGCTGGTTTCTTTTGCATTACCTCCTTCACATACTCTCCAGGGAAGTTTGCATTCCTGCCTATAACATATCTCTCCAAGTTTAAAATAGCCAACACTAGTTTAGGTGCCATCACACAGAATGGGTTTTGTTTCCTTTTCTGTGTCACTAACAAGAAACTGTGTTTGTTTCAGCCAATGCACCATGGCCAGTCATTGCTTACGTTGGGTTCTTTCTTAATTTACTGGGAAGTTCTACCTTCTGAATCCTTCCTAAGTGTTTCTAGACTTTGTCTGTACTACATCTATTTCAAAATGTGTTTGTTCACATTTTAAACATTCAGCAACATCATTTGTTGTTCGCATATTTAACAAAAGAGCCTGAAGGTCAAAGCTATCTTCAATCATTTTTAGTTCTACATTGCAATATAGTCAAATCTGAAGTTTGGAGTTGCTTTGGTTTTTCACTTGGAGTCTAGGATGATGCTTCCTTTTGCTGAAAGCAGCAGTTCCCACTTCAGTGTAAGCTGACATTGATAATATGTTGTTAAAAATAATGACATAGTATTTAAGAGGAATGGTCACAGTAAAGAACCCTGCCCTCTCCACCCAACAACCCTCTTTCATCTTCTCAAAACCAGCCTTTAGTCTTTTTTTAAAATGACAAAGGTTTCCAGTGTCAATATTTTAGTTGGGATGGCAGTGCTCTAACTAGATTTTTTAGCAAAGCTCTTACTTTACCATTATAAGCCCAAGTCTGGTACTCAAATGTCATTCATTTCAAAATATCACGTTTTATTTAATGACTATGACATGTCAGCACTGTCTCCAAAGTTCCTTTGATGCAAAAAGACAAGGGGATGTGACGAGATAAACTTTGATGTGCCACATCCAACCTGAAGTTTGAATTATTTATAAATGTTTGGAAAATTACATAAAATGATAGTGTATGATATGCAATCCATTACCACTACATTCTCAGATCAAAACACGGTAATCACCAACATCATTATCTTATTCCAGAGCAGTTTCAAGGGCAGCTCACTGGACTGGGATATAGAGAGTCAGTCTGTGAGCCTAATTCTTCCACTAGGAAGAGTAGCGAATTCAAGGAAGTGCCCCCAGCCTCCTCAGCTTCAGTTTCCTCTCCTTTAAAGCAGGGGGGCTAACACCCATCTTTTCTGTAAAGCGCTCGGACATCATGGTGTACATGGTTTTTGTATTTACAGTATAGAGGCTGGATATAATTCCTGTTATTACAGTCTTTGTTCTGTTTTTACAGTGATACTGGATTATTCCTACTACTTCAGTTTTCTGCCTCCAGGGTGCTGGGTCTTGAGCAAACACAAATGCAAGCTAGTCAAAGTCGACTGCTGTTTACATTTGAAAAATATTTTAGAAGTGTAAGACCATCCTTTCCACACCAGTGCACTTAAACTTACAGGAAAATCAATAATTTTCTCTACGATTGACTAGGCCTTTCCCAGTAGGTCTTGTACAGTTAAAAAGGCATAAACCACCCTCAAATATAAACAGAAAAACCTTGCAATAATGCTAACTGTGCAAAAGTGCAAAGTTTTTTTTGTGAGATGTTTATAGAAATATTTTTATGCTTTGGTTAATTCCCTGAGACAGAAAACCTTTCTTAATGGAAGAAATATTGTTCATCCTTTACTTTTATTTATTCATTTTGTCCTTACTTAACTAAGTAATAAAGCAATATAGTATTTCAGTGATGTACCTAACAAGCAATCTAAAACTAATTCTTCCTTTCTCTTCTCCTTAATTATTCCTAATTTCTTGATATAGGTTTCTGTACACATATGTCTTTAGACTGCTTTTTAATATAAAACTATTCATTAGGATTTTATCATTTGCATTTTATATCAAATTTTAAAATTTATATAAAGGTAGATAGATAGATAGATAGATAGATAGATAGATAGATAGATAGATAGATAGATAGATAGATAGATAGATGAGCAAGTCCAGGTCAGGTGAAAATCAAGTGACTTTCCAAATCTCAGTGTTGGTTGTAACACCACAGAGTTTCCATGGTGCTTCAGCACCAAAATAAGGGCATTCCACATATCAAAGCTGAGGATTCTCTTGAAAGAGAGAATCCTTCACCCAAGGTGCTGAGTCAGAAAGGAGACAGGCATGGGTGCACCACCATCTTGACCAGACATAAAGCCCATCCAGAAAGTTAATTCAGGAGTGCCTTTAATTTGCAATGGAGTTTATTTCCATTCTCACTCCTGTTGGCAGAAATGTAATGAAAAGCCATAGAAACTTCACGCTGTCTGGAGTTCCAGGAGCTGCTTTTGCAAACCAAGTGGTTTCACCTGTCATTTCTGGGGCACTGACCCAGCTCATAAACTGTGTAATAAAATGTAATAAACTGTGACCTAAAATTAAGCAAAACAAGGAAATCAAGATCTGTTTGGCAGTAATAGGCAAATGAAGTGACCACTTTCAATTCAAGCATCAGAGGTAATAAATGCGTGCACATATGTGCGTTTGCGTAACATCTCTTTAAATTCACGCTAACAAATCCTCTTGGTGCAAACCTTAATGTAACAGATATTACACTGAATGTTTTCTGAAAACAGAACCATTGTAATTGGTAAAAATGAAGATTTTGGTAAATGAGAAGATTTAAATGTGGGTTTAAATTTTAAAAAATTAACTTTTTACACATGGGAAAAAGTTTTTCTTAGCAAGGACGATTATTCAAAGGACAAATTATTCTGGGCCACAAGTGTCATCTGCTACTATTACAGCAAGGGAAAGAAAAATGTAGTCACTTTCTGCCTCAAAAGTGCTTATTCTCTTTTCTTGTAATGCTCAGGGGTGATGATAATTTTGCATTTTTCAGTCTGTCCCCTATCAGGGCACAAAACCTGCTGCCTGCATGTGAGAAAGGAAATCCAGCACAGGTTTCCAGCAGAACAGCTCTGGTGGGAGGAGGCCAAGGCTGGTAGGTGGCTATAGGGCTGCATGTTAGGATAAAAAAGCATAAAGAGATTGTGTGGGAACTGAAATCAAGCAGTAGACACCATCCAGGCAGTTATGAGAACAACATTACACTCTTACAACATAAGAGTTCTGAAACTACCTACTAAGTGAAATGGTAAGAGAAAAATAAATGGATTTCACAGTTTAAGCAACTGCTCTACTCGTACAAATGTAGGTCAAAAAGAAATGAAGTTACAGTACCAGTGCAGGAATAACAGGACTGTAAAAGAAAGGTTATTCACAGGCTTAATTCAAACAACAGCTATCTTTAAAATGGCAAATTAAGAAATGCATTTTACTACACAGACCAAAATGTTATTTAATAAAATATCCACTAAACAGATTGCTACATGCCCATGCTGGGTCACAACATCAGGTTGTTTGATAAGGCACATCACTCAACGTGCCTTATCACATACAATGCATTGCATTGTGCATCTGAGCTTGTTTCCAAGACTGCATCAAAGAGTGACACAGTACAGCATGTCCTGACATCACAGCTCTGCAGTTCCACTCCTCACCAGACACTGGAGAGCGTCTATCAGGTAGATTGTTCTGTCTTCAAAGTGCCTCTTCACACGAGAAACACTCCTGGTGTTTGCCACTCCCCAGAGGACTTGCCTGACATCTGTCCATCCATCCATCCATCCATCCATCCATCCATCCATCCATCCATCCACCCATCCATCCATCCATCCATCCACCCATCCATCCATGCTACACTGTATAAAAATTTTTTCTTCCAGCTACTAGCGAGGTACCCTGCAAAACTTTTCCCAACCCCCAAAGCTCAGCTACCACTGGTACATCCCATCCAGGATGCTGCCTTTCAGTGAACCTTCTTCTTGCTGAATCTCAAGAGGCTTTATCACAAGAACCATCTGATTTCTCTGATCATCCAGAGGACTACAGTGTGTATAAGAAGTCTAGTTTAACTAGCTGACATTCATAAAATAGTAGCAGAATATCCATAGGCTTATCCAAGAATGACTCCATTTTGGTTCATACAGAGGTTCTCAGGAGTGCTGATTCTTTCACTTTCTTTCATGAAATCTGCTGAACCAAAGGCACACATTACATAGCTATATTTTTCAGTCATATATCATGGACATTCATATTTCATGAGCTAACAGTTTGCCTTTTAGGTTAGCAACGTTTTGCATAGAACACACATTAATTACACATTAATAAATGTTACTAGTTTTAAGTTCTGTGTATTACATCAATCACTGCCAAATTAGCTAAAAAAGGGTACTTGGCTACACAGGCTGAAGAGCAACAAAGGTGGCTGGATGTCATCCTAGCCGCATCACTTCCTTGGTTGCTACTTTCTGCAGCCTGAAGGACTCCCACTGTTTATTAACGCTTGTATGTATCCTCAGAACCAAAGCCTGTGCTAACAGAAATTGGCACCTCTCCACTGAAGTCAGCTGAATGTTTGTAACAAATGAACAGCTCCTCCATAGCAAGCAAAATTCTGCCTTCCTTTATGTATCATCCCACATGCCCATAGGATTTTGCCTACGTGATTAAAAGAGAATGACTCACAATAGTGGCTGCAGTGTCTTCCAAGTCAGTCCTGGCTTCCTCTGTTATGCTCTACCCTCCTTCCAGCTGACTTTGTTTGTGTGGCCAAAAGCAGGACAAGAAACCCTTGGCTGATAATAAAGGTAATACTATTTCATAATACCATCACATGATTATCCTCGGAATTCACAGCACTTCCAACATGCAGACTCAAACTAAATGAATGTGGTGTCAATGTCTTGTTCCTGGGACAGGAACAGTCAAAGCATTTAATTTCTAAAGGCAGCAGGTTCACAGAAGTCTGTAATAAATACATTACATATACTATCTATTCACCTGAATACTTAGTAAAATTTTAAAAAGGGAGTTGTCACGTGAATTTAATAGACAATACAGGACCTTACTGCTTCATACATAATTTAGTTTTAGAACTAAGAGAGCTTTCCTGAACTCAAGTAAAAAGCAAGTTTTCTCTTCCACTTTTAATTTAAAATCTCTCCAGGCTTGTAAGCCCACATGAGAGAAAAAATTAACGTCACTTCAGAATTCTCAAAAATAGCAGTTTGTGCATTCAAATATGTAAGTTTTTTGCCTATGCTCAAAATGTTTTCATCATTTTTGATACATCTCCAAGTAAAAAAAAACAACTGAGGTATAGAAATGTGTCTTTTCATGTGTTTAATAAGGTGGGGGGTGGCAGTGAGCCTGTATACTAACATGAGAGAATCACTGTTTAAACCCCTGACAACAGATGCACGGCAGCTCTCATTTATCTTGGATTTGCACTGAAAATAATCACTTTTGATAGCTCTCTCTTTTAAATTTGGATTACACTCAGGTGTATAATGAAATGTCAGAATAAAGGGGATCCACTATTACCCTGTGCAGCTTCCCTGCTCTCCCCTGAGTCTACCCACCATCCAGACAGGTAGGTGGGTATCGCAGTACAACTCCGAGCGCTGAGGAGAAGGCTTTTTCTGCCTGTGAAGAAAAGCTACAATGGCTTTTCGCATTTGCCTTTTTCTCTAGTTAGTAATCTGCTCTCCACCTAAATATAAGCTGTGAGTAGCCTAGGTATGAGATGACAAGTTTGGTGTTGCAGCATGCCATTCCCATGAGATTTTCTCTTCAAAGCCATAGTTTACATTTAAGCCAGGTAGTACCTGAAAATCCTACTGTACCATTTACCCGTACGGGAACGACAGTTAATGTGACAGGCTTTGTACAGGTGAAGACAAACACAAAGACAAAAACTGGATCAGATTACAGATAAAAATTATACTACACAAGAGTATGCCCAGCATGATTATATTATAGTTAGAGTGATGTAACTGAATTAATTTCCCGTTCCTAGAAATGTGCTGGAGTCCCCACAGAGGTGTAAGAATTAAACAGGCTGTAAGTATATTGCAATTGCTGTCTTCAACCTTCAGGCTACTATGATCTGTGAAGGCTTCATTCTCCACGAATGAGCACAGTGATCATTTTGCTCCAGTGGTGCACTGCCAGGTACCACTTCAGCTTCACACCTCACCATATCCAGGAGTATTGTGTAGGAACTGCAGACGTAAAATTTAAGGATGATTAGGACTTCTGGGAACAGATTCCCATTTAGACCCAGTCCCAGTTCTGTGCCTCTATCCTTTTGGTTTACCTGTCTAGCATACATTAAGAGTTAAGGAAAGAGTGTATAACAACAAGCCAGACAGTGCTCATTCCCATAGAAGACTCTCAAGAATACATGCTTGATAGGATCACACAATCCTAGGATAGTTCAAGTTGGAAGATACCTCAGACAGGCTGTCTGTAGTCCACTCTACTGCTCAAAGCAGGGCCAGCTTTGAGGTCAGACCATGTTGCTCAAGAGGGTCTTAAAAACCTCCAAGGATGAAGACTACTCAACTCCAATTCAGGAGGCTTCAGCACAGAAAAGACATGGACCTGTTGGAGCAGGTCCAAAGGAGGGACACAGGAGTGACCAGTGGAACATCATCTCTGCTGTAACAGACTGAGAGATGGGCTTTTCAGCCTGGAGAAGAGAAGGTTCTGCGGAGAGTTAATAGCAGTTTTCCAGTAGCTAAAGGGGGCTATAAGAAAGCTGGAGAGGGACATTTTACAAGGGCATGCAGTGATAGGAAAAGGGGGAATGGCTTCAGACTGAAAGAGGTTTAGAGTTAGAAAAGTTTAGATTAGATTTTAGGAATAAATTCTTTACTGTGAGGATGGTGAAAAGACTGCAACTGGTTGTCCAGGGAAATTGCGGAAATCCCATTCCTTGAAGTATTCAAGGCCAGGCTGGATGGGGCTCTGTGAAATCTGGTCTAGTGGAAGGAGCTTCTGAACAAATTCAAACACAAAAAGGATGCTCCCAGAGAAAGCAAGGACATGCGCACATTGCTGACTCACGTACCTAACAAAAAAGTTACAGTTCCTCAGTCTTCGCCATGTCCTGGGAAACCACCTTCTGGAGAGGAGCCACATTTTCCTTAGTCTTCTTTTTATCAACCATATACCTGCAGAAGGTTTTTTGTTGCCTTTGAAGTTCCCATCCAGATTTAATTCTATCAGGGCTTTACCTTACCTAACCCTATCCCTGGATGCTTGGACAACGTCGCTGTCTTCCTCTCAAGCTATCTATCCTTGCTTCCATCCTCTGTAGGCTTCCTTTTGGTGTTTGTGTTTGTCCAGGAGCTCCTTGTTCATCCACATAGGCCACCTGGCATTTTTGCCTGCCTTCTCTTTTGGGATACATTGCTCTTGGTCATGGAAGAGGCAATCCTTGAGTATCAACTGGTTTTCCTGGGCCTCTCTTCCCTCCAGGGCTTTATCCCATAGTATCCTACCAAGCAGATCCCTGAGGAGGCCAAGGTCAGCTCTCCTGATGAGCTGGGGAGTGGACTTGCCGTGAGCCCTCCTCACTGACCTAAGGATCTTAAGCTTCACTGTTTTATGGTCACTGCAGCCAAGTTGAATTATGAATCAGGCACTAGAAGCATATACTGATGTCTTTCTGTGTGCTCAATGTTTTCCTTTTCTCTTCAGTGATACCAAGACTTCATCGAATGTCCACTCAGTTATCGTCCCTATTAAGCGTGTCAGAATGGTGTTGCAGTAGAAAATAAAAACAAGTCATTAGAATGGAGATTGGTTGTAAACTTCTTTTTAAGCCCATTTATATACACCTATCTCACAAAGGAGGTGATGATAGTGTGTTCAGGAGTGCATTAATTGTAAGAGCTACATAAGAAACATGCACTGCAGGTTATATAACTATATCATATAGAGTTTCCATGAAGAGCACAACTTAATGAAGACCTTGCTTAATTTTTGCTGCAGGTATCATGATGATTTTGTTGGTTATTAATTTAATAGGGTTCACAGCACACACAACTCACCACTGAAATGGATAGTGAATAGCAAACAAAATTTTCTCCATGAGTTCAGGTTTAGCCCAATGTGCAATAAATACAGAAGAGGCTATTCATACAAAAGACGCTTTTTTTTTCCCTAGCCCTTGGTAAACACATTGCTGTATTTCATGAAAACCAAAACATTTTCTTACTCAGGTGTTACACAAAGTACCATAATACCCAAAAAGCACCATAATCCTGCAGCAGGTTTCACTGTGCATAAGTTTTAACACTCATAAGTTCAGGAGGATTCTTTCATCCTTTGCACTTAAAAACAGAAATACAGAAGATGTATTACATCAAAGACTTGTACTTTTCTACCTTTGCAAGAAGATGTTGGCTATTACTGGTTTGAGCCAAAATATTACAGTTCTGCTTTCTTCTCTCTGAGATGCTTTTTCTCACATATATTTCTTGGTCATAATAGGTTAATTACCTAATAGGATTTTTCCCTGGTAAGTAGGGACTTTTGAGTCTCTTTGAGGTCAATGGAAAACACAAGACATAAAATCTATTTGTTTCTAATGTATTTCTTCCAGCCCTCATAACCTGAATTATTTTTTTCAGTGAAAAGAGCATTAGCATTTTCTCTATAAAAATTATTCATTTATAACCCAAATATTAAATATCACTCATTTGATCATCGAGTTCTCAAGAACTCATCTGCAACACTATCTGGTTTTCAAGTAAATTCCTATTGGGCATTAATAGAGTCAGGTTTCAAGGAAAAAGGAAAAAAATCATCCATGTAAAGATTCTCAGCTTGCTCTACAGTTGCAAACTTCTAATTTGATCACACAGACTGTACAAGTGTATATATATATACACATGCATATGTATGCATGTATACTTATATGTACACACAGTTTCTGAACAGGAAGGTGGCAGTTTCTGTGCTCCGAGCTTCTCATTTTATTTTGCATTAGCTGCACTTTTTAAAATTTGAACACTCTAGAGTCTCTCTTCTTCTGTCTTCATATAATATTCTTCTTTCTTTTCCCATTCCTTTGTCTTTCTTAATCAGTCACAATTTTTTCCACATTCTTTTTGCAACCATAATCCACATTCAAACTATGCTCTACAATGAAACTCTGAATGTCACCTTATTGGCATCCCTTACATATAATTTAATGACTTGTGAAAACACCAGTAAATATTTTTAGTATTCCAAAGTAATATATCAAAACCTTCAAAATAAGAATGTAATTCTCAACAGCAGACAGTGTTATGAGCCCCTCCAAGCTAAAGCTCAAATTTTCTCACTTGGGTAAAATCTTAAAAGTTATCAAAATGCCTCTAACAAGAGCAGATGTTGCTGTGCAACTACATGAACCATACCAGCAATGCATATTAAAAGCAACCCGTATATTTTTTTAAAGCTATTTTAATAGATATTAGGATATTTCATCCAAAAAACTAGCTTAATGTAGAACAACAAACAAGCAAGTGTGTGCTGCTTTCCAATACACTCATCATTTGGTCAGCCCACTTCAGGAAAATCAATCCGCGCAGTTTGTCTACAAACCGCATTACGCACTAAGTCACAGTTCAGAGGATTAATGCTTAGAAGGACAAGGAGAAAACACTCATGCATCAAAAAAAAAAACTGGGGGAAAAGTCATCCGTTGAGAAACGGCAGTGGAACTTTGCCGTATGTTTGAATGTCCAAGTGCAGCCCTGACGCGATGCCACGCAGCAGGGAGGGAGCAGCCAGGCGAGCATCTAACAGCACATCCACACCCGGAGCAGAGCCTGCTCTTCAGGTGAAGAGCAAATATGCCTGTTCTTTATAATGCCCTTACACTACCATCAGAGTTTGTATTACCTTTACCAATGCAAGACTGTTATTCCAGCAAGGCAAGAAGCAAGATATGGCCTGCTCATGCTGCAGGTTTAATACACTTGTTACAGTGACTCTGTATTCCCTAATACTGCCCCCAAATTTGTCATTTAAAGGGCCCTGCCAGTTGAAAGTGTTAGAATTGTGGCATCAATTGTGCAATTAATCCCAACAAACCCACCTCCGAGCTGTTTATAAACACACAGACTGGGCCAAGTGCTTGTCACATTACCAATAATCTAAGGCTCACAGATTTTAAGGCTGCAAGGAACAACTACAAAATCATCACATTGCATCTACAGGCAGTAGAAAATCGCTCCTCGATCAGGCCCTCCAAAAAATGCATCTGGAGCTGCATAGGGCAGATCTACATGTCCTGCCTTACAGCAGCCTGAAGGCTCTCTACTTTACACTCACCTGGAGGGGAAAAAGTACAGCTGAGCACTCATATGACACAAGGACATCTCGAGGATGCAGCACTGTCCATCCTTGGACCTCGGCTAACCTTTCATCTCTGCGGAGACCCTCCTATGCTGGAATCATCTTCAATGCTCATTTTAAGCCTGTTTTAGGGAAATGGTATAAGATGCACGGAGGGCATACCATGAAGACACTGATTCTTATTAATCCATTTTATAAGGAAGAAAATAGAAAATAAGTAAATCTGTGATGTTCATTGCCCAATTACTTTTACATGCCACTTACAGAAAATATTTAATAAATCTTCAGGGAATTTGCCTGACGAGGAATTGAGTAAAGAATGACTTATCCAGAAACATACTGTATGTTTATGTTCGATGTGACAAGATTCCTGGGACCATGCTACAGCATGCTACCTTGCAGTAGGAATTAATCCATAAAATTCATTACACTTCTGCTGAGGAAGCAGTGGTAACTTCACAGTCCTTTTCACACAAAGAAGGCAAAGATTTGAAATGTCGTTTAAAACAATTTTTGAACAGCCTATTCAAT
This sequence comes from Oriolus oriolus, assembly GCA_013400235.1. Taxonomy (NCBI): domain Eukaryota; kingdom Metazoa; phylum Chordata; class Aves; order Passeriformes; family Corvidae; genus Oriolus; species Oriolus oriolus. Next base: position 223,169 of record VXBT01005950.1, on the reverse strand, counting down.
AGCTTTTGGACTAAAAACATACTTTCAGACCATGAAATTACTAATTTTTGCAATATGGTAAAAATTTCTCTTGGCTCAAGTAGGAACACGATAACAAGTTGTCTTCGCCTTAAACAAAAGCACTACTCATGATGTTACAACCTGTCTTATTGCAAAAAATACTTACAGGTGATCTATATCTACCTGATGCACTGCATCTCAGTCACAGGTGATATTTCCGAGTTCACCTTTGAAACACTACCTTACATTAAAAGAGAGCAAGCTGGTGAAAATTGTTGAGTTAGGGCAAGAGCACAAACACCGAATAGAAATAAAATCATCACCAAACTTCTGAGCAAACAAGTAAATAATTATAAAAATATGGTCTCTAGGTATTCCACTGTAACCAATTCTACCCTTTTTACTGTTTTAATCTCTCTTGACTTTAGTAACATCATACTGTTACAAATTCAAATGCTAATCTGCCAATATATTTCTGACTGTCAAAACCAACTGCAAAATTCCACACAGAGCTGAGCAAGGCCAGGATATCATTCCCTTCTATCAGGCATCGCAGGAATAGGAAAAGGTGGGATTTAGATCTTTAGGGTTTTGTGGTTGCTAATACACGATAATGAACATATGCAGTATCGAACCAAAGCCAACACATCTGTGACTACAACTACAAATCAAATTCAATACTGCTAATCATTGCTCCACTTATTTTTCAGTTCTGTCAGGCTGGAAAATACCCATTTGAGTGTATACAAATCTTATACATATATTTATATATAAACACATATATATTCACCTTATTTAGAATAAAACCAGGTATTAAAAAAAATTTCGACATCTTAAAAACATCCTAAAAACAATATGCTTAAAATAATAATGAGCCAGCTGGAAACACTAATGATCAGGCAATAACTGAATGGACTATTTCATGGTTTCTGCAATTATAAAGCTGACTAATGTCAGTTATGATGGGTATTTCAAAATATGTTCGGTCATCTCAACACTTCAGATATTTAGTCACTCGCACACATTTCTCTTGATATTTAAAGTTTTCTGAAAACCACATTAATTTGCCACATTTCATCCAATGCTACAAATAACAGTTTGGTTTACTGTGAAATAATTAACACTAAATGGCAAAGCCTCTATAACTGTCTCACCCACTAGCTCCAGCCAGCTGGGAGAGGGGCAGAAGGTGTGCACTGCTGTTAATTTGGAAGCGAACATGTGACACAACCTGACATGTCAAAGTGTGAAGAGGTTTTTTCCACTTAGGTAAAAACAAGTGTACTGACTGGGGAGAAAAAAAAAAAGATGAAGAGGACTTGGAGTTTGTTTTATTTCCACATAATTATATGCATAAGGGAAACAGAACTATAGCCATTTTTAAATGTCTGTAAGAGTTTCCCTCTCCTCCTCCCTCTTCCCTGGCTGTTCAGAGCTGTTGGGTAACAGACATTTCGGAGCGTGCATGGGGGAAGTAAACAAATGCATTGCTACTGTAGTTGCAGGGCAAGGAAACATTGATGTCACTGCTGTTATAATCACATTAGTAGCATGTGTTAATGGTAATGTCATGTTTGATCAACTAGTTAGGTCAAGAGCCTTTCAAAATACAATCAGAACAGAAGCACAAACCAAAATGGCAAGAGAATCGACTTCTGAGCGGTTTCCTCCACGTCCAGATCACTGTTGCAAAGGTGAGCTTTCGGTCACCAATACTCAATGTCAAATTATCCAGAATCACACGATTACACTTTACAGTTGCCTAGGTCCCTGTTCTGCCACTTTAAACGTGAATTTGATTTTTCTCCTATTCCCTACTGTGTACATGCACCCACGCTCTGCGGCATCCGAATACATCCCGCCAGGGATAATGCATACAGCTAGAGTTTGCTCCTATTCCTGACAGCTTGTCTGTCAAGGACAGAAACAGTTACAGCCCAAGTGTTTGGGACCATTTATCTTTCAGCAGGTCTTTTCCCCTTTAAACACAATGTGTTGCTGTCTCTCTGCTTCAGCACAGGGTACCCAATGCAACCGAACAATAACAGCAGAAATAGCCAACAACAAATTCTCTCAGGTGGGAAAACGGCTGGGCAGGATACATCCCCTTCTGTGTCCCAACACGGTCAGCACGTACATGGTCACCAATTGTGTACTTTTTATCAACATTTTCTGAAATTGCCCAGCTTGAGCATGTGGTAAACCCCTGAGCGTTAACCCTTTTAGAGAGAGTAGCACGTAGGAAATGCAGACCAGACAAGGAGCGCTACCACCCAGAACTTCCCATGCACATTTTTCTGTCATCTCCCCCACTCCCTTCCATCAACCTGGCCCTAGAAAGGAGAAACTCATCCTGCTTCACATCCCCTCCCCGAAGTCTGCCTGCTGGCACTGGCCGGATACCTGACATCTTTCCCTTAATTTTCTGTAACTTCCCGATTTGCCCCTGGACTGATGAAACATTGACTTTCCCCCATCCCCTGGGCTCACCTTTTAGGTCTGCCTGGCGGCGCAGCCACCGCCTGCATACCAATGTGGGGCCGCAAAGGCAGCGCGGCGGCCGCCCTCCGGCACCCGCACCGGCGCTGGCCGCTCCCGCGGGCGCGCTGCCTTTTGCGCGTTGTCACCTCGAAAAATTTAAAGCGGGGGGATACGGGGACGGGGGCAGGCACAATTTATCCCGGCCAGCAGGACGGGTCCTACATGTCCCCAAGGGACACGCATGCCTGCGTGCAGCAGGCACTCAGGCACGCACATCCACTGGTGTGTGTGTACGCGGCGTGTGTATGGAGCGCCTGTGCCACATCCATATGCGTGCGTGTGCGAGTGTGTGTGTATTTGTGTGTGTGTGTGCGAGGGGAGGGGAGCGGAGCGGGAGCGAGGGAGACAGCCCCGCCGCACCCGCGCATCCCCCGCGCCGCGGAGAGCGGAGACTCACCGGGTCACCCTGGTCTCTGAAGGTCAAGCTCAGGTTGGTTTCTTGATCGCAGTTGTCCTCCGGGCTCTTTCGGCTCAGTCCTTCGCTCGCTTTTTTTTTTTTTTCTCTTTTTTTTTCCTCTTTTCTTTCCTTCCCTTTCTCTTCCCCTGCTCGGCCGCGGTGGCGGCGGCTGCCGCCCGGAGGAGCTCCCGCTGCCGCTGCCTCTCCCGGCCCCGCGGGGTGAATCCCGGCTCCTAAGCCCTGGCCCCGCGGCGCCGCTCAGATCCCATGGTCGCAATCTACATCGCGGCAGATGTACCACAGAATCACGTAGAGGATCAGCAGGATGGCGAAGATGAACAAAGCCACCAGGATAGCCTTGGTCACCGGAGAGATGAGGGACTGCATGTCACCCGCGGACCGCCGCCGAGGACAGACGACTCGAGAACTACACGGGGGCAGCGAGCGCGGACGGATCCCGCGGCCCCGCCGCCGCCCCC